>OY829533.1:6675931-6978157 GCA_963691665.1 Clepsis dumicolana | reverse complement strand
TAACCTAACCTAACCTAACCTAACCTAACCTAACCTAACCTAACCTAACCTAACCTAACCTAACCTAACCTAACCTAACCTAACCTAACCTAACCTAACCTAACCTAACCTAACCTAACCTAACCTAACCTAACCTAACCTAACCTAACCTAACCTAACCTAACCTAACCTAACCTAACCTAACCTAACCTAACCTAACCTAACCTAACCTAACCTAACCTAACCTAACCTAACCTAACCTAACCTAACCTAACCTAACCTAACCTAACCTAACCTAACCTAACCTAACCTAACCTAACCTAACCTAACCTAACCTAACCTAACCTAACCTAACCTAACCTAACCTAACCTAACCTAACCTAACCTAACCTAACCTAACCTAACCTAACCTAACCTAACCTAACCTAACCTAACCTAACCTAACCTAACCTAACCTAACCTAACCTAACCTAACCTAACCTAACCTAACCTAACCTAACCTAACCTAACCTAACCTAACCTAACCTAACCTAACCTAACCTAACCTAACCTAACCTAACCTAACCTAACCTAACCTAACCTAACCTAACCTAACCTAACCTAACCTAACCTAACCTAACCTAACCTAACCTAACCTAACCTAACCTAACCTAACCTAACCTAACCTAACCTAACCTAACCTAACCTAACCTAACCTAACCTAACCTAACCTAACCTAACCTAACCTAACCTAACCTAACCTAACCTAACCTAACCTAACCTAACCTAACCTAACCTAACCTAACCTAACCTAACCTAACCTAACCTAACCTAACCTAACCTAACCTAACCTAACCTAACCTAACCTAACCTAACCTAACCTAACCTAACCTAACCTAACCTAACCTAACCTAACCTAACCTAACCTAACCTAACCTAACCTAACCTAACCTAACCTAACCTAACCTAACCTAACCTAACCTAACCTAACCTAACCTAACCTAACCTAACCTAACCTAACCTAACCTAACCTAACCTAACCTAACCTAACCTAACCTAACCTAACCTAACCTAACCTAACCTAACCTAACCTAACCTAACCTAACCTAACCTAACCTAACCTAACCTAACCTAACCTAACCTAACCTAACCTAACCTAACCTAACCTAACCTAACCTAACCTAACCTAACCTAACCTAACCTAACCTAACCTAACCTAACCTAACCTAACCTAACCTAACCTAACCTAACCTAACCTAACCTAACCTAACCTAACCTAACCTAACCTAACCTAACCTAACCTAACCTAACCTAACCTAACCTAACCTAACCTAACCTAACCTAACCTAACCTAACCTAACCTAACCTAACCTAACCTAACCTAACCTAACCTAACCTAACCTAACCTAACCTAACCTAACCTAACCTAACCTAACCTAACCTAACCTAACCTAACCTAACCTAACCTAACCTAACCTAACCTAACCTAACCTAACCTAACCTAACCTAACCTAACCTAACCTAACCTAACCTAACCTAACCTAACCTAACCTAACCTAACCTAACCTAACCTAACCTAACCTAACCTAACCTAACCTAACCTAACCTAACCTAACCTAACCTAACCTAACCTAACCTAACCTAACCTAACCTAACCTAACCTAACCTAACCTAACCTAACCTAACCTAACCTAACCTAACCTAACCTAACCTAACCTAACCTAACCTAACCTAACCTAACCTAACCTAACCTAACCTAACCTAACCTAACCTAACCTAACCTAACCTAACCTAACCTAACCTAACCTAACCTAACCTAACCTAACCTAACCTAACCTAACCTAACCTAACCTAACCTAACCTAACCTAACCTAACCTAACCTAACCTAACCTAACCTAACCTAACCTAACCTAACCTAACCTAACCTAACCTAACCTAACCTAACCTAACCTAACCTAACCTAACCTAACCTAACCTAACCTAACCTAACCTAACCTAACCTAACCTAACCTAACCTAACCTAACCTAACCTAACCTAACCTAACCTAACCTAACCTAACCTAACCTAACCTAACCTAACCTAACCTAACCTAACCTAACCTAACCTAACCTAACCTAACCTAACCTAACCTAACCTAACCTAACCTAACCTAACCTAACCTAACCTAACCTAACCTAACCTAACCTAACCTAACCTAACCTAACCTAACCTAACCTAACCTAACCTAACCTAACCTAACCTAACCTAACCTAACCTAACCTAACCTAACCTAACCTAACCTAACCTAACCTAACCTAACCTAACCTAACCTAACCTAACCTAACCTAACCTAACCTAACCTAACCTAACCTAACCTAACCTAACCTAACCTAACCTAACCTAACCTAACCTAACCTAACCTAACCTAACCTAACCTAACCTAACCTAACCTAACCTAACCTAACCTAACCTAACCTAACCTAACCTAACCTAACCTAACCTAACCTAACCTAACCTAACCTAACCTAACCTAACCTAACCTAACCTAACCTAACCTAACCTAACCTAACCTAACCTAACCTAACCTAACCTAACCTAACCTAACCTAACCTAACCTAACCTAACCTAACCTAACCTAACCTAACCTAACCTAACCTAACCTAACCTAACCTAACCTAACCTAACCTAACCTAACCTAACCTAACCTAACCTAACCTAACCTAACCTAACCTAACCTAACCTAACCTAACCTAACCTAACCTAACCTAACCTAACCTAACCTAACCTAACCTAACCTAACCTAACCTAACCTAACCTAACCTAACCTAACCTAACCTAACCTAACCTAACCTAACCTAACCTAACCTAACCTAACCTAACCTAACCTAACCTAACCTAACCTAACCTAACCTAACCTAACCTAACCTAACCTAACCTAACCTAACCTAACCTAACCTAACCTAACCTAACCTAACCTAACCTAACCTAACCTAACCTAACCTAACCTAACCTAACCTCTAACCTAACCTAACCTAACCTAACCTAACCTAACCTAACCTAACCTAACCTAACCTAACCTAACCTAACCTAACCTAACCTAACCTAACCTAACCTAACCTAACCTAACCTAACCTAACCTAACCTAACCTAACCTAACCTAACCTAACCTAACCTAACCTAACCTAACCTAACCTAACCTAACCTAACCTAACCTAACCTAACCTAACCTAACCTAACCTAACCTAACCTAACCTAACCTAACCTAACCTAACCTAACCTAACCTAACCTAACCTAACCTAACCTAACCTAACCTAACCTAACCTAACCTAACCTAACCTAACCTAACCTAACCTAACCTAACCTAACCTAACCTAACCTAACCTAACCTAACCTAACCTAACCTAACCTAACCTAACCTAACCTAACCTAACCTAACCTAACCTAACCTAACCTAACCTAACCTAACCTAACCTAACCTAACCTAACCTAACCTAACCTAACCTAACCTAACCTAACCTAACCTAACCTAACCTAACCTAACCTAACCTAACCTAACCTAACCTAACCTAACCTAACCTAACCTAACCTAACCTAACCTAACCTAACCTAACCTAACCTAACCTAACCTAACCTAACCTAACCTAACCTAACCTAACCTAACCTAACCTAACCTAACCTAACCTAACCTAACCTAACCTAACCTAACCTAACCTAACCTAACCTAACCTAACCTAACCTAACCTAACCTAACCTAACCTAACCTAACCTAACCTAACCTAACCTAACCTAACCTAACCTAACCTAACCTAACCTAACCTAACCTAACCTAACCTAACCTAACCTAACCTAACCTAACCTAACCTAACCTAACCTAACCTAACCTAACCTAACCTAACCTAACCTAACCTAACCTAACCTAACCTAACCTAACCTAACCTAACCTAACCTAACCTAACCTAACCTAACCTAACCTAACCTAACCTAACCTAACCTAACCTAACCTAACCTAACCTAACCTAACCTAACCTAACCTAACCTAACCTAACCTAACCTAACCTAACCTAACCTAACCTAACCTAACCTAACCTAACCTAACCTAACCTAACCTAACCTAACCTAACCTAACCTAACCTAACCTAACCTAACCTAACCTAACCTAACCTAACCTAACCTAACCTAACCTAACCTAACCTAACCTAACCTAACCTAACCTAACCTAACCTAACCTAACCTAACCTAACCTAACCTAACCTAACCTAACCTAACCTAACCTAACCTAACCTAACCTAACCTAACCTAACCTAACCTAACCTAACCTAACCTAACCTAACCTAACCTAACCTAACCTAACCTAACCTAACCTAACCTAACCTAACCTAACCTAACCTAACCTAACCTAACCTAACCTAACCTAACCTAACCTAACCTAACCTAACCTAACCTAACCTAACCTAACCTAACCTAACCTAACCTAACCTAACCTAACCTAACCTAACCTAACCTAACCTAACCTAACCTAACCTAACCTAACCTAACCTAACCTAACCTAACCTAACCTAACCTAACCTAACCTAACCTAACCTAACCTAACCTAACCTAACCTAACCTAACCTAACCTAACCTAACCTAACCTAACCTAACCTAACCTAACCTAACCTAACCTAACCTAACCTAACCTAACCTAACCTAACCTAACCTAACCTAACCTAACCTAACCTAACCTAACCTAACCTAACCTAACCTAACCTAACCTAACCTAACCTAACCTAACCTAACCTAACCTAACCTAACCTAACCTAACCTAACCTAACCTAACCTAACCTAACCTAACCTAACCTAACCTAACCTAACCTAACCTAACCTAACCTAACCTAACCTAACCTAACCTAACCTAACCTAACCTAACCTAACCTAACCTAACCTAACCTAACCTAACCTAACCTAACCTAACCTAACCTAACCTAACCTAACCTAACCTAACCTAACCTAACCTAACCTAACCTAACCTAACCTAACCTAACCTAACCTAACCTAACCTAACCTAACCTAACCTAACCTAACCTAACCTAACCTAACCTAACCTAACCTAACCTAACCTAACCTAACCTAACCTAACCTAACCTAACCTAACCTAACCTAACCTAACCTAACCTAACCTAACCTAACCTAACCTAACCTAACCTAACCTAACCTAACCTAACCTAACCTAACCTAACCTAACCTAACCTAACCTAACCTAACCTAACCTAACCTAACCTAACCTAACCTAACCTAACCTAACCTAACCTAACCTAACCTAACCTAACCTAACCTAACCTAACCTAACCTAACCTAACCTAACCTAACCTAACCTAACCTAACCTAACCTAACCTAACCTAACCTAACCTAACCTAACCTAACCTAACCTAACCTAACCTAACCTAACCTAACCTAACCTAACCTAACCTAACCTAACCTAACCTAACCTAACCTAACCTAACCTAACCTAACCTAACCTAACCTAACCTAACCTAACCTAACCTAACCTAACCTAACCTAACCTAACCTAACCTAACCTAACCTAACCTAACCTAACCTAACCTAACCTAACCTAACCTAACCTAACCTAACCTAACCTAACCTAACCTAACCTAACCTAACCTAACCTAACCTAACCTAACCAGTTCCGTCCCCCCCTCCGTGGAGAGCGCCACGAAATTATAGCGCTCCGCGTTCGAAAAATCCAAAAAGTGGTCAAAAGTCGTCCGATTTTCGCGAAAAAAGTGCCAAAGTGTTATTCGCAGTGCAGTGTATGTGGGCAAATAAAGTTCTAGTGTGGGTCCAAAAGATCTAAGGACTTAGTGCTTTTTAACCTCAAAATTTGAGGTTAATTGTGCTTTTACCGCACTAAAACTGCGTGCGCTGCCCGCGGAACCGCTGTGAGTACCACTTTTTCATTTGCCAATCGGAAGGCCTTATTTTGGTCCATCATCCACCAAAAAACCAGATTTTTTGGGACCGAATTGAGTGACTGGGAATCAAAAAACCAAAAACCACGTGGACACGTGTTTCGCCGAAACTTATAGTTACGGCCACGTGCGACACGTCGGTAGGTGCGGCTGAAAAAGCCTAATACGCCGCAAAAAGCCCCATCCCTTAATTCGGTCGGTGGACCAAGATACCACGGAAAAACCGGGAATTTCAAATTTTCAAAATTTTCAAAATTGAATAACTCCCCCAATCGATCTACGACCCCCCATTTTTAAATTACTGCTAGATAGGTCTCTTCAAGACCTATCTTTTGATACCTCACACACCCCCCCGCCACTAAGGTTAGGGGGTGAAAAAGGCGTGACCCGGTTTTTTCCAAAAAACGAGGGGGGGGAAAGAAAAGGGCCAGCCCAATTCTGAGAACGCCAGATTATCGGGCTGGTACGGAACTTAGGTTAAGATTTTTTTTCAGATTTTTAGGTTAAGAATTGGGTTTTTGGGGACCATCCGCGCGGAAATTCCCGAAACTCCCTGTTCCCGTTCCCGGAAAATTCGGGACGCCACCTGGTGCGAAGCGCCACTCGCTGTTGGTTCTGCCGGCGTTAACCGCGTGTCTCTGCGGCGTCTGTGGCCGGAGATCCCTCGATCCCGAACTTTTTGGAGACCAGTTCTGGTTTCCTTTGAGCTTGGCTGCTGACGGATCTCGGGCTAGGAGCGTCGTACGAGGCTGCGGTTTTCACTGGGGGGGCTGCTGGGGGTTGTGCTTTGCGCCTGGGGCATAATCCGGAACCGGATATCCGGAAACCCGGAAGTTGCGGGAACGGTTTCTGGACCCCTGGAAACCCGTGTACATCCCAAACCGCGACTTCCTGCGACCTCTGGAACGCTGGGAATCGCGACTTTGGATCGGCGCGGACGCCATCTTGGATTTTTTGAAGTCCAGTTTCCGGGGAACCTCTGGGTTGCCGAAGGCGGAGTTTGGGTTCTCTCCGGGGAAGTCTGGGGTGGTCTATCGAGTGATCGGGTAATTTTCCGGAAAAACTCAAAAAATTTTGAAAAATTTTTTGAAAAATTTTTTCGGAAAATTCTTCGGTATAATCGAAGACGTGTCTGGGGGCAGCTTGGAGGAGGAAACCGCGACTTTCTAGGACGTCTGGAAGGGCCGTAGCAGAGGTTTGAAATTTGACTTTGACAGTTCTGAACTGTCAAAGTCGAGTTTTGGAGCGCTGTAGCAGGTGAACCAGTAGACCTAGAGAGACGTGCGACACTTCGCCGAGTCCGGCGAGACCTCCTCTACGGCTTCCGATCGTTTCCGGACACTTTCCGGACCCGGACATTTTTGTCCGGCTGAGAGTGGAAACAGAATCGGGACTCCGAGGGCACGTGTAGGCCGAAAACCGCGACTTCCTGCGACGTCTGGGAGGGCTACAGCAAAAGTTTGAAGTTCGGCACTGAGAGTTCTCCAACTGTCAGAGTCGAATTTCAAAACGCTATAGCGGAAGAACCAGACGTCCTAGAGAGACGTGCGACACATCGCCGAGTCCGGCGCGAGCTCCTTTATCGTTCAGACCATTTCCGGACACTTCTAAAACCCGGACATTTTTGTCCGGAAAAGTGAGGAAACGTGTTTGGGACCCGAGGGGCACGTGCAGGCCGCAAACGGCGACTTTCTACGACGTCTGGGAGGGCAACAGTGAGGGTTTGAAGTTTGGCTTTGACAGTTCTCAACTGTCAAAGTCGGATTTCGAAACGCTGTAGCGAGAGAACCAGACGGCCTAGAGAGACGTGCGACCCACCGCCGAGTCCGGCGTGACCCCCTCTGTGACGCCAGACCGTTTTCCGGACAATCCGCAGACCCGGACATTTTTCCGGAAAAGCGGGTAAAACTCGGGAACGGAGCGACGCAGAGGAAAGTGCGATACGTCGTTGGAACCGGCTCGGGCCGCTCTACACTGCTACCGGACTGTTTCTGACCCTAGCCGGACCCGGACAAAAAGTTCCGGAAAAGCGAAAGGTTGGAAGTGAGCGGTTCGAGGGCACGGAGGGGCTTGAGCGGAGTCTGACAACATGTCGCAGAGGGAGGGAGGGGATGCGGGGAAGGTCAAGGGACCGGGAATTAGGCTACGTATGCCTGCTACCGCGGCGGGGAAGAAAAAGGAGGAAAAGACCACTGGCCGGATGCCTGCTGGAAGCGGACCTTCGGGAGCCGCTTCGGACACACGTCCCAGGAAAGCAGGGAAAACGGAAAGGACGACGGCAAGCACGAGCGACCCTGGTCGACCAGCAAGGAAGGTGTCAGGTTCCGGGAAGGAAGTGGAGTTGCCCAAACAGGTTGCTCCTAGGCTGCCGTCCCCCGAAAAAATCGACGTCATTACGATTGACGACGATGAGGCAGACCAACCAGCCTCACAAAACGGGGAGCGGCGGCCTGCGCGGGAAGCCACGGAGCCAACCGACGCACCGGAGTATACCTACACCAGGGAGGAACTCGCTGGGGGGGGTGAAAGCGGGATGGAAGTGGCAGACACACGGCAGACGGTGGAACCACCTTCGACGGCTCTACCCTTGGAAGAGTCTGTTGTTGAGGGTGGTACCGGAACCCCGAATGCCGCGTCGACTCCGTCCCTACGACACCCAGCCACAGCGAGGCTAAGAACAAACTCCACGTCCAGATCGGAATCGGCACTGCTGAGAATCACGACCCAACTCCGGGAGGCCAAAGCGGCGGAAGCCCGGAACCGGACAAGGACTGCCAGCGAGCCAGCTGACCCGGAAGATGCCCAGGACGACACAGGGCTCTTTGACGACCGCTCGGTCTGCTCGTCAGCGATCTGCGGGGGGGGGCTGCTCAGTGAGCTACCGCAGAAGGCAAACGAGACCTTGCAAGCTGCGAAGACCGCTATGGAAAGCTCGGGAAACCTCAAGAGGTCGGTCAGAGAGACGATGGTCGAGTCCCTACATGCCTTGTACGAGATGGTACTAAGGCTGGCGGACTCGAGGACGCGTCACATGACCGAGCTCCAGAGGGAAAAGGCGAGCTTTGCTAAACGGCTCTGTGCCATTGAGCGGACCCACTCCGCGAAGATGCAGGCGACGATGGCGGCGGAAAGGGAGGCTAGGGAGGCTAACGCCCAGGTGCTCAAAGCCATCGCAGGGGAGGTAATGGCTCAGAGGCAGATCCTGGTGTCCGACGTGGGAGACGCCCTCAAAAAGTTGAAGGCCACCGGTCCTTGGGGGGGAGCGCAGTGCGGAGCCGAGTCCAAGCAGATAAAGGAGGCGGACGCCGGACTCCAGAGGCAGATTCTCCAAGCTGTGGAAGAGCTCAGGACGGAAAACCGCAGAGGAACCCAGGAGGGAGAGCGGTTAGAACGTCGGGAGCTCGTGCTGGAGATCGCCAAACTCCGGGCCGAGATTAGAGAGCTATCGCTCTCGAACTTGGCCCTGGGGGAGGAGCTGACGACCGCCGCAGAGAAGCAAAGGATGTCCGCGGAGCAGAGAGAAAAGATCGAAGACCGGCTGGAAGAGATGGGCCAGAGTCTTACGGAGATGGGAAGGGAAGTGAGGAGAGTGGGTAGCGCACCGGAAGCCGTCGCGGGGGCAGTCACGAAAATCCACAACACTGAAGAGAGGGTAAGCTCAGTGGTGGAGAGACTGCACGCCGTGACGGTTAACGGACTCGCTGACCTGAAGGAGGAAGTCCAATCAGTGGCAGCTTTCGTCGCGCACAACTCAACGGCGGGAGGCAAAACGTTGATGGAAGAGCTGCTCTCAACGGAAGCCACGGAGGAAACCCTTGAAAAAGGGGAAGAACCGTGGAAGAACGTCGAGTCTCGGGCAGCCACCAGGAGGAGGAGGAGGTTGGAGAGTGGAAACACCAAACCGGTGCCACCGCGAACCAGCTTCCCCCTAATCCTGGAGTCCAAAGACCCGAAAGAGACCAGCGCGACCATCATCAGAACCGTCAAGGAGAGGGTGAATGCCTCGGAGTTGGGGGTGGGGGTGGATTTCGTCCGAGGCCTTCGAAACCAAAAGGCCGTTCTCGGGCTCGCTTCGGAGACGGACAGGGAGGCCATGCTGGGGGCAATTAGGAAAAAGTGCGCAAGCATTGACGCTAGCGCCCCCAGCATGAAGAAGCCACTCATCTGTCTCGTGGGCGTGGCCGGGGACCTCACGGACTCACAGATTCCTGGGGCGCTGCAAAAGCAGAACGGGGTGCTCCTGGGGGCGGAATCTGGTGGCGCAGCCGGCATCAGGGTTCTGAGACGCACTAAAGGGAGGACGTCGGAAGTCACGAACGTCATCCTCGAAGTGAACCCAGAGACCTGGGACCGTCTCAGGGACCAGAAAGTCCGGTTGGGCTACCAGAGACTGCTGGCCCGGGATCACTCTCCTGTAGTGCAGTGCTACAGGTGCATGGGGTACGGGCACTTCGCGAGGGGTTGCACGGCGGAGCAGACGTGTGGTCACTGTGCTGAAAAGCACGACACCAGAGCCTGCAAAGCCCGAAACGCCCACGCGAAGTGCACGAACTGCATCAAATCGGGAGGAAGTGAAGCGGTAACGAGCCATCCGGCCTACAGCAGGGACTGCCCTGAATGGGAGAAGTGGGACCGCATCGCGCGCTCACAGGTCCGGTACTGCTAAGGGCACCCCGGGGAACACGAGGCAACACCCGATCCGGGTTGTGCAGGGGAACATGGGGAGGGGTTACGCGGCCACTAAGGAGATGTTGAATGATGCGGAGAACGGTGGGGTGGCGGTGCTGATCCTACAGGAACCCTACGTGGGCTCAAGTGGGATCCTCACCGCTCCTCACCAAGTCATACAGCAGACTCAGGGTGAAGGCCCGGTAAAGTCTGCTGTAGTAATTCTTGATCCCAACATCCAAGTCAAGATAGATCCGCATCACATAACGAAAAACATTGTGTCCGTATTAATCTGTTCCCATGGTTTTGAGCTAATGATTGTCAGTCTGTACCTCGAAGGAGATCGACCCATAGAAGACCACCTGCAAAAGCTGAAGAGAGCCCTGGACGCCGCCACAACGAAGAACATCATCGTAGCAGGCGACGTCAATGCCACGAGCCACTGGTGGGGATGTTGTGCGGAGGACCGGAGAGGCTCTGATCTGGTGGACTTTTTCTCGGAAGCGGGTTTGGATGTTGTCAACACGGGGTCGGTACCGACGTTCTACACTCATCGGGGGGGGAAACTCTACTCCAGCATTGTGGATGTCACAGCGTGCTCAGCAACGATGCTCAACCGTATCAAGAACTGGAGGGTCAACGAAGACGACGCAGGACTCTCCGACCACCGACGACTGGAGTTCACGATCGAGGTGGGGTTGAGCAGGGTGGTGGAGGTAAGCCGGACAACAAGGATATACAACACCAACAAAGCTGACTGGTCGCGCTTCGGGGAATCACTCCGGAGTGCGCTACGCGAAGCTGAAATATCCTTGGAGAAGGTTGACTCTATCGCCGAGCCAGAAGAACTTGAGCGCGCTGTGAGGAAATTCATGGAGCTGGTGGCAGGAGCTTGTGAGGAGGCCATCCCGAGAGTGGGGAAGAGGAGAGGGGGGAAGGGGGCGCCATGGTGGACAGCGGAACTCGATGAGCTGAGACGACGAACCAAGACGCTGAGGCGGCGCATATCTGTGGCAAATCCCCGGAGAAGACCATTCGTATGTCAGGAGTACCTGGCAGCCCGGGAGATCTACAAGAACGCCATAGAGAACGCCGTCACATCGAGTTGGAAGACCTTTTGTTCGCAGCAGCAGAAGGAGGACATTTGGCACACCTCATACAGAGTCATCAAAAACTGTATGAGGCCGACAACCAGCCAAGAGTGCCTCCTGAAGGAGCCTGTGAGCGGGAGAGTCCTAAACGCGAGAGAGTCCGCTGACCTGCTGGCGAGAACCTTCTTCCCGAAGGACGACCCCAGCGAAGACACGCCGGAGCAAGAAGAGTGCAGGAAGGAAGCAGAAGAGTGGAGAATCCGGACACAACTGGAACCCATGACCGTCCGCCCGTTCACTGAGGAAGAAGCAGAAGCAGTGATGGGTGGGATGAGTCCGAAGAAGGCGCCGGGAGTGGACGGATTTACATCTGACGTATGCTGTCGAGCATTTAGGGCTAGCCCGGTGATGCTGGCATTGTACAACGCGTGTTTCAGGATCGGCTACTTCCCGAGGATCTGGAAGGAGGCGTGGATACGTGTCATACCGAAGCCCGGGAAAGACACGTATACAAACCCGAAGTCACACCGCCCCATCGGACTACTCCCTGTACCTGGTAAGATCCTGGAGAAGATGGTTTTCAACCGGATCTCTTGGGGACTGTACAGGGAGAAGAAACTAAGTCCGAAGCAGTATGGCTTCATGCCGCAGAAGAGCACGGAGGACGCGTTGTATGATGTCATCACATACGTCAGAAAAGGAGTGAAGGAGAAGAAGATCGTCGCCATCGTATCCCTAGACATCGAGGGAGCCTTTGACGGTGCATGGTGGCCGGCCATCGTGCGGGAGCTTTCGGGCAAGGTGGAGGAGCTCGGGACTTTCCGCATGGTGTGCAGCTACCTGGAGGACAGGACCATCGCCCTGAGCTACATGGGAGAGCGGATAACATCGGACACCCGGCGCGGCTGTATCCAGGGATCAATTGGAGGACCCCTTCTGTGGAACGTACAACTCGATCCACTTCTGCAGAGGGCGGAATCCCTGGAAGCCGAAATTCAAGCTTTCGCCGACGACATAGTGGTGGTTGCAGCAGCCAAAACTACTCCGGAACTCGAGAGAGTGGTTCACGCGGCGCTGAAGGAGATCACAGATTGGGGACGACGTAACAGAATGAAGTTCGCACCACATAAGACGCAATGTACCATCGTAACAAAGCGTCTTAAGTACGAGAAGCCTCTCTTCCAAATCGCAACCGTCCCTATTGAAATCTCTGACAGCGTCCACCTGCTCGGGTGTACGATAGACCGGAACCTCGGGTTTGGGCAACATCTGGAGAGGGTGACTGCGAAATCGGTCGCCCTCTACAAGGTTGTGGCCAGAATGGCCAAGGCGCAATGGGGCCTGAACCCGGAAATCCTCCGAACCATCTATTTCACCGTAGTCGAACCCACTATGTTGTACGCAGCTGGAGCTTGGGGTGTGGTCCTGGACCGAGTGCACGTCAGGAAGAGGTTGGATAGGGTCACGCGATCGTTTGCCATCAAGATCGCGAAGGCCCATCGCACGGTTTCCCTGACGGCGAGCACGCTGTTGGCCGGAATCTTGCCCCTCGATCTTAGAGCCAAGGAGAACCTGTTCCTCTACGAAGTCAAGAGAGGACGTCCGCTTGAAGACCTACCGGACCGGGAACTCCAGCCGAGAAGAAGACCCATCGACATGCCGCATCCTGCAGAGCGAGAGACCCTTGGGTTTGGACTCATTACAACCCAAGAGGAAGCCTCCCAGGTAGAAGAGAGCGGCGAGTTGACGTGCTACACGGATGGAAGTAAGATCGAGGGGAGAGTCGGGGGAGCCGTATCTGTCTGGAAGAGTGGAAGAGAAATCCGAAGTGAGGGTTTCAGGTTGGAACCCTACTGTACGGTATTCCAGGCAGAGATGGTGGCGATCAGCAGAGCAGTGGAGCTGACGGCGGGCAAGGGAGAGAAGATCAAAGTCAACATCCTCAGCGATTCTAGGTCATCGGTCCAGTGCATCAGTTACCCCGCTACACTCAACCCTATAGCGGGGGGTATCCAACGGGACCTACAAGCTGCTGGCGAAGCCGGATCCGAAATCAAGATCTATTGGATCAAGGCTCACGCTGGCATTGTGGGAAACGAAAGAGCTGATGAGCTGGCCAAGAACGCTGCGCTGAAGAGCAAGAAGTCCCCAGCTTACGACAAATTTCCGTTGTCCTTCGCCAAGAGAACCATCAGGTTGAAGACCATTGGCGAGTGGCAGAGGAGGTACTCAGAAGCTGAGACGGGCTCAGGGACGAAGCTTTTCTTCGGAGATGTCAAAATCGCAAAGAAAATTTTGGGGAAGGTACAGATTGACAATCTGACGGCTCAAATCCTGACTGGACACGGGGGTCTCCGGCAGTATCTTCACAGGTTCAAGCTGGCCCCGTCCCCCTTCTGTGTTTGCGATGACGAATCTGAGGAAACTGTGAAGCATGTGCTTACACAGTGCCCCAGATTCGCCAGCGAGAGACTCGATTGCGAGCACAGAGTGGGAATGGCCATCAGCGAAACCAACCTGAGGATACTGATCGGAGACGACCGCGCAAGAGGGGATCTATTGGATTTCGCGAGACGAATAATGCGTCGTGTCGCGAAGTCCAATGGATCCAGCATGAAATAGATTTTAGAAAATGACTGATAAACCCAATTCTTAGTTTAAGATATTCTGTATTACAATTTTTCTGCCCTATTGCGTTAGAATAAGTCTGTTTTTGTTTTAATTGTTTAAATTAGTAATTAGATGTAAGTAACAACCAAATATGTACTTAAGTAGACTAAGCCCTGACGTATGCATCTCCCTCACCTCAGCGAGGGCATCCCGGACGAAGGACGAAACCGGAGTGGCGCGAGGTTCGGTGGAAGCCTTGGCGGACACCAAACAGGGAATCGAGACAAAGTTTCTTCCCTGGCCTTTCAGCACTGGCTGGGGCAAGGATCCGTCGGAGCCAAAACCGAACCATCGCAAAAATCTGAACGTCCAACCGACCGGGATGCACTTGCTGTCCCTCCCCCTTTAGTTAAAAAATTAGCCATCCTAGTCTTAAGTCTTCTTTTAGTGTAAATTTCAAAATTGACCAAATCAGTAAAATAGGTATAAGAAACTCAATGCGGTGGAAGTGGAAACGAAAAGATGGGCAGCGCTAGGAGACGAGCGTAAAAGAAGACCTCTAACGCAAAAGAACTAGCGCCATGGGTAGCCCCACCCAAAAGATGACCCCCAAAGTCACTCAAGCGGTCAAAAAAGATCTCCGACCCACCCTTCCACCGCGGGGAAAAAGAGAAAAACCCCTTAGTTTAAGATATGCATGCGTCAGGGAACCTCAAAGTACCCCCCCTTTTTAGTATAAGTTAAATTGTTAAGCTTGGGCAAGCGTCGGTCAATGAAGAAACCAATCTGGGAAAAACGAAAATGACCGACCCTTGCACCCCACAGGGTCTAAACGTGAGAATGAGCTTCTCTCACGGCCTTCCAGCACTGGCTGAGGTAAGATCCTGTGGGTAGTTAAGATTCCCTCCCCCTCCCTCCCCTAATAAAGTCTTTAAAACAAAAATAGTTCACTTCTTCTCTGTCAGAATAAAACCCGGGATAATCAACACCCGGGATAACCCACAGGGGTGGAAGGAGGTCTGTGGCCTCGAAAAGGGACGAAAACTCTGATCCCTGAAGCAACAAGCCTCCTAACACCCCAACTAACCAAAAAAAAAAAAAAAAAAAAAAACCTAACCTAACCTAACCTAACCTAACCTAACCTAACCTAACCTAACCTAACCTAACCTAACCTAACCTAACCTAACCTAACCTAACCTAACCTAACCTAACCTAACCTAACCTAACCTAACCTAACCTAACCTAACCTAACCTAACCTAACCTAACCTAACCTAACCTAACCTAACCTAACCTAACCTAACCTAACCTAACCTAACCTAACCTAACCTAACCTAACCTAACCTAACCTAACCTAACCTAACCTAACCTAACCTAACCTAACCTAACCTAACCTAACCTAACCTAACCTAACCTAACCTAACCTAACCTAACCTAACCTAACCTAACCTAACCTAACCTAACCTAACCTAACCTAACCTAACCTAACCTAACCTAACCTAACCTAACCTAACCTAACCTAACCTAACCTAACCTAACCTAACCTAACCTAACCTAACCTAACCTAACCTAACCTAACCTAACCTAACCTAACCTAACCTAACCTAACCTAACCTAACCTAACCTAACCTAACCTAACCTAACCTAACCTAACCTAACCTAACCTAACCTAACCTAACCTAACCTAACCTAACCTAACCTAACCTAACCTAACCTAACCTAACCTAACCTAACCTAACCTAACCTAACCTAACCTAACCTAACCTAACCTAACCTAACCTAACCTAACCTAACCTAACCTAACCTAACCTAACCTAACCTAACCTAACCTAACCTAACCTAACCTAACCTAACCTAACCTAACCTAACCTAACCTAACCTAACCTAACCTAACCTAACCTAACCTAACCTAACCTAACCTAACCTAACCTAACCTAACCTAACCTAACCTAACCTAACCTAACCTAACCTAACCTAACCTAACCTAACCTAACCTAACCTAACCTAACCTAACCTAACCTAACCTAACCTAACCTAACCTAACCTAACCTAACCTAACCTAACCTAACCTAACCTAACCTAACCTAACCTAACCTAACCTAACCTAACCTAACCTAACCTAACCTAACCTAACCTAACCTAACCTAACCTAACCTAACCTAACCTAAC
The DNA here is from genome assembly GCA_963691665.1 of Clepsis dumicolana. Taxonomy (NCBI): domain Eukaryota; kingdom Metazoa; phylum Arthropoda; class Insecta; order Lepidoptera; family Tortricidae; genus Clepsis; species Clepsis dumicolana. The sequence continues at coordinate 6,961,732 of OY829533.1, read as the reverse complement.
CTAACCTAACCTAACCTAACCTAACCTAACCTAACCTAACCTAACCTAACCTAACCTAACCTAACCTAACCTAACCTAACCTAACCTAACCTAACCTAACCTAACCTAACCTAACCTAACCTAACCTAACCTAACCTAACCTAACCTAACCTTTTTTTTTTTTTTTTTTTTTTTTTTTTTTCCGACGGGAAAATGCGTTACGCATACTCCCACACCGTGGGGACGGTGCAGGAGTTATGTGGGACTCTCCTCATCCCGCCCCTTCCCGAACGGAAGGAGAGGGAGAGGCCTACCCACTAAAAACCCGTCGGTGTCCCTCCAGGCTTTGCTGCGGCATGCCGCGGGTGCACTTGCGTGTTTCAACCGCGACTTGCCGCAAGCCGGCCCCAGCTATACATAGCCGGGGCTCCGCGCCAAGAGGGGGGGGACCGGGACACTTGGTCTCCCCCCTAGACGTTGTGGGCTGTTATCGCCGGCAGGGGATCCCCATCCCTTGCCAGCCAGCACCACTATGGGGGGGCGAGGGCGGCGATATATTGCCGCCTTCTCCTCCCCACCCGTCTACGCCGGAGCGGGGGCGCAAGAGGGTTATTCTCGCGCTCCCGCTCCTTCTCCTCCTTCTGTGAGATGGTGGTTTCACAGAAGGAGGCGACGGCCTCCCAAGCCCTCTCGCTTCCCAGCATGGCGTATACAACGCTGGGGAGCGAGAGGTCGCCGCCGATCGCCGCCACCAGAGTGCGGCGCTCGTCAGACCAGCTTGGGCACACCTCTAGGGTGTGCTGTGCTGTGTCCTCACCAGCGCCGCACTCGTGGCACGACGCCGTCTCCTCCCTGCCGATCCGCCACAGGTACCGTCCGAAGCAACCATGTCCGGACAGCACCTGGGCGAGTCGGAAGGTGAGGGACCCGTGGGTCCTCCCACACCACTCCACGAGCTGGGGGCGGATGGCCTCTATGGTGCGGACGCCGTACGTGGCGCCCGCTAGGTCATCCACCCAGAGCTCGAGGACCTCCTCCTTCCTCGCCTCCCTTGCGTGGGCCACCTCCTCTGGGGCAAGTGTATCGCCCCTGGCCCGCCTAGCCACCCGCTCACAATGCGCCTCGGCCAGCACCCCCGCTTCGATCTCCCATGGGGGTGTGCCGGCCAAGACGCATGCCGCAGCGTGGCCCACCGTGCGGTAGGCCCGGCATGCCCGCACCGCCATGATGCGCTGCGGCCTACGGAGGAGGGCCCTGTTCGGCGCGTCGAGGGCATCAGCCCAGATCGGCGCGCCGTACAGGGCCATGCTACGGATAACACCCGCGTGCAGGCGCCTGCAAGGGGCGCCTGGTCCTCCTTGGTTCGGTAGGAGCCTTGCCAAGGCTCCGGCCGCACCGACGAGACGGGGAGCAAGCTGCTTGAAGTGCTCCCCGAATCGCCACCTCCCGTCGAGGATAAGGCCCAAATATTTAATTTGGGCCTTAACCTCAACAGCGTCTCTGTTGATCCGGAGGGTGGCCCCCGCTGGCACTCGCCACCTTGGCCCTTTAAAACAAAGGGCCTCGGTTTTGCGGAGTGCCACCTTTAGGCCTAGCGCCTCGATCCTCCGGACCAACAGGGAGGCTCCCACCTCCGCCCTCCTTTTCACCCCCTCCCATGTGGTGTCCCGGACGGCCACCAGCGTGTCGTCTGCGTAGCAGACGACCGCCATCCGGGGCAGCACCTCCCCTCGGATGGCCCAGTCAAATCCGACGTTCCAAAGCAGGGGTCCTAGGACTGACCCCTGGGGAACGCCGCAGGCCATCCGCCTCTCCTCCCTATTTCCCCCCCTCCCCATGTAGGACACTACCCGTCCCTGCAGGTAGTGTCCTACCACCCTCCGGAGGTAGAGGGGCACTCCATGGTATCGGAGTGCCTCCTCTATCACCCCGAAGGGGAGGGAGCCGAAGGCGTTGGCGATGTCTAATGACACCGCCACAGCCCCCTGCCCTCTCCTGGCCGCTTCCTCCGTGAACCCTTTCAGGGCGGACAGGGCGTCGATAGTGGAACGCCCCGCCCGAAACCCGTACTGGTTCACGGAGAGGTCCGGCCCAACCCTCGCCAGATGCTGGATGATGCGGGAAGCCACCACTCTTTCGAGTAGCTTCCCGACCTCGTCCAGCATCACCAGCGGCCGGTGCCCGGAAGGGGAGTCCGGCGGTCGACCCTCCTTCCTTAGCAGCACCAGCCGCCCCTCCTTCCATACCGTGGGGAAGCGACCCGCTGCCAGGCAATCGCCGAACAGGCAGCGGAGTCGGTCCCCGAGGTGCCTCAGGGCGATGGGGAGTACCTTTCCGGGTACCCCATCCGGTCCCGGAGCTTTCCGGGACCCCTTGAGCCGGCCAACCGCCATCTCCATTTCCTCCCCCGTTACCGGGGGAGCTTCGATGGCGGTCTCCTCGTCCTCGCTCTCTGGCGGGGCCATGCGCGGTGGGTCGAAAGGGGGGCTGTCAGGAAACAGCCCCTCGACCACCGCGCTAAGGACGGCCGGCTCCATTTCCTCCGTGGAGGGGGCCACCTTCATCTTCGCCCGTACCATTCGGTACGGGCGCCCCCACGGGTCCGCGTCGAGCGTGGCCAAGAACTCCGCGTAAGCGGAGTCCTTGGCTGCAGCAATGGCGTTTGCGAGCGCCTTTTTGGCCGAGCGCATCTCGGCCTGAAGGCGCTCCAGCTCGCCCGCCACCCGGTTCCGCCTTCGACGGCACCGGGTAAAGGCACGTCGTGCAGTGTTACTGGCGGCACGCAGGACCGCAAGGTCCTGCGTCCACCAGTAAACGCCCTCCCTTGGCTTGAACGGGCGTGCCCTGGGCATGCCCGCGTCGCACACAGCCGTCAGGTCCCGCCGGAACCTGACGGCCCTCTCCTCGACCCCCACCGACTGGGGAGGGTCCGTCGCCCACGCACGGACCACGGCGGCCTCTTCCGCCAGGTCCGTTTTGAGGCGGGAGAGCTGCCACTTAGGGAAGCTCTCCCCGCCCCGCCCACCCACCACCCGGACCTGAGGCCCGTGAGGCGCATTGGAGACCCTGAACCGGATATACACGTGGTCCGACAGGGTCTCCACCTCCTCCAGGACACGCCAACACGTTATGCGTGCGCCAATGGCAGGGGTGGCAAACGTTACGTCTACCACCGAACCCCCTTGCCAGCGCACGCACGTGTAGGCGTTGCCCCGGTTCTCCGGGACCAGGCCTACCATGGCGGCCCAGTCTCGGAGAAGCGCCCCCTTCGCATCCGTGATGGAAGACCCCCACGCCACGCACTTGGCGTTGAGGTCCCCCATCACGATGACCTGAGCCGGCGATGCCCTCTGCACCACCAGCTCTAGGCAATCCAGGAACCTCTCGAACTCCGAGAGGTTCCTGTTTGGGGAGAAGTAGACTCCTATGAGTACTACTCCTCCCCAATTTGCCGCCACGTAGCCCGCGCCCCTTTCTCTGAGGGAGAGGCGCTGGGGGCCCGTTGGCGGCACCACCACGCCGACCGAACCCACTGTGTCCCCTACCCAATTTGGCTGGGGGGGGACAGCGTAGGGTTCGGCCACGACCGCGACGCCGATCTTCCACTCCGCCAAGACCTGCATAAGCAGGTCCTGTGCGCGGGCGGAGTGGTTGGCGTTGGTCTGCAGAAACTCGGTATGCAGGTGTCTGGGCATTAAGACACCTGCATGTCGAGCTCCTCAGCCGCCTGGCGGCTTGCGGCGTTTGACGGGAAGGCCCGGTTCGGTGGGGCCTTCCCTTTTACTGTTGGGGGGACACATTTTTCCCCACCCATCACATGCCCGTGAGGTCGGCCTGCCTTGGCGCAGACTGCGCACTTGGCAGGAGCCTCACACGTGGCCGCCATGTGGCCGTCTCCGCCGCACCGGAAGCAGAGTGCCCCAAACTCTGCTTCCGTTGGGCACATGGCCCTGGTGTGGCCCAGCATCATGCACTTAAAGCACCTGAGGGGCTGGGCCTCCACCGCCTTGAAGGTGACCACCGACCACCCGATGGTCACCTTCGCTAATCTGACGACCGCTTTAGCGGCCGTCACCGGGCACCTGACCAGGGCCGATCCTCCAGCCCAGAAGCTTGGCCTGACCGTGCCCACCTTAACGCTTCCAGGTGGGCAGCCCCCTTTCTCGGCCACTATGGCCGCCACTTCCTCCCGGGTGACTGACTCGTCCAGGCCGGTGACACGGATGTCCACCAGCTTGGACGGTCGGGAGATGTCGGCTAGTGCCCCAATGATGATTTGCAGCTTCGCTGCCAGCCGGTCCGCAGTCGCCTCAGGGGCATCTCCTCCTACTTCCATCAGCTTGGAGCCGGTCATTGACGTTCTGATGCCGACCGACTCCAGGCCGAAATCCGCTAGCTTTATCCCAGCCCTGGCCTTGGCCAGGACCTCGGGATACTTGGCTGGGGAGGCCCTGCCCTCGGAGTTCAAAATTGTCGCCCCCTCTTTAAGCGTCACCACTATGGCGGCGGTGCGGGGGGCGACAATTTTAACGGCTTTGGGGGCCGGGGCGCTTTGGCGCGCCGCGCTGGATGAAGGGTTGCCGGAGGGGGCCTTGCCCTTGCCCTTCGACTTCCGTCCCAACACCTTGGCCCATGGGGTCTCAGTGTTGCGAGGGGGGGGGTCATAGGCAGTGATGCTCCGGCCTGTCCCCTCTTCGGCTCTATGCGCGGGCCCTGGCGCCGGCGTCCCCTGGGGCCGGTGGGCCGCCTTCTTCGGTTGGGGGTTTGGCACCCCCACCTTCTTGTGTTGGGACTTATTGTCCTCAACCTTCTTGGGCTGGGGCTTTGGGTCCCCAACCCTTTCTGCTGGCTGGCGCATGGCACCTATGGCCAGGTTCGGCTGCGCCCTTGGGCGCGGCGGCGGCTCTTGGCGCCTGTCAGCCTCCAGTGGAGGCCGGAGCACCCTCTCCGGTGGGAGGCGTGACTCCAGATCTCCAAGGCGAGCATTAATCATCCCGCCTAGGGATGTTAGGAGGTCACGCCTCATTTCCTCCATGGCTTCTTTGAAGTCATTCGCCGTTGCGCCGCTGGCATTGTTGGCACCGGCCGCCTCTTTCGCCGCTGCGTGAACCCCCCTCTGGGAGTTCTCAAAGGCGGCCTTAAACGCCCTAAGCTCCGCGCGGACTACACCGAGCTCCCGGGAGAGCCGGGCATTGTCGGCGCGAAGGCGGCGCTGCTCCTCCGTCGGGGTCAGTGAGCGCAGTCCCTCGATAGCAGCGATGACCTCCTTGGAGGCCGTATTAATGTCCCCCCATACTGTGCCCTTTATGTTGCCACATTTGGCCACCTGGTCCTGGATAGCTGCTACGTTGAGCAACGCAGCAGCGGCCAGCGTCTCCATCGTGGCTGACGGAGGGGAGTCCGAGTCCCCTTCCTCCACTTGAGTGCGACGATAGGTCGGGCGACTCGGGGATCCATCGTCAGAGTCAAGCTCCGACGTGATCCCCGCTAGACCTCTTTTGGCAGCTGCCAAGAAGTGGCTATGTCCAGCCACGGCCGTCGTTGAGCGCCCCCTGATTGCGGTATTGGCCTTGGGTACCGGGGCCGGTGCCACGTCCCCAACCGACCCAATCGGCCTTTTCCCAACAGGGCTCCTCCTCGGCGGAGCATTTAGCACAACCTCCCTTAGGACGCATGGACCCGTTTCCAGGTCCATGTCTGGGCTAACGAAGCCCTCGGTCTCCGAGTCCGACGCGTCCGAGCATAAAACGCTCAGGAAGGCCTTTTTCTCCGTCTCGCTAGCGGTGAGCCGCTTTGCCATGACGGAGGCTCAAGGCACAGACAACACAAGGCACAAAGAACGGTGCAGCGCACCCCCCAAGTTCCCACCCGACACCCCCCTGGGCCCTGGCGGAGTTCGCCGGCGCAAACGGCCGCGACCAAGTTCGGGGATCCGAACCCAGCCACGGCGATCAGCCCCGAAAAACCCCAACAGCACCCGCCCAGAGATTCCGAAATCCCCTCCCCCCTTTCGGAAAACCCCCCCTTTTTGTTCGGCAGAGCCGCACACCGCTTTCCCCCACAACCCACCACCCACGGCAACCCAACCCACCTCACTCCGTTAGGTGAACCGCGAATTGGTGGTTTACGGGAGGCCGCAGTGTACAATTCGGCCGACCAAAAACCCCGCAACGGGAGAAGTCCCTTCGGCCAGATGGCCTAATGGACCCCCCAAACCCACCCCGAGAGGTTCTGAGGAGATTCCCCAGCCGCCTTTATAGCCGGGACTCCGACTATAATGCCGGCAGAACGGAGGATATCTCACTCGGCAACCACCCAAATCAGGTTCCAGCCGGATGACGGAAACCCGATTCCCCCCCCGGACCTTTTCACCAGGCCCAATACCCGGCTTGTCCTGCTAGATTTTGAGTAAACTCAAAATTTAGCAAAAACGGTCAAGCGCGAGTCGGCAAAAGTTACCAACTTATAAAAAGTGACAAAAAAGTTGGTAGTTTTTGCCCAATATCCACGTCCCTATTACGGTTAGAGTGGCGCTTAGGGTGCCGTTAGGCGGCGCAAACTACCCTCTATGCACTCCACAATAATTGGGACCCACTGGCTCAACCCCCCCCCGATAGCGAATTTTTGAAAATATTACAAAGTTAAAAATGGTAGTTTGGAGCGCCTATACCGAAACTACGAGCAACGGGAGCTCCGCCCAATAACTCTAGAACGGCAAGCTCTAGAATTATGGGGCAAAGGGCGTTGGGTAGGTCGTTTAAGACACTCCAAAACGGGATAAGAAAAATTTAAAAATACTAAGCCAAAAATGATGAACCCTAATTTTCAAAGTGAAAATCGGGAATTGTGTTAAAATTTTTTCGACCGCAAAACCAGAAGGGTTTTGCAGCACGAAAAAGAAAAATGAAAAAAGGGTGTTCCAGGGAAGCTAGAGACACGAAAAAGATACCAAAATTTAAAGAAAAGAAAAAGATTCAATAATCCGCTATGAAAACTAGTAAAAATTTCTCCGGCGCAAGGAAATTTTAGGGTAAACTCAAAGTTACACAGAAAATTCTCCTCAACCTAACCTAACCTAACCTAACCTAACCTAACCTAACCTAACCTAACCTAACCTAACCTAACCTAACCTAACCTAACCTAACCTAACCTAACCTAACCTAACCTAACCTAACCTTTTTTTTTTTTTTTTTTTTTTTTTTTTTATGTGTGGAAAATGCACCTTATGCATGTCCCCTGCTCGAGGCAACAGGAGGGTCTATGGGGCTCTCCCGCAGAGTGCAGGCATACCCATTAAAAACCACACAAGTTCCCTATTGGCCATTGTGGGACGCCACGGGCTCCCCGAAGGTCTTCACCGCGACGCCCACTGGCCGCCCCGGGGTGGGGCCCCTCTCAGCGCCCCAAGATGGTGGTGGGGCGCCGCGCCCCAAGATGGTATGGGGCGCTCCTCGGGGACGACACCGTGGCCGGAGCAGGTTCGGGGGTCCTCGCCCTCCCCTGCTGATGCCGCCTGTGTTTTTATAGAGGTTCACTCCTCGTGGCTCCCGTCTTGAAAAAGACAGCAGCCCGCGGTCCCGGTTTCACTACCGGGGTTACGCGCAGGACGCAGGTTCGCAAGCCATCAAGTCCCAACTCTGTAAGCAGAGTGGCACTGAGGCATGCTAGCCCACGTCCCGTCCGGCGACCACAACCCTTTCGGGTCGCGCCGCCCCGGCATTAGGCTTGCGCCGTCCGCCCGATGAGACTCACCCTTGCCTTTCCCTGTCCTGAAAAGGACAGGTACTAGGTTCGGGCTCGCCTCCGTCAATGAGGCGTCCGCCGAAAGGCGAGACGCCGCCCTCACTGCGGACCCACGAATGGGCCCGCTGGAGAGGATCAACCGCAACCGAAGTCTTGGGACCCTTCTCCAACCCCACCCCCCCCCAGTCGGATATTAGCCGCCGGGTAACTAAACTATCTCTAGTTTAATTACCCGTCGTTGCCCAGGGTGCACCAGGAACGGACGTTACCTTTCCCTACCCCATGAGGCCTACGCCTCGGATAATAGGGAACTGTAACGCCCGATCGCTCGGGGAGGTTTCCAACATCGCACCCCAACCTAACCTAACCTAACCTAACCTAACCTAACCTAACCTAACCTAACCTAACCTAACCTAACCTAACCTAACCTAACCTAACCTAACCTAACCTAACCTAACCTAACCTAACCTAACCTAACCTAACCTAACCTAACCTAACCTAACCTAACCTAACCTAACCTAACCTAACCTAACCTAACCTAACCTAACCTAACCTAACCTAACCTAACCTAACCTAACCTAACCTAACCTAACCTAACCTAACCTAACCTAACCTAACCTAACCTAACCTAACCTAACCTAACCTAACCTAACCTAACCTAACCTAACCTAACCTAACCTAACCTAACCTAACCTAACCTAACCTAACCTAACCTAACCTAACCTAACCTAACCTAACCTAACCTAACCTAACCTAACCTAACCTAACCTAACCTAACCTAACCTAACCTAACCTAACCTAACCTAACCTAACCTAACCTAACCTAACCTAACCTAACCTAACCTAACCTAACCTTTTTTTTTTTTTTTTTTTTTTTTACGGAGTGGAAACGCATTACGCGTACCAGCCGGGCCTGGGGTGACCCAACCGGTTATGTGGGACTCTTTCCCCCGACCTCTTCCCGAATGGAAGGGGTGGGGGGAACATACCCACTAAAACCACTCCGGCGTTACCGTCTAGCCGGGTTTGGGTAGGCGCCGTGGGATCCCGAAGATTCAAGCCGACGACGCCCCCCGGCAGCACTAGCGTGCGCAATCGCCACGTAGGGAGGAGTCGGACGCTTCGACCCCCCCTCAGTCATGTGGCATCCTAAATTGCGGGCGGGGGATCCCCATCCCCTACCCGCTGATGCCATTAGGGGTTCTGGCGAGCGGCAAACTGCCGTCGCCTTTGCCCCCCACGTCTGCGCCGAGAAAGAGGCGCGCTGCTGTCGGCCTCGCGCTCTCTTTCTTCGGATTCTTTGTGGGTCATTACGGCCTCACAAAATGAGGCCACCTCAGACCATGACTCCTCGCTCTCAAGCATGGCGGAGATGACACTGTGGAGAGCGAGGTTGTCCACACCAATTGCCGCGGTGAGAGTGCGGCGCTCAAAATCCCAGCACCGGCAGGACTCCAGTGTGTGCTGGGCTGTATCGTCTTCGTCACCGCATTGGTGGCAGACCGGGCTTTCTTCTCTGCCGATGCGGTGGAGAAAATGCCCAAAACATCCATGTCCAGTGAGGACCTGCGTCACATGGTATGTGAGCACACCGAACCCTCGATCGAGCCAGAGGTCGAGCGACGGGAGGAGTGCCGCTATAGTTCGCGTGCCATAGCGGCAGTCCTCCAGGTCGCTCTTCCATCGGTCTCTCATCCGCCACTCCGTCTGTCGACGGGCATGGCGAAGCTCCGCGGGGGCCAAACGCTCGTCTCTTGCCACCTCCTCTTTACGGCGTTGGTACGTTTCCGCCATCATTTGGGCGTCTATATCCCAGGGCGGTGTACCGGCCAGGACGCAAGCCGCCATGTGCGCCACCGTGACATAAGCCCTAATTATTCGTATGGCGCACACCCTCTGTGGCCGTCGGAGCAGGGCCTTGTTCCTCTCCGATAGCCGATCCGCCCATATTGGCGCTCCGTAGAGCGCCATACTGCGAACTACGCCCGCAAACAACTTACGGCATTTGCCGCGCGGCCCTCCCACGTTTGGCATCAATCTGCCCAGTGCCGATGCTGCACCAACGAGCCTCGGAGCCAACCTAGTGAAGTGCTCCGTGAAATCCCACTTCCTGTCCAGGACAATGCCAAGATATTTTATGTTGGCCTTCACCTGGACAGGTTCCCCCCCCTCCATTGGCAGTGTGGTATTCGCCGGAACTCTCCACCCAGGCCCCCCAAAGACGATAGCCTCTGTCTTTGCTAGTGCAACTTCAAGTCCCAGCATTTTGATTCGGTCCACCACCAGATCTGCGGCGACCGTTGCTAGATGGAGCGTCTCCTCCATATTTCTTCCCCGCACAGCCACCATTGTGTCATCGGCGTAGCAGATGGTGGTCATGCGGGGAAGCTGCACACCGCGGATGACGAAGTCAAAACTGAGGTTCCACAGTAGGGGGCCGAGCACGGACCCCTGTGGAACCCCACAGGCCATGGGCCTGGTCATACGCCGGCCTTCGTGATCGTAGATCACTACCCGCCCATCAAGGTAGTTCCCCACGATTTTCCTTAGATATAGAGGAAGCCTGAAATATTTCAAGGCTTCCTCTATGACAGCGTAGGGGAGGGATCCGAACGCGTTTTTAATGTCCAGAGACACCGCGACTACTCCCTCCCCCTTGCTGGCCGCCAAGTCGCTAAATGCCCTTAGCGTTTGGAGCGCATCCAACGTCGACCGACCGCGCCTAAACCCAAACTGTTGGTCCGACAGGTCTGGCCCCTCTCCGCCTAGGTGTCGGAGGATTCGGCCGGCGATGATGCGTTCCAGCATCTTTCCAGACTCATCGAGGAGGACTATTGGGCGGTGTCCGGAGGGAGAGTTAGGTGAGCGGCCCGGCTTTGGCAGCAGGACTAGCCGCCCCTCCTTCCAGACCCCTGGAAAGCGCCCCACCTCCAGACATTCGTCCAGTAGGTCTCTAAGGCGCTTATCCAGGTGCCTCAGGGCTACCGGTATGACTCGGGCCGGGACGCCGTCCGGTCCTGGCGCCTTTTTGCACCGCCGAAGTCGGTCCACCACCATCATCATCTCGTCGTCGTCCAGCTTCGGTACGGGACGAGTGTCATACTCCTCCTCCGAAGGGATAGACATCCTCGGCGGAGAGAAGTCCGGGGCTGGCGGGAAGAGGGCCTCCACGATCGTCTCTATCTGCCCTAACTCCATGGAATCCATGGGGGGTGCCCGCTTTATTTTATTACGCACCATTTTATATGGTCGCCCCCATGGATCCCTATTGAGAGTGTTGAGGAACTCCTCATAAGCCACCTCTTTGGCCCGCGCAATGGCCAGCTGCAGGGCGTCCTTGGCCTCCTTGAGGGACCCATGTAGGAGTTCCTCCTCTTCCGGCGAATGAGGCTGCCGACGCCTACAGTGCGTGTAGGCACGGCGAGCCCGGTTGCTGGTGGCGCGGAGGGCCGCGATCTCCTCCGACCACCAGTATACGCTCTTCTTTGCGGGAAGTTTTTTGACGCGGGGCATGGCCGCATCGCAAACCGCTGTCAGAGAAGCCCGAAGGCGGGCAGCCTTTTCGTCCACACCAGCAGCTTGTGGAGGCGGAGCACACCATGCCTCCACGATTGCGGCTTCTTCGGCCATGCCTGGGTCGAATTTGGTGAGAACCCATCTCGGGAATCCCCCCGTTCCTGACCCGCTCCCCCCGTTCCTGACCCGCTCCCCCCGTTCCTGACCCGCACCCCCCGTTCCTGACCCGCAACCTAACCTAACCTAACCTAACCTAACCTAACCTAACCTAACCTAACCTAACCTAACCTAACCTAACCTAACCTAACCTAACCTAACCTAACCTAACCTAACCTAACCTAACCTAACCTAACCTAACCTAACCTAACCTAACCTAACCTAACCTAACCTAACCTAACCTAACCTAACCTAACCTAACCTAACCTAACCTAACCTAACCTAACCTAACCTAACCTAACCTAACCTAACCTAACCTAACCTAACCTAACCTAACCTAACCTAACCTAACCTAACCTAACCTAACCTAACCTAACCTAACCTAACCTAACCTAACCTAACCTAACCTAACCTAACCTAACCTAACCTAACCTAACCTAACCTAACCTAACCTAACCTAACCTAACCTAACCTAACCTAACCTAACCTAACCTAACCTAACCTAACCTAACCTAACCTAACCTAACCTAACCTAACCTAACCTAACCTAACCTAACCTAACCTAACCTAACCTAACCTAACCTAACCTAACCTAACCTAACCTAACCTAACCTAACCTAACCTAACCTAACCTAACCTAACCTAACCTAACCTAACCTAACCTAACCTAACCTTTTTTTTTTTTTTTTTTGCGGTAGGAAAATGCATTACGCATACCCCCGCGCCGTGGGGACGGCGCGGGCGGTTATGTGGGACTCTCCTCCCCACCCCCCCCCGGATGGGGGAAGGAAGGGAGGCCTACCCACTAAAAACCTGCCGGTATTCCCTCTTTGCCGTTTAGCGGGTGTCCTGGGAGAACGAGTTTACGACCAGGGCACCCGCCGGCCGCCCCAGCCTTAGCCGGGGCTCCCGCGCCAAAAGAGGGGGGGGTCGGGAATACGAGACCCCCCCCTAGACGTGTGGGCCAGTATGCGCTAGCAAGGGATCCCCATCCCTCGCCAGCCTGGCACCACTAGGGGATGGCAGCGGCGAATTGTCGCCGCCGCCTTCCCGTCCGTCTGCGCCGGAGCGGGTGCGCAAGAGGGTCGTTCTCGCGCTCCCGCTCCTTCTCCTCCTTCTGCGACATCACGTCCTCGCAGAAGGAGGCGACGGCCTCCCAGGACCTCTCGCTCTCCAGCATAGCGTATACTACGCTAGGTAGCGAGAGGTCGCCGCCGATCGCCGTCACCAGAGTGCGGCGCTGCCGGGACCAGGCGCTGCACACCTCAAGGGTGTGCTGCGCCGTGTCCTCATTGGCGCCGCACTCATGGCACGACGCCGTCTCCTCCCTTCCGGCAACCTTGTGAAGGTACCGTCCGAAACAGCCGTGTCCGGACAGTACCTGCACAAGGCGGAAGGTAAGGGGACCGTGTCCCCTCCGACACCAGTCATGAAGCACCGGGCGGATGGCTTGGATTGTTCGGAGGCCAAATTCGGCCTCCCCAAGCTCATCGACCCAGCGCTCCATGACCTCCTCTCTCTGGGCCTCCTTGGCCCGGGCCAGCTCTTCAGGAGCGAGGGATTCTCCCCGCTCCCCCCTCGCCACCTTCGCCCGGTAGGCGTCGGCGAGCACCCTTGCCTCGATCTCCCAGGGGGGAGATCCTGCAAGCGCTCCAGCCGCTGCCCAGCCTACCGTGCGGTATGCCCGGGCCATCCTCACCGCCATAACCCTCTGGGGTCTCCGTAGGAGGGCCTTGGTGGTGGCGGTGAGGGCATCCGCCCATATGGGGGCCCCGTACAGGGCCATGCTCCTTATGACCCCTGTAAACAGTCGTCTGCAGGGGGCATTCGGCCCTCCCTGATTGGGCAGGAGCCGGCCCAAGGCTCCTGCCGCGCCGACTAGTCGGGGAGCTAGTTTGCGGAAGTGCTCCGCAAACTCCCATTTGCCGTCAAGGTAAAGGCCCAGATATTTTATCTGGGCCTTTACCTCGACGGCCTCCCCGTTCACCCGCAGGGTGGCCCCCCGCGGTACCCTCCACCTTGGCCCTCTGAAGCAGAGGGCCTCGGTTTTCGGGAGGGACACCCTTAGGCCCAGCGCCTCGACGCGCCGGACCACCAGGGAGGCTCCCACCTCCGCCCTCCTCGCCACCTCCTCGTAGGTGGTGCCCCGGACAGCGATGAGCGTGTCATCTGCGTAGCAGATGACCGCCATCCGGGGCAGCACCCTCCCGCGGATGGCCCAGTCGTAGCCGACGTTCCAAAGTAGGGGCCCTAGCACGGACCCCTGTGGAACGCCGCTGGCTACTGGCCTGGCCATCCGCACACCCCCCCTCCCCATGTAGAGCACTACCCGACCCGTCAGGTAGTGCCCTACAACCCTCCGGAGGTAGAGGGGCACCCCGTGGTAACGGAGTGCCTCCTCTATCATTCCGAAGGGGAGGGACCCGAAGGCGTTGGCGATATCGAGAGATATCGCCATGGCCCCCTGGCCCCTCCTGGCCGCATCCTCGCAGAACCCCTTCAGGGCGGATAGGGCGTCCATCGTGGATCGCCCTACCCGGAACCCGAACTGGTTCCCCGCAAGATCCGGCCCTTCGCTCGTCAGGTGGTGGTTGATCCGGGAAGCTATAATCCTCTCAAGGAGCTTCCCGGTTTCGTCCAGCATGACGAGCGGCCGGTGCCCGGACGGAGAGTCCGCCGGTCTTCCCTCCTTGCGCAGGAGGACCAAGCGGCCCTCCTTCCACGCCTGGGGAAACTGCCCGGTGGCCAGACAGCTGTCGAAGAGGCCACCGAGTCGGTCCCCAAGGTGCTTCAAAGCGATATGAAGCACCTTTCCGGGCACCCCGTCCGGCCCCGGTGCCTTCTTGCACCCCCGGAGCCGGCTCACCACCCGGACCATTTCTTCCCCCGTTACCGGGGGAATGACCGGGGGCACCTCGGGCTCCTCGCGCGGTGGGGCCATGCGCGGCGGCTCGAAGGCCGACGCCGAGGGAAATAATCCCTCGACTACCGCGCCGAGGAGCGCCGGCTCGAACTCCTCCGTGGGGGGGGCCACCTTAAGCTTCGCCCGTACCATACGGTACGGGCGCCCCCACGGGTCTCCGTCGAGGGTGGCCAAGAACGCCCCGAACGCAGCGTCCTTGGCCTGGGCGATGGCCGCCTTGAAGGCGGCCTTCGCCTCCCGCAGCTCGGCGTAGCGCCGCTCCTCCTCCCACGGCATCCGGGTCCGCCGTCGGCGGCACCGGGAGAAAGCCCGGCGGGCGGCGTCGCTGGTGGCTCGCAGGTCCGCAAGGTCCTGCGACCACCAGTATACGCCCGGCCTGGGCGCGAACTTCCGCGCCCTAGGCATGGCCGCCTCGCAGACGGCCGTCAGGTCTTGCCGAAACCTGACGGCCCTCTCGTCGACCCCCATGGTGTTAGGGGGGTCGACACTCCACGCCTGGACCAGTGCAGCCTCTTCTGCCTGGTCCCTATCGAGGCGGGAGACAGCCCACTTAGGGAAGTCTCCGCCCCGCCCACCCACCACCCGGGCCAGAGGCCCGTGGGGCGCCCTGGAGACCCTGAACCGTATATAGAGGTGGTCCGACAGGGTCTCCACCTCCTCCAGGACTCGCCAATCACCTATGCAGGCGCCGATGGAGGGGGTAGCGAACGTTACGTCCACTACTGACCCCCCCTGCCATCGGACGCAGGTGTTGGCGGTTCCCTGGTTCTGCGGGGCTAGGCCGATCATGATGGCCCAGTCCCGCAGGAGCGCCCCTCTTCGATCCGTGATGGAGGATCCCCACGCCGTGCACTTGGCGTTGAGGTCCCCCATCAGGATCACTTGAGCCGGTAGTGCCCGCTGCACTACCGACCCCAGGCCCGCCAAGTACCTCTCGAACTCGAGGACGGGCCTGTTTGGGGAGAAGTAAACGCCAATGATGACTACTTCTCCCCACTTTGCCGCCACATAGCCCGCGCCCCTCTCCTTAGGAGAGAGGCGCTGGGGGCTAGCGGCCGGCACCACCACTCCCACCGAGCCCTCGGTATCCCCAGCCCAGTTTTGCTGGGGGGGGATGAGGTAGGGCTCGGTGACCACCGCGACGGCAATTTTCCACTCCGCGAGGACCTGCATTAGCAGGTCCTGTGCACGCGCGGAGTGGTTGGCGTTCGTCAGGAGGAATTCGCTATGCAGGTGTACTGGCATTTAGGACACCTGCATAGAGAGTTCCTCCCTGGACGATTTTGGGGGGCCCTGGTCAGTGGGGCCTTACCCTTGATCGTCGGGGGGATACAATTCGATCCCCCCATACGGTGCCCGTGTGGGCGCCCCGCCTGTGCGCACACCGCGCACTTGGCGGCCACTTCACACGTGGCCGCCATGTGGCCCTCTTCGCCACATCGGAAGCACTTCGAGCCGTGCTCCGCTTCCGATGGGCAAAGAGCCCTGGTGTGGCCCAGCGCCATGCACTTAAAACAGCGCATGGGCAGGGCCTCCACCGGCTTTATGGTGGCCATCGACCACCCAACGGCCACCTTTCCAGCCGCAACGGCGACTTTGGCCGCCGTCGCTGGGCACTTGATCAGGGCCGAGCCCTGGCTCCACGGGCCCGACCTGATCGCACCGACCTTTACCTGATCGGGGGAACAGCCCCCAGCCCTCGCCACTGCGGCAGCGATCTCTTCGCTGCCAGCCGTCTCATCCAGGCCCGAGATTTTGAGGTCCGCCAGCTTGGTGGGCCTCGCGATCTCGACCTGGGATCCGACCACCTCCAGTAGCTTGGCAGCGAGGCGGTCCGCAGTGGCTTGCGGGTTCTCGCCCCCCACCTCCATCATTCTGGAGCCAGTCATTGTACTGCGTACCTTGACTGACTCCAGCCCAAAGTCCGTCAGCTTTATGGAGGCTCTGGCTTTCGCCATCACCTCCACAAAGCTGGTTTGCCCCTCCCGCAGTGTCAGCACTATTGCTGCTGTGCGGGGGGGGACGATTTTCACCGCCCTGGGCTTGGCGCGAGATGCCGCTGGGGTCGGCAGAGGCTTAGTGGGGGCTTTCCCCTTCTTGGCCTTGCGCCCCACCACCTGTGACCACGGCTGTGTCGCAGGCTCAGGGGCTGGCGCCTGACGCCAGCTCGGCCCCGCCGCTGGCTGGGTCGTATGCTGCACGACCGGCTTCGCCCCCTGAGTTGGCCCTTGCTTGGGCCCCTTTTTGGTGGCCCCTGCGCCATCCTTGCCCGGGTGGGACGAGGGGGCGGGGGCGGCCGGCACCTTGCTGGGCTGTTGCCCAGCCCTCTTTGGCTGGGGCTTTGGGTCCCCAGTCTTAGCCGATATTTGGGGGCCCGAGCCCTGGGCCAAATTCGGCTGTGCCCGCGGGCGAGGAGGAGGCTCCTGACGCCTGTCAGCCGCCAGAGGCGGTCTGAGGACCTTCTCTGGAGGGAGACGCGACTCCATGTCCTCCAGGCGGGCGTTTATCATCCCGCCCAGGGATGTGACGAGGTCGCGCCTCATCTCCTCTAGGGCCTCTCTGAGGTCCGTCACCGGTCTGTCAGCGTTGCCGCCGCTGGCCGCTTGCTTTGCGGCCGCATTGAGGCCCCGCTGGGAGTCCTCAAACGCCGTTTTAAAGGCCCTCAACTCGGCGCGGACAATACCGAGCTCTCGTTGGAGCCGGGCATTGTCAGCGCGGAGGCGGCGCTGCTCCTCCGTCGGGGTCAGCGAACGCATTCCTTCGACGGCAGTGATGACCTCCCTGGTGGCCGCGTTAATATCCCCCCATACGGTACCTTTGATGGTACCGCATTTGGCCACCTGCTCTTTGATCACTGCCACGTTGAGCAGCGCAGCAGCGGCCAGTGTTTCCGTCGTAGCCGACGGGGGGGAGTCCGAATCCCCTTCCTCCGCCTGGGTGCACCGGTAGACCGGGCGGCTTGGGGATCCATCATCGGAGTCAAGCTCCGATGTGATCCCCGCTAGTCCTCGCTTGGCTGCCGCCAAGAAGTGGCTGTGTCCAGCCACCGCCGCCGTCGAGCGACCCCTGGTCGCCGTATTGGCTTTGGGTAGCGGAGCCACTGCCGCGTCCCCAATCGCCCCAATCGGCCTCTTCCCTACCGGGCTCCTCCTCGGTGGGGCGTTTAAGACCGCCTCGTTAAAGACATATGGACCTGTTTCCAGGTCCATGTCAGGGCTTTGAAAGCCCTCGGCCTCTGAGTCGGACGCGTCCGAACACAGAACCGACAAGAACGCCTTCTTCTCCGCTTGGCTAGCGGTGAACCGCTCAGCCATCACGGAGAATTAGGGAACAAAACACACAAAGGAACTCAAAAAACAGTGCAGAGCACCCCCCGAGATCCCCCCAAACCCCCCAGGTCCTGGCGAAGTTCGCCGGCGCAGACGGCCGCGACCAGACTCGGAAATCCGAGCTTAGCCACGGCAATCAGCCCCGAAAAACCCCAACAGCACCCACCCAGAGATTCCGAAATCCCCTCCCCCCTTTCGGAAAACCCCCCCTTTTTGTTCGGCAGAGCCGCACACCGCTTTCCCCCACAACCCACCACCCACGGCAACCCAACCCACCTCACTCCGTTAGGTGAACCGCGAACTGATGGATTACGGGAGGCCGCAGTGAACAATTCGGCCGACCAAAAACCCCGCAACGGGAGACGTCCCTTCGGCCAGATGGCCTAATGGACCCCCCAAACCCACCCCGAGAGGTTCCGAGGAGATTCCCCAGCCGCCTTTATAGCCGGGACTCCGACTATAATGCCGGCAGAACGGAGGATATCTCACTCGGCAACCACCCAAATCAGGTTCCAGCCGGATGACGGAAACCCGATACCCCCCCCGGACCTTTTCACCAGGCCCAATACCCGGCTTGTCCTGCTAGATTTTGAGTAAACTCAAAATTTAGCAAAAACGGTCAAGCGCGAGTCACTTGCGGTGCACTTGCGTGTTTCAACCGCGACTTGCCGCAAGCCGGCCCCAGCTATACATAGCCGGGGCTCCGCGCCAAGAGGGGGGGGACCGGGACACTTGGTCTCCCCCCTAGACGTTGTGGGCTGTTATCGCCGGCAGGGGATCCCCATCCCTTGCCAGCCAGCACCACTATGGGGGGGCGAGGGCGGCGATATATTGCCGCCTTCTCCTCCCCATCCGTCTACGCCGGAGCGGGGGCGCAAGAGGATTATTCTCGCGCTCCCGCTCCCTCTCCTCCTTCTGTGAGATGGTGGTTTCACAGAAGGAGGCGACGGCCTCCCACGCCCTCTCGCTTCCCAGCATGGCGTATACAACGCTGGGGAGCGAGAGGTCACCGCCGATCGCCGCCACCAGGGTGCGGCGCTCGTCGGACCAGCTTGGGCACACCTCTAGGGTGTGCTGTGCTGTGTCCTCGCCAGCGCCGCACTCGTGGCACGACGCCGTCTCCTCCCTGCCGATCCGCCACAGGTACCGTCCGAAGCAACCGTGTCCGGACAGCACCTGGGCGAGTCGGAAGGTGAGGGACCCGTGGGTCCTCCCACACCACTCCACGAGCTGGGGGCGGATGGCCTCTATGGTGCGGACGCCATACGTGGCGCCCGCTAGGTCATCCACCCAGAGCTCGAGGACCTCCTCTTTCCTCTCCTCCCTTGTGTGGGCCACCTCTTCTGGGGCGAGTGAATCGCCCCTGGCCCGCCTCGCCACCCGCTCCCAATGCGCCTCGGCCAGCACCCCCGCCTCGATCTCCCACGGGGGTGTGCCGGCCATGACGCATGCCGCAGCGTGGCCCACCGTGCGGTAGGCCCGGCATGCCCGCACCGCCACGATCCGCTGCGGCCTGCGAAGCAGGGCCCTGTTCGGCGCGTCGAGGGCGTCTGCCCAGATCGGCGCGCCATACAGGGCCATGCTGCGGATGACACCCGCGTGCAGGCGCCTGCAGGGGGCGCCTGGTCCTCCCTGGTTCGGCAGGAGCCTTGCCAGGGCTCCGGCCGCACCGACGAGACGGGGAGCAAGCTGTTTAAAATGCTCCCCGAATCGCCACCTCCCGTCGAGGATAAGGCCCAAATATTTAATTTGGGCCTTAACCTCAACAGCGTCCCTGTTGATCCGGAGGGTGGCCCCCGCTGGCACTCGCCACCTTGGCCCCTTAAAGCAAAGGGCCTCGGTTTTGCGGAGTGCCACCTTTAGGCCTAGCGCCTCAATCCTCCGGACCAACAGGGAGGCTCCCACCTCCGCCCTCCTCTTTACTCCCTCCCAGGTGGTGTCCCGGACAGCCACCAGCGTGTCGTCTGCATAGCAGACGACCGCCATCCGGGGCAGCACCTCCCCGCGGATGGCCCAGTCAAACCCGACGTTCCAAAGCAGGGGTCCTAGGACTGACCCCTGGGGAACGCCGCAGGCCATCCGCCTCTCCTCCCTATTTCCCCCCCTCCCCATGTAGGACACTACCCGTCCCTGCAGGTAGTGTCTTACCACCCTCCGGAGGTAGAGGGGCACTCCATGGTATCGGAGTGCCTCCTCTATCACCCCGAAGGGGAGGGAGCCGAAGGCGTTGGCGATGTCTAGTGACACCGCCACAGCCCCCTGCCCCCCCCTGGCCGCTTCCTCCGTGAACCCTTTCAGGGCGGACAGGGCGTCGATCGTGGAACGCCCCGCCCGAAACCCGTACTGGTTCACGGAGAGGTCCGGCCCAACCCTCGCCAGATGCTGGATGATGCGGGAAGCCACCACTCTTTCGAGGAGCTTCCCGACCTCATCCAGCATCACTAGCGGCCGGTGCCCGGAAGGGGAGTCCGGCGGTCGACCCTCCTTCCTTAGCAGCACCAGCCGCCCCTCCTTCCACACCGTGGGGAAGCGACCCGCTGCCAGGCAATCGTCGAACAGGCAGCGGAGTCGGTCCCCGAGGTGCCTCAGGGCGATGGGGAGTACCTTTCCGGGTACCCCATCCGGTCCCGGAGCTTTCCGGGACCCCTTGAGCCGGCCAACCGCCATCTCCATTTCCTCCCCCGTTACCGGGGGAGCTTCGATGGCGGTCTCCTCGTCCTCGCTCTCAGGCGGTGCCATGCGCGGTGGGTCGAAAGGGGGGCTGTCAGGAAACAGCCCCTCGACCACCGCGCTAAGGACGGCCGGCTCCATTTCCTCCGTGGAGGGGGCCACCTTCATCTTCGCCCGTACCATTCGGTACGGGCGCCCCCACGGGTCCGCGTCGAGCGTGGCCAAGAACTCCGCGTAAGCGGAGTCCTTGGCCGCCGCAATGGCGTTTGCGAGCGCCTTTTTGGCCGAGCGCATCTCGGCCTGGAGGCGCTCCAGCTCGCCCGTCATCCGGTTCCGCCTTCGTCGGCACCGGGTAAACGCGCGGCGGGCAGCGTTGCTGGCGGCACGCAGGACCGCGAGGTCCTGCGTCCACCAGTACACGCCCTCCCTCGGCTTGAACGGGCGTGCCCTGGGCATGCCCGCGTCGCACACCGCCGTCAGGTCCCGCCGGAACCTGACGGCCCTCTCCTCGACCCCCACCGACTGGGGAGGGTCCGTCGCCCACGCACGGACCACGGCGGCCTCTTCCGCCAGGTCCGTTTTGAGGCGGGAGAGCTGCCACTTAGGGAAGCTCTCCCCGCCCCGCCCACCCACCACCCGGACCTGAGGCCCGTGGGGCGCATTGGAGACCCTGAACCGGATATATACATGGTCCGACAGGGTCTCCACCTCCTCCAGGACACGCCAACACGTTATGCGTGCGCCAATGGCAGGGGTGGCAAACGTTACGTCTACCACCGAACCCCCTTGCCAGCGCACGCACGTGTAGGCGTTGCCCCGGTTCTCCGGGACCAGACCTACCATGGCGGCCCAGTCTCGGAGAAGCGCCCCCTTCGCATCCGTGATGGAAGACCCCCACGCCACGCACTTGGCGTTGAGGTCCCCCATCACGATGACCTGAGCCGGCGATGCCCTTTGCACCACCAGCTCCAGGCCATCCAGGAACCTCTCGAATTCCGAGAGGTTCCTATTTGGGGAGAAGTAGACTCCTATGAGAACTACTCCTCCCCAATTTGCCGCCACGTAGCCCGCGCCCCTTTCTCTGAGGGAGAGGCGCTGGGGGCCCGTTGGCGGCACCACCACGCCGACCGAACCCACTGTGTCCCCTACCCAATTTGGCTGGGGGGGGACAGCGTAGGGTTCGGCCACGACCGCGACGCCAATCTTCCACTCCGCCAAGACCTGCATAAGCAGGTCCTGTGCGCGGGCGGAGTGGTTGGCGTTGGTCTGCAGGAACTCGGTATGCAGGTGTCTGGGCATTAAGACACCTGCATGTCGAGTTCCTCAGCCGCCTGGCGGCTTGCGGCGTTGGACGGGGGGGCCCGGTTCGGTGGGGCCTTCCCTTTTACGGTTGGGGGGACACATTTCTCCCCCCCCATCACGTGCGCGTGAGGTCGGCCCGCCTTGGCGCATACTGCGCATTTGGCTGGGGCCTCACACGCAGCCGCCCTGTGGCCGTCTCCGCCACAACGGAAGCAGAGTGCCCCGAACTCCGCTTCCGTTGGGCACATGGCCCTGGTGTGGCCCAGCATCATGCATTTGAAGCAGCGCATGGGCTGGGCCTCCACCGCCTTGAAGGTGACCACCGACCACCCGATGGTCACCTTCCTCTCTCTTACTACCGCTTTGGCGGCCGTCGCCGGGCATCTGATAAGAGCCGAGCCTCCAGCCCAAAAGCTCGGCCTTATCATGCCCACCTTGACATTTTCGGGTGGGCAGCCCCCTTTGTTGGCCACGACAGCCGCAACTTCCTCCCGGCTGACCGACTCGTCCAGGCCGGTGACACGAATGTCCACCAGCTTGGACGGCCGGGAGATGTCCGCCATGGCCCCGATGGCCTCCTGCAGTTTCCTAGCCAGGAGGTCCGCGGTCGCATCTGGGGTATCCCCCCCCACCTCCATCAGCTTGGAGCCGGTCATAGAAGTCCGAATGCTGACCGACTCCAAGCCGAGGTCCGCCAGCCTGATCGCTGCCCTGGCCTTGGCCAGGACCTCAGGGTACTTGGCCGGTTGGGCCCTGCCCTCTGGGTTCACAATTGTCGCCCCCTCTTTGAGCGTCACCACTATGGCAGCGGTGCGGGGGGCGACGATTTTAACAGCCTTGGGGGCCGGGGCGCTTTGGCGAGCCGCGCTATTTGGAGGGTTGCCGAGGGGGGGCTTGGCCTTGCCCTTCGGCTTCCTCCCAACCACTTTGGCCCATGGGGTCTCGATGTTGCGAGGGGGCTCGTAGGTCGAGGTGCCCCGGGCAGTCCCCTCTTCGGCCCTGGGCACGGGCCCTGGCACCGGTGTCTCCAGGGGCCGGTAAGCCGCCTTCTTTGTCTGGGGATTTGGGGCCCCAACCTTCTTTGGTTGAGACTTGGAGTCCTCAGCCTTTTTGGGCTTAGGTTTTGGGTCCCCAACCCTTTCCTCCGGCTGGCGCATGGCTCCCATGGCCAGGTTCGGCTGCGCCCTTGGGCGCGGCGGCGGCTCTTGGTGCCTATCGGCCTTAAGGGGAGGCCGGAGCACCCTCTCCGGTGGGAGGCGCGACTCCAGATCTCCCAGGCGGGCATTAATCATCCCACCTAGGGATGTTAGGAGATCGCGCCTCATCTCCTCGACGACCTCTTTAAGGTCGGCCGTTGTTTTGCCGGCGTTGTTGGCGCCGGTCGCCTCCTTTGCTGCCGCATGGACCCCCCTCTGGGAGTCCTCGAAAGCCTTTTTGAAGGCTTTTAACTCCGCGCGGACAATGTCCAGCTCTCGAGAGAGCCGGGCATTGTCAGCACGAAGCCGGCGCTGCTCCTCGGCCGGGGTCATTGTCCGAAGACCCTCGACTGCAGCCATGGCTTCTGCAGTGGCTGCATTTATTGCCCCCCATACCGTCCCTTTGACGGTGCCGCATTTTGCCACCTGCTCTTTTATGGTGGCGAGGTTGAGCATTGCGGTGGCCGCCAACGCCTCCTTTGTCTCAGTTGGAGGGGCATCATAATCCCCCTCCTCCATCTCCAGGCCCTGGAGGACCAAGCGGCTTGGGGAACCATCGTCGGAGTCGAGCTCCGACGTGATCCCCGCCAGGTTCCTCTTAGCTGCTGCTAAGAAGTGGTGGTGCCCGGCCACAACCTTCGTGGAGCGACCCCTGCTAGCAGTGGTCGCTTTAGGCAGCGGAGGGGCTGCCGCGTCTCCGACCGACTCGATCGGTCTTTTCCCCAACGGGCTCCTCCTCGGTGGAGCGTTCAGGATGGTCTCCCTGAGGACGTATGGACCCGTTTCCAGGTCCATGTCAGGGCTGACGAAACCCTCGGTCTCGGAGTCAGACGCGTCTGAGCAAAGCACGCTCAGGAATGCCTGCTTCTCTTCCCGGGTGGCGGTCAACCGCTCAGCCATCGAAGAGAATCAGGCAACGCTCACAACGGGAAAAACAAGAATGGTGCAGGGCACCCCCCAAAATCTTCCCCGACACCCCCCTAGGCTCTGACGAAGCTCGCCGGTGCAAACGGCCGCGACCAAGTTCGGACTCCCGAACTCAGTCACGGCAATCAACCCCGAAAAACCCCAACAGAACCCACCCAGAGATTCCGAAATCCCCTCCCCCCTTTCGGAAAACCCCCCCTTTTTGTTCGGCAGAGCCGCACACCGCTTTCCCCCACAACCCACCACCCACGGCAACCCAACCCACCTCACTCCGTTAGGTGAACCGCGAATTGGTGGTTTACGGGAGGCCGCGGTGCACAATTCGGCCGACCAAAAACCCCGCAACGGGAGACGTCCCTTCGGCCAGATGGCCTAAAGGACCCCCCAAACCCACCCCGAGAGGTTCCGAGAAGATTCCCCAGCCGCCTTTATAGCCGGGACTCCGACTATAACGCCGGCAGAACGGGGGATATCTCACTCGGGAACCTACTGAATTGGGTTTCAACCCGACTACGGGCACCCAATCCCCCAAGCAGACCAAGTACCCCTTTCGAATCGCCACTTGACAGGCTAGATTTTGGGATAGCCCAAAATTTTGCAAAAACGGTCAAGTGCGAGTCGGCAAAAATTACCAACTTAAGAAAAGTGGCAAAAAAATTGGTAGTTTTTGCCCAATATCCACGTCCCTATTATAGATGGAGTGGCGCTTAGGGTGCCGTTAAGCGGCGCAACCTACCCTCTATACACTCCACTATAATCAGGACCCACAGACTCAACCCCCCCCCAACAGCGAATTTTTGAAATATTTACAATTTTAAAATTGGTAGTTGAGAGCGCCTATGGCCAAACTACGCGCAACGCGAACTTCGCCCAATAACTCTAAGAAGGAGAGTTCTAGAATTATGGGGCAAATGGCGATGGGTAGTACGTCTAAGTCGCTCTAAACTAACAATAAAAGATATGAAAAAAGCTAAGCCAAAAATGATAAAACCGATTTTTGAAAGTCAAAAATCGGAATTGTGTTAAAATTTTTCGGACCGCAAAACCAGAAGGGTTTTGCGGCAAAAGATAGAAAAATGGAAAAATAGTGTTCCAGTGAAGCTGGAAGCGCAAAACAGGTGTCAAATTTTAAAGAATTTAAAGATATTTCAGAAACCGCTGCAAAAACTTGGAAAAAGTTGTCCGTCGCAAGGTAATTTAAGGTTAAACACGAAGTCGCCCCGAAAATTTTCCTCAACCTAACCTAACCTAACCCAACCCAACCCAACCCAACCCAACCCAACCCAACCCAACCCAACCCAACCCAACCCAACCCAACCCAACCCAACCCAACCCAACCCAACCCAACCCAACCCAACCCAACCCAACCCAACCCAACCCAACCCAACCCAACCCAACCCAACCCAACCCAACCCAACCCAACCCAACCCAACCCAACCCAACCCAACCCAACCCAACCCAACCCAACCCAACCCAACCCAACCCAACCCAACCCAACCCAACCCAACCCAACCCAACCCAACCCAACCCAACCCAACCCAACCCAACCCAACCCAACCCAACCCAACCCAACCCAACCCAACCCAACCCAACCCAACCCAACCCAACCCAACCCAACCCAACCCAACCCAACCCAACCCAACCCAACCCAACCCAACCCAACCCAACCCAACCCAACCCAACCCAACCCAACCCAACCCAACCCAACCCAACCCAACCCAACCCAACCCAACCCAACCCAACCCAACCCAACCCAACCCAACCCAACCCAACCCAACCCAACCCAACCCAACCCAACCCAACCCAACCCAACCCAACCCAACCCAACCCAACCCAACCCAACCCAACCCAACCCAACCCAACCCAACCCAACCCAACCCAACCCAACCCAACCCAACCCAACCCAACCCAACCCAACCCAACCCAACCCAACCCAACCCAACCCAACCCAACCCAACCCAACCCAACCCAACCCAACCCAACCCAACCCAACCCAACCCAACCCAACCCAACCCAACCCAACCCAACCCAACCCAACCCAACCCAACCCAACCCAACCCAACCCAACCCAACCCAACCCAACCCAACCCAACCCAACCCAACCCAACCCAACCCAACCCAACCCAACCCAACCCAACCCAACCCAACCCAACCCAACCCAACCCAACCCAACCCAACCCAACCCAACCCAACCCAACCCAACCCAACCCAACCCAACCCAACCCAACCCAACCCAACCCAACCCAACCCAACCCAACCCAACCCAACCCAACCCAACCCAACCCAACCCAACCCAACCCAACCCAACCCAACCCAACCCAACCCAACCCAACCCAACCCAACCCAACCCAACCCAACCCAACCCAACCCAACCCAACCCAACCCAACCCAACCCAACCCAACCCAACCCAACCCAACCCAACCCAACCCAACCCAACCCAACCCAACCCAACCCAACCCAACCCAACCCAACCCAACCCAACCCAACCCAACCCAACCCAACCCAACCCAACCCAACCCAACCCAACCCAACCCAACCCAACCCAACCCAACCCAACCCAACCCAACCCAACCCAACCCAACCCAACCCAACCCAACCCAACCCAACCCAACCCAACCCAACCCAACCCAACCCAACCCAACCCAACCCAACCCAACCCAACCCAACCCAACCCAACCCAACCCAACCCAACCCAACCCAACCCAACCCAACCCAACCCAACCCAACCCAACCCAACCCAACCCAACCCAACCCAACCCAACCCAACCCAACCCAACCCAACCCAACCCAACCCAACCCAACCCAACCCAACCCAACCCAACCCAACCCAACCCAACCCAACCCAACCCAACCCAACCCAACCCAACCCAACCCAACCCAACCCAACCTAACCTAACCTAACCGAGCAGCAGCGAAATAAACGTGCTCCGCACTAAAAAATTCGCCAGAGTGGCAATTTAAGTCATAGAACTACGCGAAATACGTCCCCGAACTCGGGTTGATACCAGCTACCTGGATTCAGTGTTTGTTGTGTCGTCAGTGCGTTGTGTGAAAAGTTTGTGTGAAATAACCTCAAAATTAGAGGTTAAAAGTGATTTTCCACCTTCAAACGCGTGCGGCGCGCGATTTATCGCTGTGACCCCCCTGTTGCGATACATCGCCAGGTGCGCACTATTAAGTTCTACACTCCGAGCCTGCTCCGGGATTTTTCCGGCCACCGGTTCCGGAGAAAACTTCAGAAAAACAAATAACCACGTGTGGCGTGTTCAGCGATCCCGTCGAGCTACGCAGTCGAGTTTTAGCAGCAAGGAAGAGGACACTTACGACGCTCGGAAACCGAAGAAAACGGATTTTTAGGTTAGATAGTTTTTAATTAATTAATTATATAAAATTGAAATCGTGACTGTTAATTGCGCCTAAACGCTTTAAGACGCGCAGGTTCTGACCCCACAGCCGCCTGCGGGCAAGGCAGTTGAACACGACGCCATTTTTATTCTAAATTTTAGACAAATTTTTCATCGAACTTTTTTCAAAAAACCAAAAATTTGGTTTTTACAAATTAAAACTGTCTTGGAAACTGTTTTTAATCTTGTTTTTATCATTGTATTGTGTACCATTATTCTGTGTAATTTGTGTATTTTTTCCGAAATTTTTCGGCTTGCGGTTCCGGAGATAGAGATTTCTTAAGGTTTTTACCCCCCCCCTCCAAAAGTAATAGAAAAGTCCAAATTTTTCGTGTACCATAGTCTTCATACAGTGTTTTTATACCTAAGGGACCCAAAACCAGGGTCACCTAGCGGTCCAATTGGCAAATTTCGTCAAAACCGGTCTTTACCGATAGCTTCAGATAAATTCATTAATTAAATATCTCCTGAACCGCTGGCCTTAGAAAGCTCGGGTTTCCGACAAAGGGTCGACAATTGTGTCATCTTTCGACCACATCCGGTTTTTTCCGGATCCGCGGGTCGGAAAATTTTGGAGCTGAGACCGCGCTCGGACGACGGAGGGGGTGACGCCGAGCTCAACAGTTGAAACCCCAGGTCGATACGACCACTGGTTGCTGAGAAATCGACAACCAAATTCGGGGTTTGACAGCTCGGCGGCCATCTTTGTTTTCTTTGCTCCTCCATAGCTGGCGAACCGGGGATCGTGGAAACTCGCGGTTTTCTATAGTAGCCAGCGGGTACGATCACCTGTCCCCCCCTCCCCCTTTTGGGAGAAAAGGAGCGAAGGAAATTCGAACTTCCGACAGTGGTCTCGGTGGATAGGCGAGGTTCTGTTTACCCAAGACGCCGAAAGCCGGGGTTCTCTGCGACCACCAGGGGGGGAGATATCCGCAATCGAAATTTGGTTTTGACAGTTCGGCCGCCATTTTGGAAAATTTCGATTGCGTATATCTTGCGAACGGGGGGTCGTAGGGAGCAGCGGCTTTCACTCCTACCATCGGCGCCTGTGCCTCTGCCCGGCTGCATACCGGGATATCTGACCCGGGTAAACTTTTACCCGGATTTTTTCGGGACCCGGATCGGATAACCTGGAGTGCCAATCGACAGTGCTCTCCGGGACGGGTACGGGGAACCCAAGCACGCTTTTCTAGGGCTGATAGTTCCGGAGAAAAGGGCAATACCGTTTTTACCGGTAAAATTACCGGTAAATTGCGGTTGGCCATATCTCTGGAACCCGTGGGGCTGCGAAGTCGTGATTGGTGTCCCTGATCAGGGCTCGGGGAGAGCTGTCTTTCGGGTTAGGAAAAGTGACTCTACGTAGAGCGGGAGAGGTTCTACCGAAAAAATTGTTTATATTATCTACCTTAATTAGTTCTAAGTAAATTCTAAGACCAGTAGCACACACTGCTATTACCTATACAGGATTAGACCGGCTCTACATAGAGTTTTATTGTAAACTGCTACAACCAAAATATATAATTGTCTTGACACAAGGCCACCACAACGCCTTGCTCTAAAAAGATATTGATGACAGAGTCTTAACTCTATATATTGTTTATATTACATATAAAAATCTTTTAGAACAGACAGCCTTTCGGTTGTCATTGACATAGTCTGTGACTCCAATTATAGTATTATAAGTTATAATTATTAAATAAAAACTAAAACGTGTGCTCTCATTGCCATCCACTACTTTTAAAACTTATACAAACTTACTGGATACTATTGTATCGGCATTAAATCGCCCAAGACACACGAACCTCCAACATGTTTAGCACACCACCACTAAAACAAACCCAAAAATCAAAGCAGACAAATGAAACAAATGACAGACCAATGGACGAAACGAAGGCAGGACCTTCGGGACTGACACGACCCCAAAACGTTCGGAAGTCCATTGAGAACATTGAGAGGGCGACAAACATCAAGCTCACTGGAACTGCTCACACGAACCGCACCCCACCAGAAAAACTCTCTACTACAAAAACACCTACGAAAACTCAGCGCCAGATCGCAGGGACAGCCACAGTCACAAAGCCGAAAAGGAATCCATCTACGCCAACCCCCATAAAAACATCGAATGAGGATAGGACACTTTACCCATCCAGGGCGGAGGAGGCTACTGCGATTCACAGGAAAGGCTTGGAAAACCTCGGGAGATTCCAAAACCTAAGAAAAGATGTCAGATTGGAGATCAAGAAGGCACTAGATAGACTATACGATCTGACAAAGGCAGTGCCAGTGGCGAGAAAACTAGAAATAGAACTGGGAAGGGAGAGCGGGAAAAAGATGGTGGACAACATGACACAAACGGATGCAACAGAAGACGAAAAAGAGAGTAAAGAGAACGAGAGGAGGGAAAAGGATGAACAATGGATAATGGCTAAAATAGAGGAAAACAATCAGCTACTCATTGAGAACGCAAGGAAAGTGGAAGAATTAAGGACACAGATAGAGGGACAGAAAGGACTAATGGAAAAGGCGACATACGCGAGTGTCACATCGACCAGTAGTAAGGAACCAGCACCGAGGAGAGACACACTGCATTCCGTACGGGTTACTTCTAATGTCGAAACAGACACTGGGGAGGAAGTACTAGACAGAATTCGGAAAACAGTGGACGCCAAGGAAGGCTGGATCAAAGTAGAGAGAGTGAGGAAAGCAAGAGACAGGAAAGTAATAATCGGGCTAGGAACGAAGGAAGAAAGGGACAAAATCAAAGACCGCTTAACAAAAGAGGGAGTCAACCTGACCGTTGAGGAGATAGAAAACAGGGACCCGCTCCTAATTCTTAGGAGCGTGCTCGCAGTTAACTCCGACGACGAGATCCTGAAGGCAGCGAGAAATCAAAACCAAGCCCTGTTCAAAGATCTGAACAAAGAAGACAACAGGATGGTGGTCAGGTATAGAAGGAAAGCCAGAAACCCCCACACAAATCACGTCGTTATCAGCGTCTCGCCAACCATCTGGCGAAGAGCACTTGGCACGGGCACCATGCACATCGACCTGCAGCGGATAAAGGTGGAGGATCAATCCCCGCTGGTCCAGTGCACGCGGTGCCTGGGCTTTGGACATGGGAAGCGGTTCTGCAAGGAGACCGTAGACCTCTGCAGTCACTGTGGCGGTCCCCATATGAGGGCAGAATGTGCCGAATGGTTAGCCAACGTACCGCCCAGCTGTAAAAATTGTACTAAGGCCGGAACTTCAAATGCAGAGCACAATACGTTCAGCTTGACCTGCCCAACGAGACGCAAGTGGGACGAATTGGCCCGGTTAACCGTGGCCTATTGCTAAAGGCACCCGAGCTGACCAACCTCCCTATAGGGTGGTGCAGGCAAACCTCCAGAGGAAAAAATTGGCAACAAACGAGCTCCTAATTGAGGCCGAAAAGCGAAAGGTAGCGGTCGGCCTTCTGCAGGAACCATACGTGGGAGGGTCTAGGGAAATGAGGAGCTACAGGGGAGTGCGAGTCTTCCAGAACACCGGCCAGGGGGAGGGGACTGTTAAAGCAGCGATAGTCGTCTTCGACAAAGACCTGGAGGTCTTACAGTACCCGAAACTTACTACTAACAACGCCGTAGTGGTGGGGATCCGAGCCGGTGCCTGGGAGATTACATTGGTGTCCCTCTATTTCGAACCCGACCATCCCATAGAACATTACCTTGAACACCTCAAAAGAATAAATGACGTAGTTGGTTCAAAAAGAATAATAATCGGTGGAGACTTTAACGCCAAAAGCACCTGGTGGGGGAGCCCAGAAATTGACCACCGGGGGGAGGAAGTATCCGGAACCCTCGACGAAATGAACATGTGTGTGATGAACAGGGGACAATGTCCGACATTTGACACAGTAAGGGGCGGCAAAAGGTACAGTAGTTACGTCGACATAACAGCCTGCACAACGGATATCTTGGATCTGGTGGACAATTGGAGAGTGGATGAAGGTCTCACGAGCTCGGACCACAACGGCATACTATTTGAAGTCAAAATCATGAAATCACCTGGATTAAAAATAGAACGTACAACAAGAACATATAATACCAAAAAAGCAAATTGGGCTGAGTTTCATGAGAAACTCAACCAATTTATGCAAGAAAATAGAATCACAATAGAAGAAATAGTGAAAATAAACACCATAAACCAAATAGAAGAAATAGTTAACAAATACACAGAAGCAATTACACACGCATGCAACCAGACCATACCTAAAAAGAAGAACAAAGAAATACTTACCTTGCCGTGGTGGTCCGAGAAACTCGCAGAGATGAAGAAGGAAGTGGCCACCAGGAAACGCAGGATCCGCTGCGCAGCCCCAGCACGAAGAACGAAGGTCGTCGAGGAATACCTGGAACAGAAAAACAAATATGAAGCGGAGGCTGCCAAAGCACAAATAGACAGCTGGAAGGATTTTTGTGGAAAACAGGACCGGGAGGGAGTTTGGGAGGGGATCTACAGAGTCATTGGCAGGACAACGCGAAGAGAGGAGGACCTGCCGCTGGAAAAGGACGGAGAAAGCCTGTGCGCCAGGGACTCTGTAAGATTCCTGGCAGAAACCTTCTACCCTGTGGACCGGGAGAGCGATGACACTCCATATCACCGAGAAGTAAGAGCCAAAGCCAAGAGAGTGAACGCTGAAGGAGAAGGAGAAACAGACGAACCGATATTTACAATGGCAGAACTCAGGAGGGCTTGCGACTCCTTCAATCCCAAAAAGGCCCCCGGAGGCGATGGACTTACCGCGGACATATGCCAACACGCCGTGGGGAGCGACCCTGAAATATTCCTGGCAATCTTGAACAAGTGCTTGGAGTGTCACCATTTCCCAAAGGCCTGGAAAGAGGCTATCGTTATAGTGCTCAGGAAACCAGGAAAGGATAGCTACACCACCCCAAAAGCCCACAGGCCTATTGGGCTACTGTCTATTCTCGGAAAAACATACGAGAAGATGCTGGTGGCGCGGTTGAGACATCACTTGCTTCCGACGGCTAGCGCCCACCAGTATGGATTCATGCCACAAAGGAGCACCGAGGACTCCCTCTATAATCTAATGCAGTACATCCGCAAAAAACTGAAGCAAAAGAAACTTGTATCGCTGATATCACTCGATATAGAGGGAGCCTTCGACTGCGCCTGGTGGCCGGCAATCAGAGTCCGATTGGCAGAGGAAGGGTGCCCACTAAACCTTAGAAAAGTTATGGACAGTTACCTCCAGGACAGAAAGGTCAGAGTGCGGTATGCGGGGGAGGAACATGCTATGACAACCAGCAAGGGATGTGTCCAGGGGTCAATTGGTGGACCCACCCTCTGGAATCTCCTACTGGACCCGCTCCTGAAAGGTTTGGAGGCGAGGGAAGACTATTGTCAGGCATTTGCAGACGACGTGGTCCTCGTATTCGACGGAGACACAGCCCTCGACATTGAACAGCAAGCGAATGCCGCTCTAGGGCATGTTCAGGCGTGGGGAGTAAGAAACAAACTCAAGTTTGCTCCACACAAAACCAACTCGATGGTAATTACAAAAAAGCTGAAGTACGACACCCCACGACTGAGCATGGGGGGAACCGGCATCGCGACGTCTAAAGAGTTCAAAATACTGGGAGTCACCGTCGACGACAAGTTGACTTTTAATACACACGTAGCGAATGTATGTCGCAGGGCAATAGGTATCCACAAACAGCTGATGAGAGTGGCTAAAACAAGTTGGGGATTACACCCCGAGGTTATCAGGGTGATACATGTGGCAACAGTTGAGCCGATAATTCTGTACGCTGCCAGCGTGTGGGCGCCAGCCGTTGGAAAACTGGGAATCAAAAAACAGCTGGGAGCGGTTCAGCGTGGTATTGCACAAAAATTGTGCAAAGCCTACCGAACCGTCTCACTCAACTCCGTACTGGTGTTGGCTGGAGTACTCCCCCTCGACCTTCGAGTCCGTGAAGCGGCCTTGTTGTACGAGGCGAAGAGGGGGATGCCCCAGCCGACACTGGGGGACATTGAGGTGGAGCGGATGGCCCCAGCAATAAACATCCCACACCCCGCAGAATGCATCGACCTGGAGATCACAGGCCTGGCGGACCGCGACGAGCTGGAATCCCATAGCGAATATGATATTCGGATTTTTACCGATGGGAGCAAGATAGACGGCAAAGTCGGGGCGGCGCTATCCATCTGGAGTGGCGACGCTGAGACAAAAGCCGTCAAGCTTGCAATGCCTAAGTTCTGCACGGTCTACCAGGCCGAACTGCTGGCGATATGCAGAGCGGCAAGAGAAATCTTAAAACATAAGGCTTCATCATTCGGGATATACAGCGACTCGATGGCGGCTCTCCAAACAATCAAAAACTGCGCTTGCCTTCACCCTTTGGCGGTGGAAACCAGAGAGAACATAAAATCATCGTCTCAAAGTGGGAAAACTGTTGTTTTGCACTGGGTTAAAGCACACATAGGGCTAGAGGGCAACGAGAGGGCTGACGAATTAGCAAAAGAGGCCGCGCTGAGATCCAAACGGAAGCCAGATTACGAACTGTGTCCGGTTTCACACGTCAGGCGAAGCATTCGCGCGGCAACGCTTGACGAGTGGAACCAAAGGTACACCACGGGCGGTACTGCTGCAGTCACAAAGCTGTTCCTCCCGGACGCGGTGGCGGCTTACAGGATTGTTAGGAAATTTGAGTGCACTAACATCAAGACTCAAATAATGACGGGACACGGTGGGTTTTCCGAATACTTAAACCGGTTTAAGTGCAAGGACAGCCCATCGTGCATCTGCGATCCCGTCAAAAGCGAGACAGTCATGCACGTTTTGCTCGAGTGCCCGGTACACGATCTCGACAGGCTGGAACTGGAACAAGAAATTGGCACAAAATTAACAGTGGAGAGTTTGAGCGGGATAATGTCGAGCAAAAATAGAGACAGGTTCCTAAAGTACTGCATAAAAGTAAGTTGGATGGTAATAAAGAGAAACAAGACGTAGCATGATTATACTTACGTAATATAATGTATATATTAATGTTAAGTATAACAGAAACTAGATATAAGAAAAATTGTATAAAAAGTAGAATATAGTACTAGAATTAAGAGAACCAGCTGTTAAGGTGAAGCCTTCCTCAATAAACAAAACTGAGTTGTTATTTACCCGTGTCACAAAACAGATAAAAAATAATAGATAGATAGCTAGATAGACCTAATAGGTGGGAAACCCACCCACAAAACGAAAGAAAGATATGAAGGATAAAAGAAAGAACAGCATGAAGCATGAAAGTACGAGAAGCAAAAAAGCGAGAACTGGAATGTATGAGAAACAGTAGAAACAGGCTCCGATTATGTTGGAGGTAGAAAGAAAAAAAAAAAAAAAAAAAAAAAAAAAAAAAAAAAAAAAAAAAAAAAAAAAACCTAACCTAACCTAACCTAACCTAACCTAACCTAACCTAACCTAACCTAACCTAACCTAACCTTTTTTTTTTTTTTTTTTTTTTTGACGAAGTGGAAACCCGTTACGGGTACCGCCGGGCCCGGGGAGGCCCGGCTGGTTATGTGGGACTCTCTCTCCCGTCCTCTTCTCCGAATGAGAAGGGGAGGGGAGAGCATACCCACTAAAACCACTCCGACGTTGCCCTCTTGCCGAGTTTGGTAGGCGCCACGGGAACCCGAAGACTCCTCCGCAGCGCCTCCCGGCTGCCCTAGCTTACGCCAGGACTACCCGCGCCAAGGAGGGAGGAGTTGCAACGTTTCAACCCCTCCCTCAGACGTGCAGGACCGTGCAATGCGAGCAGGGGATCCCCGTCCCCCACCCGCTGGTCTTACTGGGGGAATTGATGGGCAGCAAATTGCCTACGCCGCACCCCCCTCCGTCTACGCCTGAACTGGGGCGCAAGGGGATCATCCTCACGCTCCCTTTCAGCTTCCTCCTTTTGGTCGATGACGCTCTCGCAAAACGAGTCTACTGCATCCCAGTTTTCCTCGCTCTCCAACATTTTTGAGATCAGGTTGGAGAGCGATAGATTGTCACTGCCAATTGCTGTCACCAGTGCCTGGCGTTCCGGCTCCCATGCACTGCACGACTCTACAGTGTGCTGCGCCGTATCAACTTCGTGCCCACATTGGTGGCATGTAGGGCCGTCTTCCCGTCCTATTCGGTGCAGGTACTGACCGAAGCACCCATGTCCGGTCAGTACCTGTGCCATCCGGTATGTCACTTGACCGAACCCCCTCTCTAGCCAATGGTCGAACGACGGGAGGAATGCCATTATGGTTCTCGTCCCATAGCGGCAGTCCTCCAGGTCGCTCTTCCAGCGGTCCCTCATTCGGAGTTCCACTGTTCTGCGGGCGTGCAGCAGCTCTCGGGGGGCCAGCCTCTCCCCCTGCGCTAGTGACTCTCGCCGGGACCAGTAGGTCTCCTACTGGCTCTTTGCGTCAGTCTCCCACGGCGGGGTCCCGGCGAGGGCACAAGCCGCCATATGCGCCACCGTGATGTACGCCCGTATAATCCGGATGGCACATATCCTCTGCGGCCGTCGGAGCTGGGCCTTAGTTCTCTCCGACAGCCGTTCTGCCCAAATTGGCGCTCCGTAGAGCGCCATGCTGCGGACTACGCCAGCATACAGCCGCCTGCACGCTCCACTAGGCGCACCCGTGTTAGGCAGCAGTCTGCCCAGGGCAGAAGCGGCTCCCAATATCCGGGGGGTAAGGCACGTGAAGTGGTCGAGGAAGTTCCACTTTCTGTCAAGGACGAGGCCAAGATATTTAATGTTGGCCTTGACCTGGACAGATTCCCTCCCAATCCTTAGTTCCGTCTGGGGCGGCACGCGCCAACCACGTCCCCCGAAGACCATGGCTTCCGTTTTTGAAACGTTTTGTTGATTAGGTTCGCAGTAAATAGGTTTATTAAGCTGAGGTGTAGGCAGTTTAGGTTCACAAACCTTAGGTTTGTGTTGATTAGGTTCGCAGTAGTTAGGTTTATTAAGCTGAGGTTTAGACAGATCAAGTTCACAAACTTTGGCTTTGTGTTAATTAGGTTCGCAGTAGTTTGGCTTAATAAGCTGAGGTTTAGACAGTTTAGGTTCACAAACCTTATTTTTGTGTTGATTAGGTTCGCAGTAGTTAGGTTTAATAAGGTGAGGTTTAGACAGTTTAGGTTCACCTACCTTAGGTTTGTGTTGATTAGGTTCGCAGTAGTTAGGTTTATTAAGCTGAGGCTTAGACAGTTTAGGTTCACAAACCTTAGGTTTGTGTTGATTAGGTTCGCAGTAAATAGGTTTATTAAGCTGAGGTGTAGGCAGTTTAGGTTCACAAACCTTAGGTTTGTGTTGATTAGGTTCGCAGTAGTTAGGTTTATTAAGCTGAGGTTTAGACAGTTTAGGTTCACAAACCTTAGGTTTGTGTTGATTAGGTTCGCAGTAGTTAGGTTTATTAAGCTGAGGTTTAGACAGTTTAGGTTCACAAACCTTAGGTTTGTGTTGATTAGGTTCGCAGTAGTTAGGTTTATTAAGCTGAGGCTTAGACAGTTTAGGTTCACAAACCTTAGGTTCACAAACCTTAGGTTTGTGTTGATTAGGTTCGCAGTAAATAGGTTTATTAAGCTGAGGTGTAGGCAGTTTAGGTTCACAAACCTTAGGTTTGTGTTGGTTAGGTTCGCAGTAGTTAGGTTTAATAAGGTGAGGTTTAGACAGTTTAGGTTCACAAACCTTAGGTTTGTGTTGATTAGGTTCGCAGTAGTTAGGTTTATTAAGCTGAGGCTTAGACAGTTTAGGTTCACAAACCTTAGGTTTGTGTTGATTAGGTTCGCAGTAAATAGGTTTATTAAGCTGAGGTGTAGGCAGTTTAGGTTCACAAACCTTAGGTTTGTGTTGATTAGGTTCGCAGTAGTTAGGTTTATTAAGCTGAGGTTTAGACAGTTTAGGTTCACAAACCTTAGGTTTGTGTTGATTAGGTTCGCAGTAGTTAGGTTTATTAAGCTGAGGTTTAGACAGTTTAGGTTCACAAACCTTAGGTTTGTGTTGATTAGGTTCGCAGTAGTTAGGTTTATTAAGCTGAGGCTTAGACAGTTTAGGTTCACAAACCTTAGGTTCACAAACCTTAGGTTTGTGTTGATTAGGTTCGCAGTAAATAGGTTTATTAAGCTGAGGTGTAGGCAGTTTAGGTTCCCAAACCTTAGGTTTGTGTTGGTTAGGTTCGCAGTAGTTAGGTTTAATAAGGTGAGGTTTAGACAGTTTAGGTTCACAAACCTTAGGTTTGTGTTGATTAGGTTCGCAGTAGTTAGGTTTATTAAGCTGAGGCTTAGACAGTTTAGGTTCACAAACCTTAGGTTCACAAACCTTAGGTTTGTGTTGATTAGGTTCGCAGTAAATAGGTTTATTAAGCTGAGGTGTAGGCAGTTTAGGTTCACAAACCTTAGGTTTGTGTTGATTAGGTTCGCAGTAGTTAGGTTTAATAAGGTGAGGTTTAGACAGTTTAGGTTCACAAACCTTAGGTTTGTGTTGATTAGGTTCGCAGTAGTTAGGTTTATTAAGCTGAGGTTTAGACAGTTTAGGTTCACAAACCTTAGGTTTGTGTTGATTAGGTTCGCAGTAGTTAGGTTTATTAAGCTGAGGTTTAGACAGTTTAGGTTTACAAACCTTAGGTTTGTGTTGATTAGGTTCGCAGTAGTTAGGTTTATTAAGCTGAGGTTTAGACAGATTAAGTTCACAAACTTTGGCTTTGTGTTGATTAGGTTTGTAATAGTTAGGTTTAATAAGGTAAGGTTTAGACAGTTTAGGTTCACGAACTTCAGGTTTGTGTTGATTAGGTTTGTAATAGTTAGGTTTAATAAAGTGAGGTTTAGACAGTTTAGGTTCACAAACCTTAGGTTTGTGTTGATTAGGTTCGCAGTAAATAGGTTTATTAAGCTGAGGTGTAGGCAGTTTAGGTTCCCAAACCTTAGGTTTGTGTTGGTTAGGTTTGTAATAGTTAGGTTTAATAAGGTAAGGTTTAGACAGTTTAGGTTCACGAACTTCAGGTTTGTGTTGATTAGGTTTGTAATAGTTAGGTTTAATAAAGTGAGGTTTAGACAGTTTAGGTTCACAAACCTTAGGTTCACAAACCTTAGGTTTGTGTTGATTAGGTTCGCAGTAAATAGGTTTATTAAGCTGAGGTGTAGGCAGTTTAGGTTCCCAAACCTTAGGTTTGTGTTGGTTAGGTTCGCAGTAGTTAGGTTTAATAAGGTGAGGTTTAGACAGTTTAGGTTCACCTACCTTAGGTTTGTGTTGATTAGGTTCGCAGTAGTTAGGTTTATTAAGCTGAGGCTTAGACAGTTTAGGTTCACAAACCTTAGGTTTGTGTTGATTAGGTTCGCAGTAAATAGGTTTATTAAGCTGAGGTGTAGGCAGTTTAGGTTCACAAACCTTAGGTTTGTGTTGATTAGGTTCGCAGTAGTTAGGTTTATTAAGCTGAGGTTTAGACAGTTTAGGTTCACAAACCTTAGGTTTGTGTTGATTAGGTTCGCAGTAGTTAGGTTTATTAAGCTGAGGTTTAGACAGTTTAGGTTCACAAACCTTAGGTTTGTGTTGATTAGGTTCGCAGTAGTTAGGTTTATTAAGCTGAGGCTTAGACAGTTTAGGTTCACAAACCTTAGGTTCACAAACCTTAGGTTTGTGTTGATTAGGTTCGCAGTAAATAGGTTTATTAAGCTGAGGTGTAGGCAGTTTAGGTTCACAAACCTTAGGTTTGTGTTGGTTAGGTTCGCAGTAGTTAGGTTTAATAAGGTGAGGTTTAGACAGTTTAGGTTCACAAACCTTAGGTTTGTGTTGATTAGGTTCGCAGTAGTTAGGTTTATTAAGCTGAGGCTTAGACAGTTTAGGTTCACAAACCTTAGGTTTGTGTTGATTAGGTTCGCAGTAAATAGGTTTATTAAGCTGAGGTGTAGGCAGTTTAGGTTCACAAACCTTAGGTTTGTGTTGATTAGGTTCGCAGTAGTTAGGTTTATTAAGCTGAGGTTTAGACAGTTTAGGTTCACAAACCTTAGGTTTGTGTTGATTAGGTTCGCAGTAGTTAGGTTTATTAAGCTGAGGTTTAGACAGTTTAGGTTCACAAACCTTAGGTTTGTGTTGATTAGGTTCGCAGTAGTTAGGTTTATTAAGCTGAGGCTTAGACAGTTTAGGTTCACAAACCTTAGGTTCACAAACCTTAGGTTTGTGTTGATTAGGTTCGCAGTAAATAGGTTTATTAAGCTGAGGTGTAGGCAGTTTAGGTTCCCAAACCTTAGGTTTGTGTTGGTTAGGTTCGCAGTAGTTAGGTTTAATAAGGTGAGGTTTAGACAGTTTAGGTTCACAAACCTTAGGTTTGTGTTGATTAGGTTCGCAGTAGTTAGGTTTATTAAGCTGAGGCTTAGACAGTTTAGGTTCACAAACCTTAGGTTCACAAACCTTAGGTTTGTGTTGATTAGGTTCGCAGTAAATAGGTTTATTAAGCTGAGGTGTAGGCAGTTTAGGTTCACAAACCTTAGGTTTGTGTTGATTAGGTTCGCAGTAGTTAGGTTTAATAAGGTGAGGTCTAGACAGTTTAGGTTCACAAACCTTAGGTTTGTGTTGATTAGGTTCGCAGTAGTTAGGTTTATTAAGCTGAGGTTTAGACAGTTTAGGTTCACAAACCTTAGGTTTGTGTTGATTAGGTTCGCAGTAGTTAGGTTTATTAAGCTGAGGTTTAGACAGTTTAGGTTTACAAACCTTAGGTTTGTGTTGATTAGGTTCGCAGTAGTTAGGTTTATTAAGCTGAGGTTTAGACAGATTAAGTTCACAAACTTTGGCTTTGTGTTGATTAGGTTTGTAATAGTTAGGTTTAATAAGGTAAGGTTTAGACAGTTTAGGTTCACGAACTTCAGGTTTGTGTTGATTAGGTTTGTAATAGTTAGGTTTAATAAAGTGAGGTTTAGACAGTTTAGGTTCACAAACCTTAGGTTTGTGTTGATTAGGTTCGCAGTAAATAGGTTTATTAAGCTGAGGTGTAGGCAGTTTAGGTTCCCAAACCTTAGGTTTGTGTTGGTTAGGTTTGTAATAGTTAGGTTTAATAAGGTAAGGTTTAGACAGTTTAGGTTCACGAACTTCAGGTTTGTGTTGATTAGGTTTGTAATAGTTAGGTTTAATAAAGTGAGGTTTAGACAGTTTAGGTTCACAAACCTTAGGTTCACAAACCTTAGGTTTGTGTTGATTAGGTTCGCAGTAAATAGGTTTATTAAGCTGAGGTGTAGGCAGTTTAGGTTCCCAAACCTTAGGTTTGTGTTGGTTAGGTTCGCAGTAGTTAGGTTTAATAAGGTGAGGTTTAGACAGTTTAGGTTCACAAACCTTAGGTTTGTGTTGATTAGGTTCGCAGTAGTTAGGTTTATTAAGCTGAGGCTTAGACAGTTTAGGTTCACAAACCTTAGGTTCACAAACCTTAGGTTTGTGTTGATTAGGTTCGCAGTAAATAGGTTTATTAAGCTGAGGTGTAGGCAGTTTAGGTTCACAAACCTTAGGTTTGTGTTGATTAGGTTCGCAGTAGTTAGGTTTAATAAGGTGAGGTTTAGACAGTTTAGGTTCACAAACCTTAGGTTCACAAACCTTAGGTTTGTGTTGATTAGGTTCGCAGTAAATAGGTTTATTAAGCTGAGGTGTAGGCAGTTTAGGTTCCCAAACCTTAGGTTTGTGTTGGTTAGGTTCGCAGTAGTTAGGTTTAATAAGGTGAGGTTTAGACAGTTTAGGTTCACAAACCTTAGGTTTGTGTTGATTAGGTTCGCAGTAGTTAGGTTTATTAAGCTGAGGCTTAGACAGTTTAGGTTCACAAACCTTAGGTTCACAAACCTTAGGTTTGTGTTGATTAGGTTCGCAGTAAATAGGTTTATTAAGCTGAGGTGTAGGCAGTTTAGGTTCACAAACCTTAGGTTTGTGTTGATTAGGTTCGCAGTAGTTAGGTTTAATAAGGTGAGGTTTAGACAGTTTAGGTTCACAAACCTTAGGTTTGTGTTGATTAGGTTCGCAGTAGTTAGGTTTATTAAGCTGAGGTTTAGACAGTTTAGGTTCACAAACCTTAGGTTTGTGTTGATTAGGTTCGCAGTAGTTAGGTTTATTAAGCTGAGGTTTAGACAGTTTAGGTTTACAAACCTTAGGTTTGTGTTGATTAGGTTCGCAGTAGTTAGGTTTATTAAGCTGAGGTTTAGACAGATTAAGTTCACAAACTTTGGCTTTGTGTTGATTAGGTTTGTAATAGTTAGGTTTAATAAGGTAAGGTTTAGACAGTTTAGGTTCACGAACTTCAGGTTTGTGTTGATTAGGTTTGTAATAGTTAGGTTTAATAAAGTGAGGTTTAGACAGTTTAGGTTCACAAACCTTAGGTTTGTGTTGATTAGGTTCGCAGTAAATAGGTTTATTAAGCTGAGGTGTAGGCAGTTTAGGTTCCCAAACCTTAGGTTTGTGTTGGTTAGGTTTGTAATAGTTAGGTTTAATAAGGTAAGGTTTAGACAGTTTAGGTTCACGAACTTCAGGTTTGTGTTGATTAGGTTTGTAATAGTTAGGTTTAATAAAGTGAGGTTTAGACAGTTTAGGTTCACAAACCTTAGGTTCACAAACCTTAGGTTTGTGTTGATTAGGTTCGCAGTAAATAGGTTTATTAAGCTGAGGTGTAGGCAGTTTAGGTTCCCAAACCTTAGGTTTGTGTTGGTTAGGTTCGCAGTAGTTAGGTTTAATAAGGTGAGGTTTAGACAGTTTAGGTTCACAAACCTTAGGTTTGTGTTGATTAGGTTCGCAGTAGTTAGGTTTATTAAGCTGAGGCTTAGACAGTTTAGGTTCACAAACCTTAGGTTCACAAACCTTAGGTTTGTGTTGATTAGGTTCGCAGTAAATAGGTTTATTAAGCTGAGGTGTAGGCAGTTTAGGTTCACAAACCTTAGGTTTGTGTTGATTAGGTTCGCAGTAGTTAGGTTTAATAAGGTGAGGTCTAGACAGTTTAGGTTCACAAACCTTAGGTTTGTGTTGATTAGGTTCGCAGTAGTTAGGTTTATTAAGCTGAGGTTTAGACAGTTTAGGTTCACAAACCTTAGGTTTGTGTTGATTAGGTTCGCAGTAGTTAGGTTTATTAAGCTGAGGTTTAGACAGTTTAGGTTTACAAACCTTAGGTTTGTGTTGATTAGGTTCGCAGTAGTTAGGTTTATTAAGCTGAGGTTTAGACAGATTAAGTTCACAAACTTTGGCTTTGTGTTGATTAGGTTTGTAATAGTTAGGTTTAATAAGGTAAGGTTTAGACAGTTTAGGTTCACGAACTTCAGGTTTGTGTTGATTAGGTTTGTAATAGTTAGGTTTAATAAAGTGAGGTTTAGACAGTTTAGGTTCACAAACCTTAGGTTTGTGTTGATTAGGTTCGCAGTAAATAGGTTTATTAAGCTGAGGTGTAGGCAGTTTAGGTTCCCAAACCTTAGGTTTGTGTTGGTTAGGTTTGTAATAGTTAGGTTTAATAAGGTAAGGTTTAGACAGTTTAGGTTCACGAACTTCAGGTTTGTGTTGATTAGGTTTGTAATAGTTAGGTTTAATAAAGTGAGGTTTAGACAGTTTAGGTTCACAAACCTTAGGTTCACAAACCTTAGGTTTGTGTTGATTAGGTTCGCAGTAAATAGGTTTATTAAGCTGAGGTGTAGGCAGTTTAGGTTCCCAAACCTTAGGTTTGTGTTGGTTAGGTTCGCAGTAGTTAGGTTTAATAAGGTGAGGTTTAGACAGTTTAGGTTCACAAACCTTAGGTTTGTGTTGATTAGGTTCGCAGTAGTTAGGTTTATTAAGCTGAGGCTTAGACAGTTTAGGTTCACAAACCTTAGGTTCACAAACCTTAGGTTTGTGTTGATTAGGTTCGCAGTAAATAGGTTTATTAAGCTGAGGTGTAGGCAGTTTAGGTTCACAAACCTTAGGTTTGTGTTGATTAGGTTCGCAGTAGTTAGGTTTAATAAGGTGAGGTTTAGACAGTTTAGGTTCACAAACCTTAGGTTCACAAACCTTAGGTTTGTGTTGATTAGGTTCGCAGTAAATAGGTTTATTAAGCTGAGGTGTAGGCAGTTTAGGTTCCCAAACCTTAGGTTTGTGTTGGTTAGGTTCGCAGTAGTTAGGTTTAATAAGGTGAGGTTTAGACAGTTTAGGTTCACAAACCTTAGGTTTGTGTTGATTAGGTTCGCAGTAGTTAGGTTTATTAAGCTGAGGCTTAGACAGTTTAGGTTCACAAACCTTAGGTTCACAAACCTTAGGTTTGTGTTGATTAGGTTCGCAGTAAATAGGTTTATTAAGCTGAGGTGTAGGCAGTTTAGGTTCACAAACCTTAGGTTTGTGTTGATTAGGTTCGCAGTAGTTAGGTTTAATAAGGTGAGGTTTAGACAGTTTAGGTTCACAAACCTTAGGTTTGTGTTGATTAGGTTCGCAGTAGTTAGGTTTATTAAGCTGAGGTTTAGACAGTTTAGGTTCACAAACCTTAGGTTTGTGTTGATTAGGTTCGCAGTAGTTAGGTTTATTAAGCTGAGGTTTAGACAGTTTAGGTTTACAAACCTTAGGTTTGTGTTGATTAGGTTCGCAGTAGTTAGGTTTATTAAGCTGAGGTTTAGACAGATTAAGTTCACAAACTTTGGCTTTGTGTTGATTAGGTTTGTAATAGTTAGGTTTAATAAGGTAAGGTTTAGACAGTTTAGGTTCACGAACTTCAGGTTTGTGTTGATTAGGTTTGTAATAGTTAGGTTTAATAAAGTGAGGTTTAGACAGTTTAGGTTCACAAACCTTAGGTTTGTGTTGATTAGGTTCGCAGTAAATAGGTTTATTAAGCTGAGGTGTAGGCAGTTTAGGTTCCCAAACCTTAGGTTTGTGTTGGTTAGGTTTGTAATAGTTAGGTTTAATAAGGTAAGGTTTAGACAGTTTAGGTTCACGAACTTCAGGTTTGTGTTGATTAGGTTTGTAATAGTTAGGTTTAATAAAGTGAGGTTTAGACAGTTTAGGTTCACAAACCTTAGGTTCACAAACCTTAGGTTTGTGTTGATTAGGTTCGCAGTAAATAGGTTTATTAAGCTGAGGTGTAGGCAGTTTAGGTTCCCAAACCTTAGGTTTGTGTTGGTTAGGTTCGCAGTAGTTAGGTTTAATAAGGTGAGGTTTAGACAGTTTAGGTTCACAAACCTTAGGTTTGTGTTGATTAGGTTCGCAGTAGTTAGGTTTATTAAGCTGAGGCTTAGACAGTTTAGGTTCACAAACCTTAGGTTCACAAACCTTAGGTTTGTGTTGATTAGGTTCGCAGTAAATAGGTTTATTAAGCTGAGGTGTAGGCAGTTTAGGTTCACAAACCTTAGGTTTGTGTTGATTAGGTTCGCAGTAGTTAGGTTTAATAAGGTGAGGTTTAGACAGTTTAGGTTCACAAACCTTAGGTTTGTGTTGATTAGGTTCGCAGTAGTTAGGTTTATTAAGCTGAGGTTTAGACAGTTTAGGTTCACAAACCTTAGGTTTGTGTTGATTAGGTTCGCAG
This sequence comes from Clepsis dumicolana, assembly GCA_963691665.1. NCBI lineage: Eukaryota > Metazoa > Arthropoda > Insecta > Lepidoptera > Tortricidae > Clepsis > Clepsis dumicolana. The sequence continues at coordinate 6,917,066 of OY829533.1, read as the reverse complement.
TAGTTAGGTTTATTAAGCTGAGGTTTAGACAGTTTAGGTTTACAAACCTTAGGTTTGTGTTGATTAGGTTCGCAGTAGTTAGGTTTATTAAGCTGAGGTTTAGACAGATTAAGTTCACAAACTTTGGCTTTGTGTTGATTAGGTTTGTAATAGTTAGGTTTAATAAGGTAAGGTTTAGACAGTTTAGGTTCACGAACTTCAGGTTTGTGTTGATTAGGTTTGTAATAGTTAGGTTTAATAAAGTGAGGTTTAGACAGTTTAGGTTCACAAACCTTAGGTTTGTGTTGATTAGGTTCGCAATAATTATGTTTAATTAGGTGAGGTTTGGAATGTTTAGGTTTGGTAACGTTCTGTTCAATAGTAATGTACTAATGTAAATTCAGTAATTTTAGTTTCGGTACTGTTAGGTTATTTTATTCTTCTTAAACATTTTTAAAAATAATGTGCTGTATGTATTGTTTAATTATTCAGTCTTATTATATTGTTTTATGACTAGTGCCAGCGTTTTCAATTTTTTTGTAACCAAAAACACGCGAAAAATTTCGCCCTCCACACCCACCCACCCACCAGTCAAACGCTTAGCTACATCACCTCGGTCGGTAGGTATTTAACTCAATATTCTATAATATAAACTAATTCTTATGTGTTTTTTAACGCAAATGGTTTTTATTTTTTATAGAGGTATGTATTCCACACATTTTAACAACAGATTCACCTTTGTGTTCATTCATAGTCTTCAGTTTTTTACTATTTATTTTCTAATTAAGTAAAATTGTAGCTTAAAACAAGGGAAATATGCAACATTTCGTATTTCTGGTTTGGTCTGGGCAATCTTTAAGCTTTATATAAGTAAAAAACACGCTATTGCCTGCTATTTACTGTTTATCCTTCGCATACACGTGCTATTAAAAAAAATACAGGTTTTTCGAGTCTCTTTTTAACGTAACAAAGTAGTAACCATCAGAACTTGACAAAGTCGCGCGCTAAAGTCTAATTGGAAAAAAAAACGTAAGCCCAGGCAAGTTTAGCGAAGTCAAATGAGCTTCACAAACGAAATCTTTTTTTTTAACCGACTTCGAAAAAAGGAGGAGGTTCTCAATTTATCGGTTATTTTTTTTCAATAAATGTTCCCTGATTACTCAAAGACGTAAGGACCGATTTCAAAAATTCTTTTTTGTTTGAAAGGATATACTTTCTAGTTAATCAAATTGTCACCAAGTCAGGATCTGATGATGGGATCCCAGGGAAATCGAGGGCAACCTTCAAATAAAAGCAGTTTGCCCGTGTTTCATAAATTTTCTAAAGTTTTCCAAGTATTTGCATTTGATAGTCATCATCTCGTGTTGATGAGGGTGGTGATGAAAGGTACAACTCCTTAACGGTTAGGAGTTGGAGGATAATTCTTTAAATATTAACGTAACTTAATAATGTGGAATAAAAAATCTTTTAACAAAAAGTAAAACCGCCTTCAAACTTAAAATAATCCTCTAAAGCCATCAGTTTCTTTCTGTCGGTAGTAATTAATGTCAACTGTCCCGTGATATTTAAATTTAATATTATATTATACGGGTTGCAGATGCGTTGCCGATCTAGAGAGCTAAGATGAAATGCCTCTTGTGTTTTGTTCAAAATATCAGATAGACGTGCAAGCAGGTACGCGTATTTGTGTCCTAGCGACTATAACCGCTCTCGCTTCATTCGTTAAAAAAAATTGGTGTTTGATTAACACGTTCGCGGACAGCAAATGATGAATTCAATGATGTGTGTGAAGTTCCCAATCCGCACTGGGCCCCCGTGGGAACTATAGCCCAAGCCCTCTCATTCTGAGAGGAGGCCTGTGCCCAGCAGTGGGACGTAAAAAAGGCTGGTGATTTGATGTGTGTTCGCGGACAGCAAATTGAAATAATGTTGTGTGGAATATTTAGAACTGTTATAGCTATAGACATACGCGGCGTCTGGACGGGCCCTTCGGAACTTCGTTTCTGTTTCCAATTAAGTGAGACTACAAAGTAGTGTTAGTAGTAGAGGGGTCTTACCTAAAACAAACCTTTAGCTTACAAAACCGGGCAAGAGCGTGTCGGACACACACGAAAAAGCCCTGGTATAGATTCCTAATTTAAAGGTATTTTCAACACACCTATACGAAACCAGTGTTAGTAGAGCCCTACTTCTAAGCAAACTGTACGCATTGTGGGGTCAATTTATATTGGATACTGACCGACACAGGCAAACATAATAAGTTAATCAACTATTACTCCCAAACCTGTAAAGCCTACTTATCTCTGATAGTTTTCCTTTTAAATTCATTATACTGCTCTGATTTTTGTCACATTTCCAAATACAACAGTTTCTCTGGTCTGGGGGGTGGGGGGGGGGGGGGGCTACTTGACTCCAACAAAAATGAGCACTTCATACTTAAATATTTCGCAAACGAATAACTATCGAAAACTGATCTGTGAGCTCCCCCAATATCTTTGAAAGGCCTATCTAACGATACCCAGCACTATGGGGTGGGCGAGAAATAAAAAAATCATCGACTCTTTACCATATAAATAAGTTATTTTATTTGTTTATGGTACATATTGTGTTCTCTCCACGAACTCGTTTCTATAGAGGATACCTATAATTTTTTTTTGAAACTAGCTTGTCATGTCAGCTGACGTGACGTTCGGATCCGAGCGCCCGAGCGCTGAGTGCTGCAGGCGGATCAATCTGGCCGGAGCGAGCAAAGTCTTGGCCGCAGGTGGAGCACCGGCGAGGCCATGGCGGACAGCGCCACGGGGGTGGAGCGGGGGCTCCTGGACATATACTCGCCGTACTACATGGCCGATATCCCGTCACTAGATTTGTCACCAGATAAGATATGGGGAAGACAGATGCGCGAAACGCCGCCAGCGCCGGCGGGGGCGGCGCGGGCGTCGCCCTGCCGGCCCTGCTCGGGCAAGGAGCCCAAGTCCAAGCCCCTGTCCATCACCACACGCGGCATCGGTCTGAGCACCTGCAACCTGTGCTACATCGCCTCGGCCATCGCCGACATCCACCCGCCCATCTACGCCATGTACCGCGCGTTCCTCGGGCTGGTCGAGGCCAAGCTGGCCACCTGCCCGTACCTCATAGGGGAGCCCAAAAATAACAACGCGTACAATTTTAAAGTGAAGCTCTACATGCTCGAAAGAGCACAGACCGTTCCCATCGTTCCGGAGCCGATCAAGCGCATCATCGACGCCATCGACGTCATCACCCTCCTCGAGTCCAAGTACGTGCCCATAGTGGCCGGCCAGTTGCGGGACGAGACGGGCGAGATGATCCCGCGCCCCGAGAACCTGCTGCTCAGCAACCTGCGGGAAGTGGTGGTCGCGCTGTCCAAGGACACGACGCCGTGCAAGTACCGCTCGGCGTTCAAAGACAACTGCCCGATCCCGGGCGCCATGTGGGACGGCGTGCTGCTGGTCAACCCGGACGAGATCATCCCGGAGGACTACAACCTCGTGGACAGCCTGTGGGACGACATGTGGCCGCTGGCGACGTTCCAGATCAAGCTGCGGGAGAAGTACCCGCTGATGGCCAGCGGGGTGCTGCAGGGCAAGGGCGCGTGCGGCGGCCCCAGCAGGGCGGCGCTCATATCCAGCTACATGAGCGACCTGCGCGCCAAGCCGCGGCTGCTGGGCGAGCCGGTGGAGGAGTACTGCCGGCGCTGCCACCCGCAGGGCTTCCTGGGCTCGTACTACGAGCTGGAGGAGATATCGGACGCCGAGCGTGTGGCCGGCCAGGTGGCGCTGCTGGGCGAGCTGCCCAACGTGCAGGTGCTGGGCGAGCTGTCCAAGCCGCTGATGGACATCTACTACCTGCGCCAGGGGCGGTTCGACCCGGCCGGCAACCACGTGTACGGCGACTACACGACGGCGCTGATGGTGTACAACGAGGCGCTGCTGGCGGCGCCGGGCGCGCTGCAGGCCGCCGGCGACCGCGCCGACGCGCCCCCCGACGCCAACCGCATCGAGTGCCGCGGCTGCGCGAGCAAGACCACCTGTCCAGGCAACTAGCATGCACTCATTTGTTTTCTTATATTAAAAAATATACTGTATAGGTATAGCAATGTTACACGTCGCTCCACCGTCTATGAAGTAGGTACCTATGTAAAATTGTCAAGCGTGTGCTGTGATTATGTGGCGTTTTAATTATATTTCGAAGTTCAGTAAATATTTTGGTTTCAATTTGCATGCTGGTGTGGTACCAGAGATGTACTATATTAACTTGTGGTCATACACAGGGTGGTGCAGTTTTACTTAATCCAGACATGACTGTCACATTTCAAATATCAATCGTCAAAATCGTAATGAGATGAGCGAGCGCAAAGCGCAAGCGAAGCCTTTCCGTTTCAGCTCGGGCAAAAATACTTTTGTATGTCTACCTGTCCAGCTGGTCTCCTGGGCCCTTGATTGATTTTCGTAAAACTTTGTGAAATAATTCCATAATTATGTGATTTTTTTGTCCATTCCGTTTTTGGAAATTTAAAGATTTTTTTTTTAAATATGTAGTATTAACAAAACAAAATACAAAGACTCGGCTGTATGGGTGAAATCCCTTTGTCTTTGTCTTTTTAAATGTCATTAAATAAAAAATAACCAAGGAATTTATACGAGACTTACCATGGAAATACGAAGCTAGAGAAGTACAGAGGAGGTAATTAAAATGTAATGTGTAATTACTACTTCCATGGTCAGAACTTTTCTTTTTAATATAGATTGAAACAACTCTTCTCGTTATTTATAAGAAAAAACTCATATAGAAGCAATATCAAAACGCAATATCTTTTTACTGGCAACCCCGCATGACAAAACGTCAACGCAGTTTCGTTTCGTATTTTCCGTCGGGCGATCGTACATGTTACTTGCTATCGCTAAAATAAACAAAAATCACTTCTGATTGCCGCTCGAGCTGCGATTCGAGATACCAACCGCGCACCCAGGAAGCTTGTGAGTGTTTTGGTCAGTTAAAGCAGTAGGGAGAGCCGTCGTGTGGGGTTAAAACGCGCGTTTGTTCGGTAGTATTTTTGTTGTGCTGCCAATTTTTGCTGAGTAATATTTAAGGTCGACGGGTTGTCACGGTGCCAAGTCGCGGGCTTTGTTCGCCACCGGCGGCGGCGGAGCCCTCGCAGCGCCGACAACACGCAGCCCGACCATCTGGAATGCGAAGCACGAGTGGTTCTTAAAATCAAAACCTCATGCTTGTACTCTGTTTGGGTGCTTACAACGGCTGGAACTCCTCAGACCTGTAGTTCTCCTTAGCTGAGAACATACAAAATGCTTACTTACAAGTATTTGACTAATACTATCTCCCACACACTTCATGATTTTTCATTCATCAGGTTTTGGGCCACTAAACCTGTGAGCCTATTGCATTTTACTAGTCTATGTAAAGGGCAATGGCCAGAGACATCATGACAGTCAAAAATGAGCATAGCTGGAGATAAATACTGAATATGTTTGTTGGCTGAACTTATCTTCGAAAAATTTGGTAGATACATGTTCTCAAGTAACACGAAGTACCTATGATTACACAGTTAGTGACTTATAGCACCTTGTGCTGTTTGAAGGTTAACAATACAGTTTATTTTGATACTTTGATTAGTTGACATTTGCCTAAATAATTGGAGGTTTGTGTGAATGTACAAGGGGCGGCTGATAAGTAATCTCCTTGGTCAGAAATATATACAAAAATAATGCTGGCTGGTATGGATTTATATTCGTTTGTTATTCTATTTTCAAAATGTGTTACATTCATTTGTTTATTGCATCACATTTATTTGTCTCCTACAATTGTTTCAAACATGTCGGTAGAAAAAATGAAAATGGATAAAATCGAGCAGCGTGCCATGATTAAGTTTTTGACTAAAGAAGGGAATACGCCTTCGGAGATCAGACAGCGTATGTTACGTGTATTTGGCAGTTCGTGTTCTTCCGAATTTGTTATAAAGTTTTGGTCAAAGCAGTTTAAGTTAGGTCGTGAGAGCCTGGAAGATGATCCTCGTAGCGGAAGACCAGTTTCGGCCGTCACCGATGAAAAAGTAGCCAGTGTGAAAAAAATTATATTAGAGAACCGACGAGTGAAGCAGTGGGAGATAGCTAGAGATGTAGGCGTCAGTAAAGAGCGAGTCAATGAAATAATTCATGAGCATTTGAACATGTCCAAGGTTAGTGCATGTTGGGTCCCCAGAATGTTGACTGCATTTGACATGGAGAGGCGTGTCAGATGTTGCGAAGAGTTTTTGGACATGAGTCGAGGGAAAGAGGAAGAAATAATTTCTAGAATTGTAACATGTGATGAGACTTGGATTCGACAATGGGACCCGGAAAGTAAGCAAGAGTCGTTACAGTGGAAATTTAAGGATGAGAAGCTGCCTCGGAAATTCAATGTCTGTCCATTGGCAGGTAAACTTATGGCTACAATCTTTTGAGACACAGAAGGGATTTTGCTCATAGATTATTTACCGAAGAAAACTACAATGAATGCTGATTATTACTCAAACTTACTATATCAACTAAGAGAGACAATAAAAGAAAAACGGCAAGGTAAACTAAGCAAAGGAATTCTGATTTTGCATGATAACGCACCAGTGCATACAGCCTGCACGATGAAGCTAGCAATTAAAGACAATGGCTTCGAAACCATTGACCACCCCCCTTATAGTCCAGATTTAGCCCCCTGTGACTATTAAAGACAAACAATAGAAAGACCTCGGGGGACGAAGATTTATGACCGATGACGAAATGAAGGCTGCGGTTACTGACTTTTTTGACGACAAACCGAAAGTTTTTTTTTAAATGGTTTAAATTCAATATTTGAAAAATTTAATAAGTGCATTTTACTAGCAGGGGACTATATAGAAAAATAAAAAAAAAATCGCCAGGACAGTCTTTTGTTTCATTGTTAGGTAGATTACTTTTCAGCCGCCCCTCGTACCATGATAATAATAATAATAAAGCCATTTATTTCCGAACTTTAGTTACATTTGCTTATTAACTATGATTATAAAACATCGCTTATTTCGGTGTGCCTTTTGGCATAGGCCTCCTCCATCTGTCTCCACTGTGCTCTGTTATTTGCAACTCTTGTCCAATATGGTCCCAGGGTCAAGCGAATGTCATCCTCCCATCTCCTTATTGGACGCCCTCGTCTTCTGGTGCAGTCCCCAGGGTACCACAGCGTAATCTGTTTGCACCATTTATTTACTCCACACCGTAGCATGTGTCCTGTCCAGCCCCACTTCAGATGATCAATTCGGGTAAGTATGTCTGCAACCTTGGTTTTATTTCTTATTGTTGTACTCTGTCCCAGCATACTTCTCTCCATTGCCCGTTGACACCTTGCAAGTTTTTCTCGGTGCTTCTCTGTAAGTGACCAGGTCTCGCAGCCATATGTTAGACAGGGAAGGATACAGGTGTTAAAAGTTTTCCTTTTTATGTGGATGCCTAACTCCTTGCTCTTCATTATTTCCCTAAGAGACCAATACTTCTTCCAGCCACTAGCTATTCTTTTGTCTATTTCCTTGGACATTGAATCCTTGAGAGAAATGATTTGTCCCAAGTACACATACTCACTTATATATTCTAATTTATTGCGATCCATTTCTATATCAGCCTCCATAGAATTCGTCATCATTTTTGTTTTGCCGGCATACATTTCCAATCCAACTTGTTTGCTTTTTTCTGCTACTGTTTGTACCATAATTTGTAACTTTATAGGGTCCTCTTCTAGCAGAATCAAGTCATCAGCAAAGCTCAAATGGTTCAGACGACTACCATTGATGTTAAGTCCGTAGTTGTCCCAGTCAAGTTTTCTGAAGATGTTCTCCAGCACTGCATTAAATAATTTGGGGGATAAAGGATCTCCTTGTCGTACACCTCTATTTATAGGAAACGTATTGTTCTGGTGGCAGAGCTTTGATATTTGTTATGGTTTTCCTGGATCTTTTTAGTGGATACATTTTTAGGAGGCAGCGTACCATACGGTGGTTGGTGTTGAAGTTTAAGTTTTGTATAACATGAGTGTCGTTGAAGCACTTAACTCTGTTTGTAATAACATGATCGATTTCGTTCTTATACTTTCCGTCTGGAGAAATCAAAGTCCATTTATTATTGGGCTTTTTCTTGAAGACTGAGTTGAGCAGTGTTAAGTTATTTTGCAGTAAGAAATCTATTAATTTATGGCCATTATTACTTCTTCTTCCGTAGCAATGACTTCCTAGTATGGGTTCCTCCCCTGTCTTCCTGGCGTCTACTTGGGCGTTAAAGTCTCCCATGACTATGATGTAGTTATTTTGGTATTTCTTCACAATTTCGGATAGCTTATTATAGAAGTCTTCTGTGTCGATCTTGGGAGCTTGTTCTGTGGGTGCGTACACCTGTATGATTGTCCATGGTTTCTTATATTATTATAGAAGTCTTCTGTGTCGATCCTGGGAGCTTGTTCTGTGGGTGCGTACACCTGTATGATTGTCCATGGTTTCTTATATTATTATAGAAGTCTTCTGTGTCGATCCTGGGAGCTTGTTCTGTGGGTGCGTACACCTGTATGATTGTCGATGGTTTCTTATATTCTGGTAGTTTTATGTTGAGTATTGCTAGTCTGTCGGAAATTCCAATCAGCTCCTGTACGTAGTTTTTTAGTGATTGTTTTATCAGAAAGCCCACTCCCCTTTGACCTGCTATTTCACCTTTATGGTATAAAATGTAGTTTTTGTATTCTTCTATTTTCTCGCCTAGTCTTCTCATCTCGCTGACGCCTAAAATGTCACATCTTATATTTTCTAATGACTTATCCAATTCTTGTAAGCTTTCTTGCGTTCTTAGGGTTCTTGTGTTGAGTGTTGCAATATTGATTGGTTTACATCTAATAGATGGAGGGTAATGGTCTAGAGTCCCACGGTGACCAGCCGGCCTGGGATTCGTTTTCTCAGATCCGTGATGGTAGCCTGTGTCGCAGTTGTTCATCTTCCGGGTGTCAGTGCGCCCTGGTTGCTGTTTCTTCTCCGCTCTCTCCAGACATCATTGGCCTACTTTGCTCACTCGTACTCGTTCTACATACTCTTTTACTACTGGGTGTCAGTGCGCCCTGGTTGCTATGTTTCTTCTCCGCTCTCTCCAGACATCATTGGCCTACTTTGCTCACTCGTATTCGTTCTACATACTCTTTTACTACTGGGTGTCAGTGCGCCCTGGTTGCTATGTTTCTTCTCCGCTCTCTCCAGACATCATTGGCCTACTTTGCTCACTCGTATTCGTTCTACATACTCTTTTACTACTGGGTGTCAGTGCGCCCTGGTTGCTATGTTTCTTCTCCGCTCTCTCCAGACATCATTGGCCTACTTTGCTCACTCGTATTCGTTCTACATACTCTTTTACTACTGGGTGTCAGTGCGCCCTGGTTGCTATGTTTCTTCTCCGCTCTCTCCAGACATCATTGGCCTACTTTGCTCACTCGTATTCGTTCTACATACTCTTTTACTACTGGGTGTCAGTGCGCCCTGGTTGCTATGTTTCTTCTCCGCTCTCTCCAGACATCATTGGCCTACTTTGCTCACTCGTGTTCGTTCTACATACTCTTTTACTACTGGTTGCTACTCTGCTGAATTGGTTAGTTGGTGTTTTTGGTGAGCTCAAGGGTGAATGTTTTCTTTTTTCTTTAGTGTTCTCCTTTACAATGAGTTTGTCGTATCTGATTATGGCAGTTCGCCCCTTCCCAATCTCCTCTTGTTGCTTTACTTTCAGCTCTTTCCTTAGAAGCACAATATCCTTTGGGTAGTCATCGGTGGCATAAGTTTTCTCTGGGAACTTTTTGTTATTTTTCAGGATTTCAATTTTTCTCCAAGCTAGGGCTTCAGCCGCCCCTCGTACCATGATAAGCAATTGATAATGATTGAATTGTAAACTGCTATCTCCATCACTGCTGATGCCTATCTCGGCCGCAGGGTCACCGACCTGCAGGTATAGTTGTAAACAACTTGCTATTTATACACATGTCCATGTCAATGGCCACACTCCACACTGAATAATTGCTATGTACTATTAATTTTCTTTTAACTCCTGATGCAAAAGAGGGGTGTTAGTTTGACTTGTGTATAGGTGTATTTGTCTGTTTCATCATAGCTCCCAAACAGGTAAACCAATTTGAATGGGGCCTTGTTTTAAATCGAAAGATACTTTAATAAAGATGGTTCTTGGCTAAGTTTCATAAAAATCAGTTGGGCCGATTTTGAGATATTGAACTTTGAAATGAAAATGTTGGGAGTGTTTCAACTTTTCTAAGTTGGTTATAATTATAAGTTATTACAATAATGTATCAATGAATCTCATAGTGTAAGGAATGTGGTGATAATGATGATAGGAATTAATTAATAGAAATAATTAATGTAAGATTGTGTTTTGTTCATGTTGTTGTTGAATGTAAGAGTCAAAATTTTATGTTAATGTTGACTCCACCCATAGTTCACTTTAGTAACCCTGCTTATACCGAAACAGGTTAATAACACAGACTACAACGGCAACCTAACACAAACTATTTATAATATAGACTCCGTTTCATTCCAGGCTCGCATCCACAGCGCGCAGTGAGACACGACGAGACGCGAGACGGGACAGGAGAGGGATTTTGAGACGGGACGCGAGACGTCGCTCCGATGATGTCTCTCAAGCCGCGTAACGTCGACTTTCAAGAGACGTGGGCCAACCTCCGCGAGACGGTACGTTAACGTGCTCACAGGGTGCGTTTAACCTCACGTTATTAACAGACAGGTACATATTTGGCATATGTATGAGCTTCTGTTGTCAATTTTGTGGCACTAAAATTAGTGCTAGAGATATGAGCCGCTCACAACACCGTTCCTGCTTCAACATGTTCCCAAGGGCATACCCTGATGTTCGTGTTGTGTGGCAGGTGGCGGGCGTGGTGGGGCTGCGCGCGGTGGAGCGCGGCGTGTGGAACCTGCGCTTCAGCGACGTGTACGCGCTGTGCGTGGCGCACCCCGAGCCGCTGGCCGACCGGCTGTACGACGAGACGCGGTGAGACCCCGAGCCCGGGCGGCTGTGGGCGTGGCGTCAGCGTGTTGACCTGGTGTGTGTGTTGCAGGCGGTTCCTCGAGGAGCACGTGGCGGGGCTGCTGGGGCGCGTGCGCGGCGAGGCGCCGCTGGAGCAGGCCGACCCGCACGACGGGCTGCTGGACAGGTCGGTGCCGTAGGGCTGCGACGGGAGACTCACTGGACTGAAATGCTATCGTACGTCCGTCTGTCCAGGGCTGTGTTTTATAAAGCTACTAGTTACAGAAGTCTCATTCTATATTTTGTTTTGAGATAGAGACTTCCGCTTTTAAATTGCAGCTTTATAAAACACGGCCACGGCCCAGCTTTCTGTCCGGCTGTTCTCGTCTACAGGTCGCATTACTCAACCGATTCTCGTGAAATTTTATTTTCTCGTAATTATCTCGTGAAAAGGCCAACACGTAGTGGACACTAAACTTTGTGTGCAGGGGATGCGCTACGATGCGCTACGAGCGGGGACGGTGCCCCCACATTTAAAGGTTTTGAGTGCATTGAACTTTTTTGCCCATGGTAGCTACCAGACTGCTGGTAGGGGAAATTAATATTCTGGCTCAAAGTCAACCAACAATCGGCCGCAATCTGGCAGCTGTCTGTCCTGTAATATTAGAAAGATTGACCCCACACCCACAGTGGATCAAGTTCCCAGTGACTAGACTGGAGATAGAGAGGCAGTGCAGGGCCATGTTTTATAAAACTGCAACTTATAATTTACAAGCGGAAGTCTCTTTCTAACGAAAGGTGATAGAATGAGACTTCCGCTTGTGAATTGTAACTTGTAGCTTTATAAAACACGGAGTTCCAAGATAGTTTTCCTGTGGTTTTCCTCCAGGATAGTTTTTTTTTTATTATAAAGCATTGGCTACAAGGCATTCAACTTAAACACGATGCCAGAAGCAATTTTCTAAATGTTGCCCATTCAAATTTAACAAAATACGGTCCCATACATTTGGACAAATTTCATTCATTCATTCGTTCACTTATTTTTTTCAAATAGCAACACACTCGATTTAATTTATAAATTTTAGGATGCGGATAAAACCCGGCTAAATTTAGTCAGCTCGACATCTGGAATAGCACTTGTTAAATCCGCCGTCTAAATTTTAACTGAAAATTAGAAAATTTAGTTTTAGGCTATTTAGGCGATGTGCACGTAGGATCGCATCCAATGTGTTACAAAAAAACCCGTAAAAATGTAGGATTAGTAAGAGTTTGCATAACTGTATAAAAAAAAATTTTTTTTTTGTTTCATACAGTGACTCAAGTATTGTAAATGAATCCCCTTTCGGCTTTACGGGTATTTTTGTAACACAGGTATAGGATGTTTTTTGTCAATTCGTTTTATGGAAATAAAAAAAAATGCTCAGCCACTAGTTTATTATTTATTATTATGGTGTCTCTGTGTACTTTGTTCCCGGCGACTGACCGTGTGCGTGTGTGTGTGTGTGTCAGGTACGTGGAGGCGTGGCGCGAGTACTCAGAGGGCGTGGCCTACCTCAACAGCCTCTACTCCTACCTCAACCTGCAGCACGTCCGAAGGCAGAAGGCGAGTAGCGACGCAGCTTTATCGAGGGCGAGCTTTACCGCCGGCCGGTAACGCCGCGGTAAAGATCGCCCTTTAAAATTTTGACAGAAAATTAATAAAGGCTATCGCGAGTCAAAAATCCGCTAGAATCGCTAGTAAGAGTGAGGTATATGTGTCGTTCTCCACCAATGAGAGACAAGCTGCTGGCCTATGATCTTCGGACACGAACTTCGAATTTCGAACTTAAGAATAGGGGCTCTGGCCTGAAGATTTTCTGTCATAATGCAATCTGACCAAGATTGAAATGCTTTTTTGTCAATGTCTGTCTGTGTGTGCAGGTGTCGGACGCGGAGATAATCTACGGGTCGGCGGCCACCGTTACGGCCGACAGCGAGTCACGCCAGCTCGAGGTCAGACCCGACCCCGTCCCGTCCCGTTCCCAACCCGTCCCTCCCCTCCCGTGCTCCCCACGGAGGGTTAGCATTAACGAGGCGTCTATTGATCACGTGATGTTTTTTAGAAACAACCTCCCCCCCTTACCCCCACCCTTACATAGTGAGGTATTAAACTAGTCCCCCCCCCCCTTTTCCAAAATAATCTGTATTTTTGTGGTACAAAGTAGACGGCTGCGATAAAAGCCAACGGCAAGTCAAGGTTACGCCCCACTTTTTAAACGGCTTCAAAAAAGGAACGAAAATGTCGGCCGTTACTCGACTGACACATGTGAGTGACTCTCACGGTAGTTTTATGTCAAAAACATGTGATATCTCACTACCCCCCCTTAGATGTTTCGTGATTTTATTCGAAACCGAAGCGGGCGATCCATTATAGTGAAATGAACGGGTCACTCACTAGAAGTCGAGTCGAGCCCGACGGGTTGGTAGTCCTCCCGCAAGCTCCCCCGGCTGGTTGGTGGTTGCAGGTGGGCGAGCTGGGCCTGGTGATCTGGGAGCGCGTGCTGATGCGGCCGCTGGCCGACGCGCTGTCGGCGCGCATCGTGGCCGGCCTCGGCGAGGCGCGCCGCGCCGCGCCCGACCCCCGGCACGCCGACGCGCTGCGCCGCGCCATACACAGCGCCGTGCACGTGAGTGCTCATGACAAACTCATCCGCCATTTTGCATCCAAAGAACAATAACAAATCCGAGCTTATCACAGCTAAACTACATGAAATCGACACCCTTGACCATTAAGTCAAAAATGTCAAACTAGCATCCGCCATCGTGGATCAAAAAATCAGTATTAATTCTATCTTACCACAGCTTAATTACATGAAATCGACACCCTTGATAATTTTTGTGTCAAAAATGTCAAACTGTCATCCGCCATCTTGGATTCAGAAAATAAGGTCAAATTCGAGTTCACTGCAACGAAATTACACGAAATCGACACCCATGGCGACTTTTTACGTTAAAAAAGTCAAACTGTCATTGTGGCAAACTGTATGCGTGTCCTTGATTGCCCTAAGTGTTAGAATACCTACTAAACAATTTTGATACAATGGCGGTTTCAGAAGCGTCAATTTATTCATTCATTAATTTTGATAATGTTGTGTAACATCATCGCTACGTTACAATTTAATGTTAATTACCGTTTGTGAGTGCGTCGATTTGCATAAAACCAACATTAACGGGACGCTCCCTAGTCAGAGGTACCAGGCGCCCATAACCGGCCGAGCGTTTCGCCGCAGCCGGCACAGCGTACATGGACCGCAGCGCGCTCACTCCGTACTAACCGCGGCAGGTGCAGTCGTTCCGCGTGCGCGCGCCGCTCGCGCTGTACGAGCAGCTGGTGCTGGAGCCGTACCTGGAGGAGGCCACGGCGGCGCATGCGCGGTTGGCGGGTGAGCTGCTGCGCGCCGGCGACATCGCGCACTACATGCGCCTAGTGCTGCAAGGTCAGTGCTCACCTACTGTAGTATAGCGTGTGGACGGGCCCTGAGGTACTCCGTTTTTGTTAGGGTGCCGTACCAGAAGGGCACAAATGGAACCCGGGACCCTATTACCACAGTCTATACAGTCGTCCGACAAAGGCCTCTAGACAGGTCAATGGTGCTTGGGAGTGCGAGGTGAGGGGCGGGCAGGGCGAGCCCCCTTGCATACACCGCCACTGCCCGATTAGTTAGGAAGTTTCGCCCTCTGCTTTTAGGGCTATCGATGACGCGTGTGACTAGCGTTCATTATTTTTAATTAAAATGAAACATAGCAAAAATGTTTGGACCGAAATTTCGCTAATTGTTTTGTGTGTAGACAAAAAATTACAAGCATTTTCAAATTCAAGATGGCGGGCATGTTTTTTTATAAAATGTTTTGGGTGTAATTTTCTAGGTTTCCGGGGGTGCTGATTACGAAAATGACATCCATTTTCAAATCCAAGATGGCGGACATATTTTTTTTTAATCGATATGGTCGTACAAAATGTGTCCGCCATCTTGGATTTGAAAACGGGTGTCATTTTCGTAATCAGCATCCCCGGAAAACTAGAAAATGATACCCATATCGATTTTTAAGAAAACAATTATATCCGCCATCTTGGATTTGAAACTGGATGTCATTGTCGTAATCAGCACCCCTGAAAACATAAAAAATAACACCCATGTCGATTTTTAACAAAAAAGTGCGTCCGCCATCTTGGATTTGAAAATGGATGTCATTTTCGTAATCAGCACCCCTGAAAACATAGAAAATAACACCCCATGTCGATTTTTAAGAAAAAAATGTGTACGCCATCTTGGATTTGAAAATGGATGTCATTTTCGTAATCAGCATCCCCGGAATCCTAGAAAATGACACCTATGTCGATTTTTAAGAAAAAAATTATATCCGCCATCTTGGATTTGAAAATGGATGTCATTTTCGTAATCAGCACCCCTGAAAACATAGAAAATAACTCCCCATGTCGACTTTTAACAAAAAAGTGCGTCCGCCATCTTGGATTTGAAAATGGATGTCATTTTCGTAATCAGCACCCCTGAAAACATAGAAAAGAACACCCATGTCGATTTTTAAGAAAAAAATGTGTACGCCATCTTGGATTTGAAAATGGATGTCATTTTCGTATTCAGCATCCCCGGAAACGTAGAAAATGACACCCATATCGATTTTTATGAAAAAAAAAATATCCGCCATCTTGGATTTGAAACTGTATGTCATTTTCGTAATCAGCACCCCTGAAAGCATAGAAAATGACACCCATGACGATTTTTAAGAAAAAAATGTGTATGCCATCTTGGATTTGAAACTGGATGTCATTTTCGTAATCAGCATCCCCGGAATCCTAGAAATGACACCCATGTCGATTTTTAACAAAAAAATGCGTCCGCCATCTTGGAATTGAAAATGGATGTCATTTTCGTAATCAGCACCCCTGAAAACAGAAAAGAACACCCATGTCGATGTTGAACAAAAACATGTGTCCGCCATTTTGGATTTGAAAATGGAAATATTTTTGTCTACACAGAAACAGAACAATTATTGTAAGTTTAAATTTAAAATCAGAGATATGTGGCAACCCTTGGTTCTTTGGCCATGCGGTTGCGGTGTCGGTATTTACGCAAACATCAAAGGCGGCGGACCACTGGTAGGTAGGTAGGAGCTTAAGCTCTTTACACTGTGCTATTACTAAGACTCCGCTGTCCGTCTGTCACGGCTGTATTTCATGAACCGTTAATGTTAGTTGAATTTTTACAGATGATGTATTTTTCTGTTGCCGCTATAACAACAAATATTAAAAACAGAATAAAATAAATATTTAGGTGGGGCTCCCATACAACAGACATGATTTTTGAGACAAAGACATCTGTGAACGAGTAGTGTAACTAGGCGTCTATCTCGTTGAGTGACCGTGTGCGTGCAGGGCGCACGCGCGAGGTGGCGCTGGGCGCGCGGTTCCTGCACGCGTCGTCCGCGGACGCCGTGCGTGGCTGCTACGAGCGCGCCGCCGTGGCCGCGCACCTGCCCGCGCTGCACGCCGAGTGCGCCGCGCTGCTGCAGCACGCCGCCGACGCCGCGCTGCCCGGCCACGCGCAGGTACACGCGCACACACACAACACACACAGGCACCGGCGCCGCGCCCCTGCCCGCGCTGCACGCCGAGTGCGCCGCGCTGCCCGACCACGCGCAGGTACACGCGCACATACACCGCGACACAACGCAACAACACAACACACCCAACAACACACACACAACACAACACAGACAACGCAACCCAACACACGCATCATAACGCAACATAACTCAACAACACACACAACACAACATACAGGACAGCAAGAGCCTGTGTATAACCACGTATAACGCTGTGTGTGATGTGTCCGCAGCACCGCACGGACCTGCAGCGCATGTACACCCTGCTGCGGCCGCTCGGCGCCAACGCGCTGCGGCCGCTCGTCGACGCGGCGCACGCGCAGGCCGCGCGCGAGGGACACGCCTTGCTCGCGCAGCACCACACCAAGGATGAGGTATACCAGCGGTTCGCCCCGACCCTCAAAGTTGGCAACCTTGTATCATTTCAGAAAACAAAATTTAAATCAAAATTTTATTCGATAAATGGGCAGTCGAATGTTCTTTTACGTCTTTTTTTTTTTCAAGTCTACTAGAGCTTTCGAAAAGACCATGATTGCCAAGAAGAATGAGCCGCAAGAAACTTGGGCACAAAGTATTTTTTTTTCTAAAAATAAGTTACATACAAATTAGCTCTTTCAATGTTCTTCTTCAAGTGCCTCTGCATTATTAAAGGTCGGCAGCCAATTTTCTGGATTTCAGCTCTTTCAATACATAACCACAAGATTAATTATTTTATTATATTATTTGTTTCATTTTCAAAGCGAGCTCGGCTTGGAACTGTCAAAACGAACGCGATTGTAATCCGAGCGAGTTAGCCAATGCCTGCGGGGCTTCCAATAGCAATGTCTACAAGCGGCCGGCGTCTCTTATCACATTCCATCTGAACCCGGCAGGCGCACACCCACTTCGTGTCCTCGATGGTGGCGCTCCACACGAAATACTCGGCGCTGTTCGCGGAGGTGTTCGAGAACAACCAAGCCTTCCTCGGAGCACTAGACCGCGCCTGCAGCAGCGTGGTGAACGCGCGCCCGGACGACCACAGCCCGCCGCGGGCGCCCGAGCTGCTGGCCCGCTACTGCGACGCCCTGCTCAGGAGGTGAGCCCCCCCCCCCCCCCAGTACAGGCCGCGCGCGGAGCCCTGGCCCGCGCCTGCAGCAGCGTGGGAGACGCCTCGAGTACCAGGGAGGCATGGCGCTACAAGAGGTCTTCGAACTGATCGCCGTACCATAGGGAGCTGACAGCGGTGATACACCACGTGCCAACATACCAAGGTTTGCACGTTGAACGGCTATCTATTGTCATCCAACTGAGAACTGTCACTGGGCGTGCACTGGGCCGACTTGAGGCAACCTGGATTACATAGTTAACTCCCTAACTCAGGGTTAACATGACTTATCTTCGACTAATCTTCCGACGTTAAACTAACTCTGAGTTAACGGGCTAGCTTAACCCAGGTTTAACCGTGGTGAAAACGGCATTGTTTAGTTAGTACCAGGAGCACATGACTCCAGTGGCAGTGTCACTACGCCCTGCTGATGAGGTGAGTCCTTGAGCCCTGGATATGTGCCATCCCGTGTTTTGTCTTTGATTTTTAACCGAGCGAACGAGGTGATCAAAGCGTCTCAGTTTCAACTTGGACAAAAAGTCTTTCGTATGTCTGTGCGTCCGGCTGTCCGGCCGTTCTCCTCTATAGATCGCATTTCTCAATCGATTTTCGTGAAATTTCGTGATCAATTTTGTGAGATGTGGCCAGTAGTAATAATACGTTGTCTTGCTGTGCCCAGACGCGGCAACGAGGCGGAGCCGGAGGCGCGGCTGGCGGCGGCCATCTTGGTGTTCAAGTACATCGACGACAAGGACGTGTTCCAGAAGTACTACGCGCGCGCGCTCGCCCGCCGCCTCATACACCAGCTGTCCGCCAGCATGGAGCAGGTAACGCCCACCCGAGAAACCAGAAGGATATCACTAACCCCGGAATCAACCCGGGTCAGGACGGTCCGACTCCGCGTTTGGGTAAGATTTTACAAGTACGCGGCGGGTCCGCTCCGGCGGACTAAATTCACAGGGCTGCCGCGCGCCCAGCCAGTCGCGCGCCGGCCGGGTCGCGTGTCGGTTGTTGCTTATTCACGCGCCGCGCGCATCGCATGGTCCGTGGAGTGCTAGTGTTGCGTGAGGTCTACCTGTCATTTTCATTCTTCACCAATGAGAGTCAAACTACTGGCCTATGATTGGTGGAAATTGACTGTTAAACCTCACCCGACACTGGCGATCCTAGTGGATTTTCGACTCGCGGTAGCTCTCATTCTTTTCTAAGTTGGTTAGGTTATTACTTCTCAAATTTCAAACTGAAACGTAAATATACAGAAAGACCACAAAAAATAATTATTTAACTGGGATACGAACCCAGGACCTCCACCATACTGTGGTGTCGCGCTACCAACCGCGCCATCATGTTTAACTTTACCGTTATTTCTATTCGCCTCGTCAGGAGGAAGCCATGATCAACCGTCTGAAGGCGGCGTGCGGCTACGAGTTCACCAACAAGCTGCACCGGATGTTCACTGACGTGGCCGTGTCCAGCGACCTCAACAACAAGTTCCAGCAGCACCTGCGCGCGCAGCAGCCGCCCGCGCCCGCCATGCCCGGCTTCAGCGTGCAGGTACCGCCGCGGGGCCCCCGCGACCTCGACGGCAAGTGCCAGCAGCACCTGCTCTGTTGCTGGCAGCGCGCCCACTCGGATCGGTTACTTCTGCGTGCTTGGAGTATGGAGTGAACGCGCTGCGAGTGGGTAGGCTGTGCTCGTGTTGCGGTGAACGCTTGGGCGGTTTTGATCGCCTGGTACCGGCGGAACGGTTTGTCATGGTTTTATTAGGCCGACTTGCATCGACCTGGGTTAGACGCTAACCCGGGGTTAACGTAACGTCACATGATACAAATAAGTCAAGTTAACCCCGGGTTAGTTGCCCAACTCAAGGCAGTGCAATTCGGCCTTACACTTGACTCATCAGTATGATCTTCGTCTGTTGGGCACAGCGCGACCACTTGAAGCCACTGTATGGTATTAGCACTTAGTGTGGCGAAGTATAGGAGTGAGCGCACTGCGAGTGGGTAAGCTGTGCTCGAGCTGCGGTGAACGCTTGGGCTGTTATGGTCGCCTGGTACCGGCGGAACGGATTACTGACCTTGGTTAGATGCTAACCTGGGGTTAACGCAGCATTAGACGATGCAAATAAGTCAAGTCAACCCCGAGTTAGTGCCTAACTCAAGGCGTTGCCATAGGACTATACTTGGCAAATTGTGTGTCTGTTGAGCACAGCGCGACCACTCGAAGTGACCGGATTAGTGTGGTGGAGTATGGAGTGAGCGCGCTGCGTCTGCGATAGGCTGTGCTCGTACCGCGGTTAACACTTGGGCAGTTATGTTCGCCTGGTACTCTTGAACCAATTTCCTAGTCGAGCAGTATAACCTCTGAAGGAACAATTGACGTCTGAGGGAATGACGAGTCCGCATAAAGCAGACAGATGATATGAAAAACACGAGGTCCGTCCGGATCGCTACCACCATCTTACTCGCTCATCCTGCCGCTAAGCAGCAGTGTTCGGTGGGTGACGTGTGGTTGTGGCAGGTGCTGCAGGCGGGCGCGTGGCCGCTGGGCGGGGCGATGGCGCCGCTGGCGCCCCCGGCGGCGCTGGAGCGGCCGGCGCGCCAGTTCGAGGCGTTCTACCGCGCGTCCTTCAGCGGCCGCCGCCTGGCCTGGCTGCACCACCTGTGCACCGGCGAGCTGCGCACCAAGTACACACCGCGCCCCTACCACCTCAGCGCGAGCACGCCGCAGGTACCCCCCCCCCCCCCCTGACCCTGTCATAATCCGTAACCCGCCAGCCGATGAGCGGCGACACGCGTCGGCCGCGCTCGGCCTTTCTTGACAATGTTCGGTCGAACCATCCAACTATCCTGCTTAACCATGACGGTGTATCATGAAGTATGGGTTTTAAATGTATATTCACTTACTTAAGAAAGATAATACTAGTGTTTTTCATAACCGTAAGGTTTTTACACCACTTTACTGCATCTAAGTGGTGTGGGGCCATTTTTTGGGCTGAAGTTCTAGAGTTATTATTATTCGGACCGCAAGATCCAAGAATCAAACTGCTGCATTGAAGGTGTTATACCAGAGGCTTCACTCGCTAATGGATCACCCCCTTAACTGTGGTGTGTTCTGTGGCAGTGCGCGCTGCTGCTGTGCTTCGAGACGGCGGACTCGTGGGCGGCGCGGGAGCTGCGCGCGCGGCTGCAGCTGGGCGGCGAGGCGTGGGCGCGGCAGCTGCGGCCGCTGCTGGACGCCGGGCTGCTGCTGGCACAGGCAGGTGGCAGAGGGCACCGGTCAGACTACAATAAGGAAGTCTGTATTGCAGTGTATAGAGCATGTCGCGACTCATTGTGACCCCTTGTGTCCCGCAGGGCGACGTGGAGAACGAGGCGGAGGGCGAGTCGGAGGCGGCGGGCGCGGAGCCCCCCGCGGAGCCCCCCGCGGAGCCCCCCGCGGACGGCGCGCCGCCGCGCGGGGAGGGCGTGCTGACGCTCAACCTGGCGCTCAGCTCCAAGCGTACCAAGATACGGCTCACCACCGCCGCCACGCACCAGGGTAAGCGGAGCGGAGAAAATGGTAGACTTGCCTATTTGTCACACGCAACAAGCAAGTCTACTATTTTTCCCCTAAGGTTGACGTTGTCTATAATCAGAAAACTCATGGCTGTGCAATTTGTTAGGACTGACTTCATAGCGGCGGCGCGTGTTACTCGTGACCGATTTAACTCAAATTTTCATCAAGGGAAATATTTCAGCATTCAGTTTTTTGAAAATGAATTGTAGTAAAAGATAGCTAATTGTTCAGGCTGCACGACATGTCCTAACGTATGTCTGTCTGTCTGTCTCCCAGGCTGAGATCTGAGAGCTGGCAATGATTGACTTCTATACTGCCACTGCTTCGTGTTATACTTTCATGAATTTCTCAATTACTGCTTGATCGTTTTTCTCAAATTTACACCAAAAGATAGCAAATTTCTGAGGCTACATAACATGTCTTAACGTAAATGTGTGTGTTTGTCGGTCTAGGAGGCGACGGGAAATAAATCTCTGAATTCTCCGTTGTCGTTTTGGTTTACATTTATGCGATTTACTCTTATAACTGTGTGGGTATGGGTGCTAAGCTGAATATTAAAACACCACTTTCCACATAAAAGTATAATGTCTGTAAAGGACAATACACAATATAAAAGGCACAAGAAACACAATAAACACAGAATATTAATTAAACTTAAAGAGATTCCTTATCTTCAACAAACGTCACCAACGATCTCTCATGACAGCACCACCGCCATAAGGCAAAAACGAACACACCCGAGCACGCGCTTCGCCAGGTATCGGGCGAACTCGCAGATGCTCGTACCCAGCTCGGGGATTCCTGCCATCCATCGTTGACACGCGGGAAAACTCGGCAGGCATTCGATTGGTTCGTACGCGCTCGGATGTGGTCGGTCGCGTCCGATCGGCGCTCGGGTAATTCCGGACGCTGTCTGCTGCCGCTCGGTTACACTCGCGCCTGATCGGACGGCCATCGTGCATAATCGAATAAACTCGTATGCGATCGGCGAGCGCTCGGGAACGTTCGGCTCTGTACGCGCAACGAACGTCCGCGAATACACCCGAAGTCTGACGAGCAGACACGACGGTGTTACAAAGCGCTCGCGTACATAACCGAACTTCCTATAACTTTATCTACAAACCAAAAATAGGTGATACCGCCACAACTGCTTCATTTTTTTCACTCAAATTGACACCAGCAGATAGTTCATATCTCTACGTACCTGCTAAGTGTATCCGTCTGTCAGTTTCGGAACTCTCCGTTGTGTCTTTGGTTTCTATTACCTACGCATTAATATACAAAAATAGACAGATATACGCCACCGCTTCACCGCGCGCGGACAAGCAATTATGGGTCATTAGGTGATTGCCGACTTAGTGTGCCTTGATGTTTGGCGTTATGTCAGTAATGACAGCTAATGAGCGAGGACCGCATTTTGTCAGCGCTGAACAGGCGCGTGTTTAAGCAATTTTCACTCAAATTGAGGTTATTTCTCGGTCTACCTGCTAAGTGTGTCTGTCTCCCTGCGCGGGCAGGCGGCGGCGGCGCGGGCGGCGCGGGCGCGGGCGCGGGCAGCGCGGCGGAGGGCGGCGAGGCGGCGCACTGCGACGACGACCGCAAGATGTACCTGCAGGCCGCGCTCGTGCGCATCATGAAGCAGCGCAAGGTACAACACACACACCCACACACACACACACACACGTCATCGCACGCTTATAAGTAATAGGGTCAATCAACTTTTAAATGTTGTTATTCTGTCCCGTCACTCAGGAGACAACAGTGATACAGTTGCTTAGAAAAATGGTTATCCTACTAGCATGCTTACGAGATAAGGCACGCACTTCTAACTGTTACAACTCCAAACTTTTAGTGGATTTGTACGCTAGAAAATCATGCGCTTAATGAGTGACCAAGGAGACGTCGCCATGGCAATGAGCAACACTTAAAAGTTGATTGACCCAATAGCGAAAAAAGATTTTCCACAGATCAGGCAAAAATCAATCCCATGTCAAAGTCACATACGCTTTGACATGTAAAAACATTTCTCAATTCAACTACGCATACCAACAAGAAATCAGATTGATTTTACAAGTTTTTAATCAACTTGTTTGGGGTCAAATCTTTCAATTGAATTTTAAAGCAGTTATCCTCAACCGATTGAGATTAAATGTAAGTCGGGTGACAATACCATAATCTGTTACGGAAATAATAGTTAGATAGTTGAAATTTTCACAGATGATGTATTTCTGTTGCCGCTGTAACAACAAATACTAAAAAGACAATAAAATAAATATTTAAGCGGGGCTCCCATACAACAGACATGATTTTTTACACAATGACATCTGCGGACGAGTAGGGTAACTAGGCAGCTATCTCATCACCACCCCCCCAGGTGCTGCGCCACAACGAGCTGATCCAGGAGGTGGTGGCGCAGGCGCGCGGCAGCTTCGCGCCGTCCGTGGCCATGATCAAGAAGTGCATCGAGGCGCTCATCGACAAGCAGTACCTCGAGCGCGCGCCCGGCCGTCTCGACACCTACAGCTACCTCGCCTAGGGGGCTGGGGGGGCTTTGGGCACGGCTGGCTAGTTAGGGACGCTCTGGGCACGGCTGGCAAGTAAAGGACACTTTGGTCACGGCTGGCTAGTTATGGACACTGAGGTCAGCTAGCTAGCTAGGGACGCTCTAGGCACGGCTGGCTAGTTAGGGATACTTTGGTCACGACTGGCTAGTTAAGGACACTGGGGTCGCGACTGGCTAGTAAGGTCACTGGTGGACACTCTGTATGTTTTCACGATCATTAGAAATTGTGATGAAAACTACGGATAGGCGTTTAACCTCGTAAAGCCCAATGTGCAATAGAATGTACAGTCAGCAGCAATAATATATGATTATGGACAGCACTGCAAAAATATCTGATCATGGTAGAAGGCAAAAATATATGACCACATTCGACGGCAATAAGATCTGATATGTTGCGACCGGCATAAGTATCGTTCTTGGGTAACGGCATAAGTATCGGACAGAGTCGCTTAAAAATATCTGATACTTGACGAAATCAAAAATATGTGATCAATCAGCAAACATGAACTTAATTCAGTAGTATTACGAATCTAATTTGAATGCAGCGATCTGACGCTTCTCGAAAACAGTGCGTACTTGTCACTGTATATGTCTCTCTCATGTTTTGTTTTATCTAAATCCAACAAATTCAGTTCTTCGTTTCTAATATGACATACCCTGTTGACGTATTATTTTTTCCATATACTTTACCAAGGAGTTTAACCGCTGATAAAAAAAACTTCAAGCTCAAAAATACTGTTCTTATTTTAAAAGCTAAGAAACGTGAGATAGATATACGTAGTGACAAGTATGCACTGTTTTCAAGAAGCGTCAGATCGCTGCATTCAAATTAGATTCGTAATACTAGTGAATTAAGTTCATGTTTGCTGATTGATCACATATTTTTGATTTTGTAACATGTGAGATATTTATGCGGTTGATTTGATGTTTTTGATTCCAAAGTGAATACATATTTATGCTGGTGACGAGTCACTTAATTTTGATTTTGTATAGTAACAGATATTTTTAAGCGACCCAGTGTCCGATATTTATGCCCTAAACCAAGAACGATATATATGCCGGCCGCAACCCATTAGATCTTTATGCCGTCGAGTGTCGTCATATACTTTTGCCTTCTACCGTGATCAGATATTTTTGCAGCACTGTCCATAATCATATATTATTGCTGGTGACTGTACATATTAAATTCAAGGGAATATTAACCTTTCTACATTGTAACAAAGTAGCTTTTCTTTTGTGGCACTTAGCAACCATTCTATTCAAATTCTAGGTATCAGATTATTTCGTCTCATTGCTTTTTCGTTCAATTCTTTTTTCGTCACATTCTGTATTCGCTACTCGTTCTTTATTCGTCTTGTTCGCTATTCGTCACTATCTTTTTGGATCCAATTGTAACTTGACACTCTCTTAATAACTCAATCGTTTTTCGTCATGGTATTCCTTAGACTCACGAATATAGAATGTAACGAAAAACTAATGAGACGAAATAATCTGAAATCCTTTTGTCAAATTTTGTGGGTCTCCGGAGAGTAAGCACTATTTAATTTATTTCATTTAGAGAGACTCGTCCACTGCTTTTGTTTCACCAACAACCATCGGTAATCTTTGCGTTTCTAGTCGCTACCTCTCCAACGTTGTAAAAGTACATTGACTTACCAACTCCATGGATGGATGGTTGGCGCTTGAAAACGTCCGAACCAAAAGCCCACTAATCGAGCGTCAGCGTCAGCCAGTCTTAGTTTGGTCGGACGACAGCGCTGTGACGTATGGCTGTCATGTGTGTACTGGGACACATTTTACGTGAATTTTGTACTATACCCAAAGTCCTTGGTGTTAGTGAGTCAATGTAAAAGTACTTGTTTTTTTTTGTTATCAAAGGGCATCGGCTAGATACACGATGATTGCCTGTTGGTAAAATAAAAGTGCGGGAGCTATTTGTCGATGACTTTACTGTGCTTGATCGTGAACTAGCAGCAGCCCGCGGTGTCGGAGGGAGGCGAGTGTGTTGGTGTCGTGAATGGGGAAAATTATAAGAATGACTTCATTACCGTGAGACTCGATCATAATGAAATAAAAACGGATCACAGAGGAAGGACTACGAATTAGTCCGAAACATGTCGGGCTAAACTCGACTTATATACGTGAGTGATCCGTTTTTATTTCATTATTACAAGAGTGCCCAAAAAGTTATGAAAGGTGTCATTTGCTCGTAAGTTTCTTATACATAATGTATCATAATAAACCAATTTAGTGTAGCTCGGGGCGGAGATTGTTTTTCCTTTAATATTATTATTAAATAAATTACTTTCAATATCGTGTACACATTATTGTTTTTTTTATTTGTAACACCTTTCCTTAGAACGACAAGTTTTATAACATCGTGAATACTTTGTATCACAAATGTTGAAATGGGTCAATCAACTTTTAAGTGTTGCTCATTGCCATGGCGAAGATGTCTACTCGGTCACTCATTGAAACTTATTTTCTAGGGTACAAAATACACCAATAGTTAGAGTTTGAAACAGTTGTAAGTTATAAGCCTACTCCTTCATCATGCCTTATCTCGTAAGCATGCTAGTAGTATACATGACAACCATTTTTCTAAGCAACTGTGTCGCTGTTGTCTCCTGGGTGACGAGACAGAATTACAAGATTTAAAAGTTGATTGACCCAAATATATATTGACAGGAAATTAAGAATTAAGACAGGCATTTTGGATGTTAGTCTGTAGTCAGCGGCTCAAACAATTGCAAAATGACTTAATGTGAAAAAATACATTTTTTTTCACACCTAAGCAACTATCATTAGTAATAATTACAGTTTATAAGTTTATAGACTAATGCAAGAGTGCCTAAATTATGATTTTACATCTGGTTAAAAATTTACTTTGGTATTCTAAAACATAACATAATACATGTATAATTGCGTTTACAATAAATCACTTTTATCAGCAATATTTATATATATTGTGTAGTCGGCTTCAAAATTTGCAAACGACTTTTTGTATTCAATTAAGCTGAAATTTGGTATACTCATGTAAGTCCAGTGACAATACAATAATCTGGTAGCGAAGTTCTAGTGGTCCAGGCAGGATCGTCTCCGCAGCAGGGAACTCTTCAACGGTTAATGGCATCAACTTGAAATTTGGTATGGTTGTGTAAGTTGGACGACAATACAAGAACAGACAACAAAAAGTACGGTCACCAAAAAGCTTGTACATATTTAAAAATGAAAATTTTGCCTGAAAAATTACTATAACAAAGTTTAGAATGATGTTTATTCTGAACGGGTCAACGCCCTGGTTGAAACTTTATTTTGTTTTTGCATCATAGCTCGTCCGGCGGGTCGATAACGCGCAAGTGATTTTTAACTGACAAGTAATTCTCTTTCAGACGACACCAAGCCTGTATTTCTTCGAATTTCCAAACTAATTGTTTCGTTTTAGATGATTTTAGGTATATTAGTGAACTAAAACTAATTAGAAAAATACTTAGTGTGTGTAAGACTTGGGCATGTGTAGGTTTATGTTAATGTTTATATGTATAGAGCTGTCGTGGAACGAAAGAAAGGACCCCGGCAAAGTCTCTATTACCAGCGCTACACGTGCGTGTTTACCTTGGCGCGGGGTCCTTTCGTGCCCAACTACTCGTCGGGTGAAGGTCAGATTATGTTTGAAATGTGTTAATGTATTTGATAATTTAATAAATATTATACTGATTCTCAATTGTTGTTTTATTTTAATTCCTATTTTTACCCGACTGTTTGTCGAGCGTAATTATGTATGTATGTTTAATATTTGGCACGCTCTACAGCCTAAACCGTTTGACGGATTTCAACGTATGAGGTGTCATCGGATTGGTCTCGGTTGTGGGAGTGACACAGGTATGTCGTGTCCCGGGATTGCTCGGGTTTTCGGTTTTTAATTTTAAGTTAGTTAGGTTATTAACAAATTGGTTGACGTAACAGTTGAGTCATTAAAATCGGCACACGTGTTTGGTCTCTAGAATGCCACAAAGGAACGAAATACATACATAATACACCCCTGTGAAGTTTTTTTTAATAAAAATACCTGAGAACAAACATTCGCATTCATCACACAAACATCTGCCCCGACCGGATCGAACCCGGGACCTCAAGCTTCACAGTGAGGGTCTCTAACTACTAGGCTATATGTCGTCAATAATAAAAATAAAGCTACAATTGTTGTAGGTATCTGCGTAATTTAGGTCACCGAAGCCTGGGGTCGACGGCACGACTGTGTTGTCGACTCGCACGCAACTAAATCGTATTCACAGAGTACCTTTTTATAACTGATCGTATTTAGTCAAGTGACAGATTACATTGTTAACTATTTATGTACCTATATCGCCAGTATCACTATGTTGATATTACATTTTGAAATGAAAATGTCGAGGTTTTGTCAAGTACAAATCAAAAACGTGAGAGCCCGTTGATATCTTGGAAAATGAATTGTATGTAAAATTTGACAAAAAAAACCCTGACATAACGAACCAATAAAAAGGAAAAATAAATGGTCTGGGCCTTGTCCGTTAATTAGAAATTATGTTTTACAGGTTTTTTATACTTAATTCCAAAAAAACGAATGGACAATAAAAATCGATCGGGTAATTTTTGAACGCCTTTCGTTTTTTTTCTTGATATTTTTTTTTGTTACTTATGCCCTAATTAAAAAACCCTCGGACCTTTTCTCGTGTTCTGTCATTACAGCGGCGTGCACGGCCGGCCCCATCAGCACTGCGCGCCCTGTCTCCTTGTAAGTGTAATGATAAACATTGTATATATGTACGGGAATTAGGTCAATCAACAAGTGTTGCTCGTTGCCATGGCGACGTCTCCTCGGTCACTCATTAAACACATGATTTTCTAGGATACAAATCAACTAAAAGTTAGGAGTTGTAACAGTTATAAGCCTACTCCTTCATGCCTTATCTCGTAAGCATGCAGTAGTATACATGACATTTTTCTAAGCAACTGTATCACTGTTGTCTACTGAGTGACGGGACACAATAACAACACTAAAAAGTTTGATTGACCCAATTACGATTTTCGGCTCGTCTCGTTTGTCATTATATTTTTAATAAACTCACCGAAACATGTAAACACAGAAAAACCAGAAAAAATACCAACCCCGGGAATCGAATCCGGAACCTCGACACTCCGGGTCGCGTGCCCACCCTTACACCAGAATTGGTATTGGTATTTAAATACCAATTCCAATTGGTTTTTCTGTGTTTTCATGTTTCGGTGAGTTTATTAAAAATATAATTGATACTCACGGGAAGACCGTAAAAATAAAAAAAAATGGAAAATAAATAAAAAATACAAAAAGATTTTCCAATTGAGATCATCGTTTGTCATTACTAACAATGTACTATTATAGTATTTTATGCAACTGTAACATAACCAATACATGAGTGTGTATGTTTATAAAACGAGCCCGAAGGGCGAGTTTTCATAATAAATCACACGAGTGTATAATGACCAGTTATGTACCGTTGCATACATTACTTTTTCTATGACTTCATTGTAGAAATAAGAAATATTTGTCAAGAAATAGTTAAAACACTGTCGATAAAGCAGACTACCTACCCGGTCGGTAAAGCGAAATAGTTTTAGAGGTTATAAAATGATTGTAAAAGATGATGCTAATGGCGATGACTAAACCTTATTTACTTAATTTAATTTGTTTATATTATTGCAAAAAGATCTATATAGGAATTGACAATGTGAGTAAAAAACGGTAAATGTCGTTTCTTCGAATCAGCGAGATGATGCTGATATTGAACGGGAACGTAGGGCGCTGGCGATCAGGGCTAATATGATAGCTCACAGATTCAGAAGATGCACTACTTCAATCAAAATTACACAATTTAGAGCGTATTGTACCTCACTGTATACCTGCAGTCTGTGGGCTAATTATACACAAAGATCGATCAGCGCCCTACGGGTCCAATATAATAACGCCTTCAGGGTGCTGCTGGGGCTGCCGCGCTCATGCAGTGCGTCTGGTATGTTCGCGGACGCGCGTGTGGACGGCTTCCACGCCACCGTTCGCAAGCGAGCCGCAGCGACGCTCTGCAGAGTGCGTGCCAGCGCCAACAGCATCCTGAGAGTGATAGCGGGCAGGTTTGACAGTCGCTATGTACTGCACTGGGCTAACTTGCACCGCTCATTGATATCATATGAGCCTAACTAACATAGTATATAAGTTATGATACTTAAGCAATATGGATCAAAAGGTTGTCCGAAATAAATGTTTTTTTTTTTTTTTTTTTTTATTGTCACCTATCCTATCAGCATTTTATTTGCATCCGTGCCACAGACCACAGCAGAGCTAGGATATTAGCGTGTTGCGTGTTCTCAGTGGTTCTCAGTTACGGAATTTTGCTTAAAATAATACTCCTTAATTATGATTGGCTTACAGCTGTTCTTACTCATGTTTAAGCAACCAATCACGAGGCACATTCATGTTTAAAAAAACTCGATATCAGAATCGAACTTAGTATTCTTTTTTCAAATGCTATTATTTTACTTAATAAGAGTAACTTAATGAAATTTGTATGGGTTATTATGTTACAGTTTTTTTACCACAGAGCATAGAACTTGAAACAGACTTATAACATTAGTTATTATTGTATACTTTTTTACCATTTAATTGACAGATTTTTATAATATAGGAGTAGAAAAAGTATCTTATGTAACGCTTAGTAATAACCATCATTATGTTGCATGTTAATAGATAGAAAATAATAGTTAAATGTATTACATTATTTTGTACGAAATTACATTCCGAAATTACTGTAATTGTTTTGATATGAAGTATTAAAACAGAGAAGGGATTGAGAGCGCTGTACTTATAAATAGTTCTAGGTACGTACCTATTAGTATAGCAACGTCACAAATATATTCATAAATAAAATTAAAAATTAGGTATTTGTTTACAGTTGTCGCTCAACCGATTTCAGAAAATGAGAAAGTCCTCAATTCGGATGTATGTTTGTTTTTGTGTGTATTGTTTGTTACGTGATTTACCCGCCATTATGAAATAAATGAATTTATTTTGATGATTCTTATTTTTCTAAAGGGTTTACAAACCTCCTTCCAAGGTGGTTCCTGCGTCTTATCCCTTCTCCCTTCTAATACAGTAAGTAGAACCAGTTAATTCGCGACCCGCTACGGAACCCTGTGAAAACAAGTTCACGATAACACCGGAGGGTCGCTGGCTAGAAAAAGTCCTGTGACATTTACTGTGACAACGTTCTACAGTGAGTCACGATTGCATCGGCTGGACTGTACGTGCCGCAGGTCGTGCCACATTACCGCACGTGTGCGATACACACGCGCTTCTACTAATTGCTTAAACTAATAATAGGGTATGCACGCACTGGCGTAATAATAATTTATCTACACACATATCATAAGTCCTCTAAAATGCGTTCAGAAACCGTAGAAAATGACCAGCATTGCAGTACGTCGTCGCCTCCCCCGCCAACCACCTCCACCAGCAGGTCCTGCAGTAAAGTAATAGTCTTTTCGATATCGAATTGAATTTTTCGAATTTGACGACCAACGTAATTTACAATCATAGTGAAATAAAACGGATCACTCACGTATATAAGTCGAGTTCAGTCCGACATGTATAATTAATAATGTGATATTGTTTTTGTTTTTTTTTAAACAGTTTACGAAACGTCAGCTCGGTATATTTGTCTATCATAAAAAAAAAAGTCAAATTCGTGACAGGTATGGGTATGATATATGCCTTCGGCTTCTGAACCCATCTTAGAGTACTTATAATATGTGTGTAGATAAAATAATGTACGCAACTCCACATAATTAGGCCTTAAAACACTCGTTATGTAGCAGTTGCATAAACTACTATTTCGTCCTAGTGTTACTTTTAAAAGACTTTGAAGAAGGATGAGGTTTCTCAATTCGACTGCATGTTTTTTTTTCTATTAAGTACCTACTTAGGATTAGGTACATACGAGTTGCGGACGCATCTTCATACAAAATTGCGTTTTTGTATTACAAAATGCAATTCGATGCTGATAGATGTGACTTCACCCTTAACCGACTTAAAAAAGGAGATTTTTCAACTCGTCGGAATATTTATTTGTTAATCTGTTCAGAAGTTCATTTGCAATGCAAACCATTTTTCGACCACCACCATTATACCTACCCTAAATCGATTTATTTATCGAAGGTTAACTGGTAGAGATCCCTTTAAGGGATAAGTTCGCCTCTGTGCATTTGTTTTGTTCCGTTATTTGTTATTTTATCTTTTATGTGCAATAAAGAGATATACCTACATACAATACATATACCATGGTAAAACGGCCGCTCACTGAAATTATAGCTTTAAATACCTAAGTATATGCGTTTTTATTCGTCTTATTATAAGATAACATTTTACCATATTTTATTTACGCCCTAAATACTCTTGGTTCAGAAAAAAAAACGTTTTTTTAGAAACTACCGGTCCGATTTCTTTGAAAAGATCTTATATTTACCTAATGGCGTATCTTATAGCTATAGGTATTTCGTCTATGCTCATACACACATACTTACACAGGTCAAACTATTATGGTTTATGACACCCCTCTTTTTGTGTCGGGGGTTAAGTAAAATGAATACCTTCAACCTGCTGTAAACTTAAGTATATTAAGTAGTAAATCCAAGCCAGTGTGCATTAACCCTAACAGCGCCTCAAGGCGACCGCCGTTGCGTAGCTTCAAAAATCGCAACTTTACCTAGAACTAATCGCAACACTTGGAACAATCAAAAACCGCCTCTACACCCGCGTGATACAAACTATTATCCTTCAACTTCCGTTTCTTTAGCAAAAGTTTTTTGGTTTTGATATAAGGGTGTTGTTACATGTTGCAATGGCGATAAGGGTGGGCTTATATGGCGGCACGCGGGGAGCGGCCAACATTCCGTAACCGACTGCGAAAATGAAGGTTTTCGTATTAGTGTGTGCCCTCTCCGCTGTGCAGGTATGTCTTTAATGTAACACTGAGCTTACAAAATCCAGTTTATAATTTTAGCAGCAAAACCCCGACATTTTAATTTCAAAGTTCAGTATTTCAACAACAGCTTAACCGATTTTTAGACACTTAGCTAAGAAGAATAAGAAGAATATATTTATTTTCCATTCAAGTTTACAGTACACAATACATTTTTAATAGGTACAAAGATAGTAGTCACATAGAGGAGAACATATTGTATTATATGACATATCCAGCGGCTCTCGCACTAGACTGTGTCTGTGTCGCGAGTGCCAGGTAGATACTAAACTACTCGTACAAAATTAAGTAATTATAGTTTAGGTTAAAGTTAAAGTTAAGAGAAGATGAAGTTATAATCATAATATTAAATAATTCTGTGCATGTGTGTATGTGATAGTGTATGTGTGTGTGTGTGTGTGTACCAAGAACCATCTTAATTAACTAGCTTTCAATTAAAAAAACCCGACTCCAAATCCGTTTATCCGGTGAAGAGCTACGATGCCACCAGGGTCGTTTTTTATAAAGCTACAAATTGTAATTTACAAGCAGAAGTCTCTTTCTAACAAAAGGTGATAGAATGAGACTTCCGCTTGTAAATTGTAACTTGTAGCTTTATGGGTCAATCAACTTTTCATTGCCACTCTTTGCCATGGAGATGTCCCCAGGTTAACTCATCAAAAATATGGTTTTCTAAGGCCCCACTCCCCTAAAAGTCAGGATTTGCTTGTTAGAAGATGAAGCATGAAGGAATTGGCTTATAAATGTCGAAACTCCTAACGTTTGATGGAGTGGTGCCTTAGAAAATCTTAATTTAGACGAGTTACCCAGGGGACATATCCAGGGCAACAAGTGGCAAAAAAAAGTTGGTTGACCCTTATAAAACACGGTACAGACAGATACACAGTTCAATTTAAGTACGTATAACATCCCCGTTTACACGTCGGGGGTGAAAAGCAAAACGTAGAGGTCACTTGCAGGTTACTTTAACTCAAACCAGCGAGTTGATGGGCATTTTCAGAAAACAGTGTAGGTATTGGTGTAGGTAAACACTTACCAAAAAAGTCCTAAATATTTTCCATACAATTTTTTTTGTCAGTTTTGTCACGGCCCATATCTATATTTGAAAAATTCTAAACTGACTGACTGACTGACTCACTGTTAAACTATCAACGCACAGCCGAAACCACTGGACCTTGAGACTTGAAATTTTGCACATAGATACCTTATACAATGTAGGCACCCACTAAGGAAGGATTTTTGGAAATTCCCACGGGAACGGGAGAAAACGGGACTTATATATTCGATTCCGAGTGACCCTATCTCAGCAACTATAATAGCTCTTCAAATTTGGCATAGAAGTAGGTGATTATAATAGTAAAAAACAGTTTTAAGGATTTTCGGAAATTCCCACGGGAACGGGGAAAAACGGGATTTTTATATTCAGTTCAACGAAATCCTATGGACTATAATTACTAGACTCTTCAAATTTGGGATAGAAGTAGGTGATTATAATAGTAAAAAACAGTTTAAAGGATTTTTGGAAATTCCTACGGGAACGGGAAAAAACGGGATTTATATATTCAGTTCAACGAAATCCTATAAATTATAATTACTAGCCTATTCAAATTTGGCATGGAAGTAGGTGATTATAATAGGAAAAAACAGTTTAAAGGATTTTCTTAATTTCCAACGGGAACGGGAAAAACCGAGATTTATATATTCGATTCCGAGTGACCCTATCTCAGTAACTCTATAATAACTAGACTAGACTCTTCAAATTTGGCATAGAAGCAGGTGATTATAATAGTAAAAAAACAGTTTAAAGGATTTTCGGCATTTCCAACGGGAACGGGAAAAGCCGGAATATATATATATTTGATTCCGAGTGACCCTATCTCAGTAACTATAATAACTAGACTCTTCAAATTCGACACACAAGTAGGGTATTACATTACTAAAACATCGATTTTAGGATTTTTAGAAATTCCCACGGGATAAGGAAAAAACGGGATTTATGTATTCAGTTCAGTGAAATCCTATAAACTATAATTACTAGACTCTTCAAATTTGGCATAGAAGTAGGTGATTATAATAGTAAAAAACGGTTTTAAGGATTTTCGGAAATTCCCACGGGAACGGGAAAAAACTGATTTTTTCGTTATACTGGTTGTAGAAGCTGAAATTTGGCATGCAGGTTGCTTGGAGAGTGTAGAGGAGCATTGAGAGAGCTCTTTTCAAAAGTCCCACGGGAACGGGAAAAATCGGGATATTTCGTTTTACGATTCGTAGACCATCATAACGATATATATAGCTTGCTTGCTTGCTTGATATCTTGGTTCTTTGAAATACTCATGTTAGACGCTAAAAGCTAGCAGATTGTATGTAAACAAAAAACCCCTAAAAACGCGTCACAACACTGACAAAAAATTGCGGGACACTTTTTTATTATATAAATAGATAGTCCTCGTGATTCTGAGCAGAAACAATCCACTTTTTTTTAGGTTATTTAAAAAAAGTAAATGGTAGACAGTTTTTTGAAAATGCCCTAATAGTTTACCGGTAACGTAATGCACGCCGAATGCAAAGCACACGTCTAAGAGTAGGTACCTATACAACAACTCATCGTGCGCCGTGACCTTCAGCGCTCCATTAAGACCCATTGAACTCCCACTAATGTCAACTCCTTTCCAGCTGGCCTCGGCGTTCTGCTGCGACAAGAAGCTGCTGCCGCCCGAGCTCTTCTTCCTCCCCGCGCCCGCCTGCCCGCCGCCCCCCGCCCCTCTCCTGCTCCCCGCGCCGGCGCCGTGTGCCCCGCCCGCCCCCCTGTATTTACAAGCTCCAGCCCCCTGTGCCCCGCCCGCCCCCCTCGTGCTCCCCGCGCCGGCACCTTGTGCCCCGCCCGCCCCCATATATTTACAAGCGCCGGCCCCCCCAGCGCCCCCGGCGCCAATTTTCTTACAAGCTCCAGCCCCCTGTGCACCCCCCGCCCCCCTCGTGCTCCCCGCGCCGGCTCCTTGTGCCCCGCCCGCCCCCATATATTTACAAGCGCCGGCCCCCCCAGCGCCCCCGGCGCCAATTTTCTTACAAGCTCCAGCCCCCTGTGCACCCCCCGCCCCCGTCGTGCTCCCCGCGCCGGCTCCTTGTGCCCCGCCCGCCCCCCTGTATTTGCCAGCTCCAGCTCTCCCGGCACCTCCGGCGCCACTTTTCTTACAAGCTCCAGCCCCCTGTGCACCCCCCGCACCCCTCGTACTCCCCGCGCCGGCTCTCCCGGCTCCTCCGGCGCCACTTTTCTTACAAGCTCCAGCCCCCTGTGCACCCCCCTCACCCCTTGTACTCCCCGCGCCGGCTCTCCCGGCTCCTCCGGCGCCACTTTTCTTACAAGCTCCAGCCCCCTGTGCACCCCCCTCACCCCTTGTACTCCCCGCGCCGGCTCTCCCGGCTCCTCCGGCGCCACTTTTCTTACAAGCTCCAGCCCCCTGTGCCCCGCCCGCCCCCCTCGTGCTCCCCGCGCCGGCGCCTTGTGCCCCGCCCGCCCCCCTGTATTTACCAGCGCCGGCTTGTGCTGAACCTATAGTCACCTTCCTCCCCGCCCCCGCGCCGCCCTGCGGCTGCGCGCCCCCGCCCTGCGCCGAGCCCATCATCACCTTCCTCCCCCCCGCGGCCCCGCAGCCCTCCCCCTATGCCCCCGCGCTGACCTTCGGCCCCCCTCCTTGCTATTATTAATTTGTTTTGACTGACAGCGGCAATAGGAGCGTTTCGCAACCGTACGACTATAATTATGCTATAAAAATAAATGATTATGAAATGTTTCTTGAATTTTATTTAGAGTTCCGTACCTCAAACGGAAAAATTGAATCCTTAACCCGACCACTTCGTGTCTCGCTGTCTGTCAATCCCAAGTGAATCAAAACAAACCGAAAACTACACGTTACGTACGGAATCGTCCCCAGGAGTTAATAAAGATTTTTGTATTTGTATTTGTATTTGTATTTGGAGTCCGTAGCTCCACTAAGGAATCACGGATGGGAATATGCGATTTATTGTAAGTAATATTAATCAATCGACGTGCCTGTGTGCGGTCCGGAAGTAGCTGTACGTTTCTTATGGGGGGGGGGGAAGGTGTCCAAGCATAAGGGGTGCACCCCCCCCCCCCGAGTGGACCCGCTCCCCCCCAATCACTTTATTAATATAATACGCCCAAGCGTTCGATAGTTAGCATGCAGACCGGCGCCATTGGACCGCACCATGGGGTGCCCCCCCCCTCCCTTTATATAATACGCCCAAGCGTCCGGTAGTTAGCATGCAGACTGGCGCCATTGGACCGCACCATGGGGTGCCCCCCCCCCCCCTCCCTTTATATAATACGCCCAAGCGTCCGGTAGTTAGCATGCAGACTGGCGCCATTGGACCGCACCATGAGGTGCCCCCCCCCCCTCCCTTTATATAATACGCCCAAGCGTCCGGTAGTTAGCATGCAGACTGGCGCCATTGAACCGCACCATGGGGTGCCCCCCCCCCCCCTCCCTTTATATAATACGCCCAAGCGTCCGGTAGTTAGCATGCAGACTGGCGCCATTGGACCGCACCATGGGGTGCCCCCCCCCCCCTCCCTTTATATAATACGCCCAAGCGTCCGGTAGTTAGCATGCAGACTGGCGCCATTGGACCGCACCATGGGGTGCCCCCCCCCCCTTCCTTTATATAATACGCCCAAGCGTCCGGTAGTTAGCATGCAGACTGGCGCCATTGTACCGCACCATGGGGTGCCCCCCCCCCCCCCCCTCCCTTTATATAATACGCCCAAGCGTCCGGTAGTTAGCATGCAGACTGGCGCCATTGTACCGCACCATGGGGTGCCCCCCCCCCCTCCCTTTATATAATACGCCCAAGCGTCCGGTAGTTAGCATGCAGACTGGCGCCATTGGACCGCACCATGGGGTGCCCCCCCCCCCCCCTCCCTTTATATAATACGCCCAAGCGTCCGGTAGTTAGCATGCAGACTGGCGCCATTGGACCGCACCATGGGGTGCCCCCCCCCCCTCCCTTTATATAATACGCCCAAGCGTCCGGTAGTTAGCATGCAGACTGGCGCCATTGGACCGCACCATGGGGTGCCCCCCCCCCCTCCCTTTATATAATACGCCCAAGCGTCCGGTAGTTAGCATGCAGACTGGCGCCATTGGACCGCACCATGGGAAGTAAAATAAGAATCAGATATTTATTAAATTAAATTTATAATCATTATAACATTAACAGTAATAAAAAGGTATCTCCGTCACCTTGAACAACAAAAGGCACATTTATGGCGATTTAACTAAAATACTAACTTTTATTATCATTAATTAATAAAATATAAATACGTTAACTTAAAATTAGACTCATTTGGAAAAAATAACATTATAATTATAATAACAAAATAATTATGGCAAAGAAAGGCACTGCTCTCACTCAATATATTTCTTAGGCCTAAATATATTACGTTTTGGCCAAACTTAATCCTTCATTGTCCATTATACATACCATACAATACCTAATTTGCGTTAATATTAAGTAAAAAAAGTAAGTAAGTAAACGCTTTATTGTACAGAAAATACAGAAATATTAATTCAATGAACTAGTTAATGATGATATGTTTTGCTGAAACGGCTAACAGCTATTCAGAATCCAGTAGTTTATGGATTTTGCAATTTTTTAGATAAAATTGCAGGATTCGGCAAGTTTTTGTAAACAAAATAATCAAGTACCTACCTATTACACGCGGCGGGGACTTTGTTTTATACATTTTATAACAGGTGATGTCTGTCACATATCAAACTCAAAATCAAAATCATTGTACTGGTGAACGAGTGTATTAAAGTATCCATGTGGCACCAATTTGAATATGCTACACATATTAAAAAGACAGGCTTACGTTCAATATAAAAATAACGAATGATATTAGTTTCATTCTATTCATTCATAACAATCCGTTGCTACGGAATGCTTGTTACGAGCATCGAGTAGCCTCACTTCACATCATGACCACACACATGATCATTCAAATGCTTAACGTTCCCAAACCTTGCTCCGCACACATCACACATGTGTTGTTTCTTCGGTCCGCACACTTTCTTGTGGTGCCTCAGATAGTCCCGCTTCTGGAACCTCCGTTGGCAGATGTCACAGGAGAACGGGTAGTCCTTGGAGTGGCACTGCATGTGATCCTTCATGTGTTCCTTCCGAGCAAACGCCTTCTTGCAGACCCCACAAGCGAAGGGCTTCTCTCCAGTGTGAACCAGTTTATGTCCTCTGAGAGACGATAAATGACTGAAGGTTTTTTCACACACATCGCACGAGTAAGGCCTCTCCCCGGTGTGGACTCTAGTATGTTGCCGCATTTTATACCTCTCGGAGAACTGTTTATTACAAACCGTGCAACTGAATGGTTTCTCACCCGTGTGCATTCTTCGATGGGTCTTCAAGTGAGCTCGCTGTGTGAACCGCTTCGGGCAGAACTCACACTGATAGGGCTTCTCCCCGGTGTGGGTCCGTAGATGGACCTGCAAAGTATCTACCCTCTTGAACTGTTTCTTGCAAATATCGCAAGCGAAAGGCCTTTCATTGGTGTGAACACGTTTATGCTGGTCCAACAACTGCCATATACGGAACGATCTCTTGCATACGTCGCATTGATACGGTTTCTCTCCAGAATGGATCCGGGTGTGGTGTCGGAGATAAACCTCCAGGCGAAACTCCATGTGGCAGACTTGGCACGCGAATGGTTTTTCACCCGAATGCACACGTTCATGCTCCTTGCAATCGCGCTCGAGTCTAAACCGTTTTTTGCAAACTTTACATGAATATAGCTTCTTCTCCTTCTGTCCAGTGTGCCCACGGGTATGTTTCCGCAGCGAGAAATCGGTACGGAACCTCTCCTTACAAATTTTACACGCGAAAGGGTTCTCATTGAGGTGCATCGTCCTAATATGCATTTTCATGCTATTCTTCAGACGAAATTGCTTCTTACATACATCACAAGTAAATGGTGTCTCGCCTGTGTGGAGACGGGTGTGTACGACCAAGTCAGCGTGGAATATGAACCGTTTCTTGCATATATCGCACGAAAATCGTTTCTTGGGGCGCCCGCAGACATGGTCATCGAGTGAGGACAGGCTCTCGAACTGTTCTTCGCAGACCCCACAGTAGTATGTTTCTTCATCAGTCCCTAGCGCAAACTCGTCGTCCAATAAATTTTCTTCTCCGCTCATACCTTCACCGCTAATTTCATTACTTTTAACTAAACTTGCCAAAGTTTTACCTTCATTTACGTTGCTCAGGACTTCGAGTTTGACAAAGCACGACCTTACCTTCAAGTCTTCTGGGGTCTTACTAAAATTAGGAGTAACTTTAATATTTTCCTTGCAAATCCCGAGCTTGATATGGTCCAGGAGTTCCCATCCATACTTGAAGGGTTCATTGCAGTGCCCGCAGGTGACAGGCTCGTCGTCCTCGTGCCTCTCTAGATGCCTCGCCAGACCTTCCTTCCTGCTCATCTGCTTCCCACAAGCATCACACTCGTATTTAGTCTTCGTGATTTTCCATCTCGGCATTTTCGCATGCAGCTGCTGCTGGAAAGCATCACGGTTCGCGTAGTCTTTAAGATGATCAATAAGACCACGCCGGCGTAAGAATCTGACCCCGCAAGCATGGCACTCAAATTTCCCTATGCCATGTTTTCGGACATCTATGACGGAGTCAATATCCTCCTGAGTGTGAGTTAGAAGGTGACGCTTAAGTTCCCTCTTAACAAGCTTGTGGCATATCGGACATTGGTAATGATATATGTATTCACCATTGTCGCTGCGTTCTCGCTTCATGGGGCCGGGTTTAGTGACAATTGG
The DNA here is from genome assembly GCA_963691665.1 of Clepsis dumicolana. Taxonomy (NCBI): domain Eukaryota; kingdom Metazoa; phylum Arthropoda; class Insecta; order Lepidoptera; family Tortricidae; genus Clepsis; species Clepsis dumicolana. Next base: position 6,876,249 of record OY829533.1, on the reverse strand, counting down.
TTCGTCATCGCGCAGGTCAGGGCGCGCAGCTCCAGGGACATCAGGGTCTGTGCGGAAAGCCGGGGCCCAGGTGCCCTGCGCGCCTTTTGTAGGAGCTGGATGAACGTTGTCATCTTCTGGCCCGCTTACAACTGCAACAACAATTCCCATTTTATTTTCGTTTAGGTTCATTCCTATTTTGTCAACTTCTTAGCTCGTCAACAATCCCAATACGTCCGCTTTCCCGACTCTTCCCCATTCCTACCTCGTCTACATTCCCAATTCATCCGCATTCCCAAGTCATCCATAATTCCAATTCGTCCACATTCCGACCTCGTCTACATTCCTAACTCGTCCGCATTCCCAAGTCATCCACATTTCTAATTCGTCCACATTCCCAATTTGTCCACATTTCTACCTCGTCTAAATTCCCAACTCGTCCGCATTCCCAGGTCATCCACATTTCCAACTCGTCCGCTTTCTCAAGTGATGCATTTTTTCAACCGACTTCAAAAAAGGAGGAGGTTCTCAATTCGGTTGTATATTTCTCAACTCGGAACTCCCGTCATTTATGAAACGGTACGTTAATAATCGACATTATTAGCTTGAAGTGTGGTCGAATTGGGAATGTGGACGACTTGGGAATCTGGACGAATAGGGAATATGGACGAAATGGGAATGTGGCCGAGTTGGGAATGTAGACGAGGTAGGAATGTGGACGAGATAGAAAGCGGACGATTTGGAAATTGAATGTGGACGAAATGGGATGGTTGACGAACTAGGAAGTTGACCAAATGGGAATGTGGACAAAGTGAACTTGAACATAAACATTTATATGTGTCTTATCAACTTTTAATTGCCACTTGTTGCCATGGAGATGTCCCCTGGGTAACTCGTATAAGATTTTCATATCTTAACCAAGAGTGGGCAGCTCCCCATATCAATAAGTGTACATTCGCCAAATTAAATTAAAGAAAGCCTTACGCATTGGAGCAGAATAGAAGTATGTTTGCAGCGTCAAAGTCAAATCTCTGCACTCTGTGTCCACAACTGCTCAACTTGACTACGAAGGGGGACAGGTTTTCATACCCATGACATGTAAAATAGTGGAGAAAAGGGTTCTCTGTTTTTTAACCAAATTTAAATTTCCATTAATTTTATCATTTGCCATAATCTGCTGATTATGACTAAAATAGTCGAATGCAGATAATATGTAAAAAGATTGCCATAATCAGTCTTTGTGAAACTGTGAACTATTAAGAATTGTTATAAAACAAACCAAACCTATAAAACTCTATACTATGGCATTTAAAAAATTAAACAAATATTTAAAAAACCCCTGACATAAAAAATCCTATAAAAAGTAAAAATAAAATTTCTGGGCCTGCTCGTTTAATTAGGGATTATGTCAACTTTTTCGCAATTTGGCTGTATTTTTGTATTTGTTAAAGATAAAGAAGTTGTTAAAAAGTTAATGTACCGTTCCTAATTAAAGGAGCAGGCTAAGAAATTAATTTTTTTACTTTTTATAGGTTTTTTTAAGTTTGAGGGTCTTAAAATATTATTAAATTTTTTGTCACATCTTACATTCACTTTCAAAGATATGAACGGGCTCCCGGATTCGGGTTCCCAGGACTTAGCCATCCTGAAGACATCAACGGGCTCTCACAGTTGAGATGTGAACTTGACAAAAACCCACCGACATTTTCATTACAAAATATAATATCTCAAAAACGGGTCACCCGATTTTTATGAAACTTAGCTAAGAACCATATCGATTAAACTAGCTTGCGATTAAAAGAAGCCGCGTCCAATTCAGTTCATCCATTTAGGAGCTGTGTTGCTACAGACTTCATCGGGGCTTACAAATACCATAAGAATAAATAATAACATAGTAGAATGGAATCTCTTTTGACCGAGTCCAAAACGCCGTCATTTATATACCTACTTCTCCCTTCACGTCGTTACACCCCTCTGTCATCCAAGCGTGTTGCTAAGGTTGCTTGCTATTAAATGTTAGGTACTTACGTCTAAAGATAATATCACTAAGATATAAGTTTTTCTTTACTTCGAGATGATTATTTTATTCCAATTTTACAAAATATGAGATTTATAAATCATTACATAATTATAGACACTTTTAAATAAGAAGTTATTATAAGTGCAATACCAAATGAAGCCATTTAAGGTGATTTAAGTAAGTATTACTTACCTACAAATATAAAATAAAATACATACAGGCTCACATAAAACTATTACAACCAGATTATAAACAACCAAACCCGCGTGCTGTGACGCCGGCCGTGATAGCCTGACTGAGTAGTCTGTTTAACGAATACTCTAATATCGTGACCTTGAGCCCGTCCGGAGCGGGAGTTTCCGTTCTACTATGTTATTATTTATTCTTATGCAGATACCTCATAATTTGTGGTTTCAGAAAATTAATATGCCTTCAGGCAATTAATATTATGGCATGGCATATGATATGGTTATGTTAATTGAAATTCAGGCAAACGAGGTGTTTGGCGAAAACTAGTCCATCATCATCATCACCATTATTATATTACGTCCCACAGCTGGGCATATGCCTCCTCTCAGAATGAAAGGGCATGGGCTATAGTGTAGATTGAGAACTTTGCACATCATTTTAATGGCATCGCGGGAGTGTGCAGGCTTCCTCACTATGTTTTCCTTCACCGAAAAGCTTGTGATAAATTACTAATTTAATTTCGCACATACCTATAATCCGAAAAACCGGTTCGAACGCACGCCGCTCTGCTTGAGAGGCCACAGGTCAAACCACTGGGCTATCACGGCTTAATACTAGTCCTGTTTATGCCAAATACCAACCTGGAACCGCAAAGCCAACGTCCTCAGCGTATATTGTGTTGGGGCCGAGCCCGAGCTCCCGTTTGACGTCGCTTCCGGCGCACAGGGCGGCCCACAGCGCGCCCTCGACCTCCCACGCCGGCTCCTCCTTCACAACACACTCCATGCCGCCCTCGGCGCTCGCCGGAGCGCCCGAAACACCGCCAACGCAACGCCACTTTTAAGTAAGTAAAGTCTACAACCTCAGCGTCTTGCATGTATTATTAGAACGGAAACCCGTGTTTTAAGCCGTAATATAATATTTAACTGTTGTATTAATAATAACCATTAACCGCGCTGTGTGAAGGTGCTGAGTCGCCGGTACACACAACGGCCAAAGACAAAACGGCAACGCAGCGAAACATAACACCATCGTCACCAAAGAGTATAGTAAGTATAAATCGTCGTCATCCATGGCGTTGAGTTGACAATGGTTGACATGTTTATTATTTTGTTTTTTTTTTTACACAGTGACATTTCTCGAATGTATTTTTCTACGTATAATCCAATAGTAGTAGAGCAGGGTTTCTCAAAATGTGGTACGCGAAACCCCGGGGCTCGCTAAAGATCGTAGACGTAGAGGGTTCGCTATAAAATTTACCCTGAGGATTTACCTTACGATACCCCACACTACGGGGTTGATGAGAAAAAAAATCATCCCCGCTTTACGTGTAGGGAAGGTAGGTACATGGCCCAAATTTTTTTTTTAAAGATTTTATTCTACCAGTGTTGGCCTAATTCATATAATGTACTTAAATCAATGCAAAATTACAGCTGTCTAGTACCAGTAGTCTCTGAGCTAAGCCGCGAATAGACAAACAGACAGCTGCCGCTGACAGTAGGTATATTTAGGGTTCTGAATTATACCGTCCTCTGAACAACAGATGGACGGACGGACACAGTCAAACAGACAGCAGAGGCTTAAGCCCGCTATAATAGACATCGCTGAATTTAGCGAGGTAAATGATAAAGACTAAAAAAGTAAAGTGTAAACGCAGTTAGCGTGTTCGTTCGCATGGATGCCGGTTGTCTAAATTCAGCCATGTCTAAAGCTCGCTTTAGTAATTCAGTGTCAAATACAAACGGCAACGGTTAGAGAAACACTTTATGCAAAGATAAGGTAAAATGCTTGAAATCACAACACAACACAACATAATTTAAAGTTATAATTCATAATAAATTTTATGATGTCAACTATAAATACAAATTTAATTAGAATAACATTAATGTATTTCGCAGCTGAAAAATTAAAGTTACGTTATCATTTTTTTTCATGGCAGATAATATAATATAATTCTAATCTAACCATTTTGTCAGTGGTCTTATTTCCAAACAACAAACAGCACAACACAATCTTCTTTTGTTTGAATTAATAATAGTCATCATATTGTATTTACTAGCCTAAACGCCTAAACGAAACTTAACTTTATAGGTAACTTAAAAGTATACTTACTTTTTCAACATATGTGCTTGATGATATACAAGCTAGTCTGTATTTTGCATTACAAGATGCATTCATGTAAACATTATACTTAGTGCGAATAAGCACAATGCCACCTATGGTTGCTCCAATTTTGTCAATTTCTTTTAAGTAGGTACGGGATTGAGCCAGAGATTTGCTATTGAGCATTTCAATTTATAGTGTTTTATGTGTCATACCCATTTACCTATCAAACGAAACTTTGCAATGAAATTACGATTATGCCTTATTACGAAGGTATTCGCAATGAAATGAAAATATGATTAATACCTACCTATACTTAATTTTTTAGTATTAGAAAGAAGGCAAACAATCTCGACATGTCTTTATTGAAAAACTTAACTTAGCTTTTTAAAAATAAGTAAACAGCAAATAACAATTAAGTAACAATTGAACTTAATTATTTATATTGTTATGGTATTATACGTCACGATTTTTAAAAACAAAAAGCGTTTTTTAATAAAAAGACATGTCAAGACTGATTAACTTATTTCTAATGCTAAAAAAATGTATAACAGATTCGAAAATAATCATGACAAAGTGTCAGAAGTCAGAATATAAATGCTTATAGAAAGTAACTAGGTATGATAGAAAAAGTAAGTTTGGAACCAAAACATTACCAGTCGTCTCAGGAAACGTTTTATGAAACTAGTAGGAAGCAATTTTAATTTCACTTCATGAGGATAGAAGCAACAGCGAAATCTTGTTCAGTGTGGCGGCGTCGGTGCGCGAGCATACCGCTGTTGAAAGCAAACCCCTTTCCACACACATCACACACATCCAGTTTCTCCCGCGCGTGGTATCTCTGATGACAAATGAAAAGCTTGCGTTTCTTAAAAGTTTTCTTACACACATCGCAAGTGAATGTCACCGCCCCGATTTTCGAATGAGATTTTATGTGAGCTGCCAAGTGTGAGCTCCGCGCAAACCCTCTCCTGCACAGGTGGCATCGGTGCGGTCTTTGGCTTGTGTGAATCCGCTTGTGCGCTGCACACGTACTTAGAGTTGCAAACTTCTTGCTGCAAATCTCACACTGGTAAGGTTTTTCTTTTGTGTGAGTCCGGACATGGTTTGTTAAGTAAAAATTGTTTGAAAAACGTTTGTCACAAAACTGGCAACTGTACGGTTTTTCATCTGTGTGAACTAGTCGTTGGTGAAGTGATAAATGGGCACTCTGTTTGAACTGTTTCTGGCAGATTTCACACGCGTATGGCCTCTCGTCTGTGTGGACACGTTTATGTTGTTCCAGTTCAACGCCTAGACGGAAGCGTTTATTGCAAATTTCACATGAATATCGTCTCTCTCCCGTGTGAATAGTACTATGCCTTTTTAATCCACTTCTATTGCTAAACCGTTTATTACAAACTGCACATGTATATGGTCTCTCGTTCGTGTGAGTTCGTAAATGCTTTAATAAATTATTCCGTCCCCCAAACTGCTTTTTACAATGATCACAGGTGAAAGGTTTCTCTCCCGTATGACTCCGAGTATGTGCTTCTAGTTCGCCCGGAGTTGCATACTGTTTCATGCACAATTTGCATACATAAGGTTTCTTTCGTTTTTCTCCCGTGTGCAATATAAGTTCGTGTTGTCGTAGTGTTCCTTTGGTAGCAAACTGTTTATTACAAATTTTGCAGGTAGGTTTCTTATCGCAGTGTACAATTTTATGATTTTTCAACTCTTTCTTTAACCTGAAACGTTTTCTGCATATTTTACAAGAAAAATGTCTTATCGGCCGCTCACATTCGTGTTCTTGGAGGGAGGACAGGTTCTCAAATTGTTTCTCACAGACTCCGCAAAATAACTTTTCTTCATCAGTTTCTAATGCAGGCTCATCTTTGTCAAGTAATTCGCCATCACTCGTATCCTCATCGCCGCTTGCTGCGGAAGTTCCACCAATTTTCAAGGTCTTGTGTGCAGTTTCATCTCTTTTGTGTTCAGACCTGGTCAAACCGGATTTCAGCACAGAGTCTTTAACCTCATCAGAGCAAGGCTTAAACTGCACTTCATCTTCGTCATGAAGCTTCATGTGGTCCACGAGTTCCTGCCCAATATTAAATGGTTTGTTGTAGACTGCGCAGTACAACGGCTCTTGCTTATCATGTTTCTTCAGATGCCTCGCCAAACTTTTATTACTCGTTAACTGTTTCCCACAAATATCACATTCAAGATGATTTCTTACGATTTCCCCTTCAGATTTCTTGAGCACTTGCTTCGTGAAAGTGTCTTTCTCATGTGTTTTGAGATGTTTCAACAAGCCGCCTTTCCGGGACAGTCTCTTGCCACAGATATGGCATTTGAATTTTCCGTTCCCGTTAGATTTCTTTTCAATTTTGATGGTGTCGATTTCCTCTTGAGTGTGTGTCCGGATGTGACGACGAAAGTTTCCTTTTTTGCGGAATTCCTTTTGACATATTTGACATTTGAATTTCTTCTCTAGTGTAATGGTGGTACGTTCTAGGCAAGGCTTGACGGTGATCTTTTCCTCGCTGACTACACAGGCATGAGGGATCCCCGTAATTTCTGACTCTTCAATACAATCATCGGTGTGAGCAGCAGAGCTTTCTTTCACCTGTGATTCTGTCTGTGTCTCCCAACAAGTATCACGTTCAAGATTATCCTCTTTAATCTTCCCTTCAGGCGTTTTCTTGAGAACTTGCTTCTTGGAAGGGTCTTGTATCTCATGTATTTTTAGATGTATTGCCAAGCCATCTTTCCGAGACACTCTCAGGCCACAGACATGGCACTTAAATTTCCTCTTTCTTTTTGGTTTCTTGTCAGTCTTGATGGCATCAATTTCTTCCTGAGTGTGTCTCTCACATATATGACGACGAAGGCTTCTTTTATTCCTAACCGCCTTTTGGCATATTTTGCATTTGTAATTCTTCTTTGTTGTCATGCGTTTTAGTTTAACGTGGTAAGTTTTGAAAGAGATCTTTTCTTCGCTGACTGAGGCATGGGGGCTGATCTTCGTAATATCTGAGTCTTCAATGCAATCACTGGCGGGATCTGTGATGCGTTTTTCTGTTCCAATTCCACTAAAAACTGTAAGGTAAAAAGATATTCATCATTTTATTGTAAGTATATTTAATACTTACATATTACATAATTTGATGGTGAAAACTAATGTTATCACTAAAAGACCACTTTAACCCTCGACGCAAAAAAGGGTGTTATATGTTTATTGTGTGCATGTGTGTATGTATGTCTATCTGTAGCACTGTAGCTCGTAAAAGGGTTTTGTACGCGGTTTTTCAAAGTAAGTTTCATCAAAATCAGTTAAGGCAATTTTGTCATTAAAATGTCTGGAATTTTTCAACTTTCTTAAGTAGCAGTATTATCTGAAATAGGTTCATAATACCTTATAATATTTAGGTTCCATTTCTTCATACGTGCTTTTTTACCTACCTGCTGAAAAATTTTACCAACATTGTAATATGTTTTTTCTTTCCGTTAAGTATCTGTATTATGAACGGAAAAATATTATAAGTTCAGTTCGGGGCATCACTAGTGGGTAGACATAAAAATTATACTTATATTCCGCTTATTTTAAGAGTTTATTTAACGGTCCATCTATCGATGTTCTTCTGCCATTCAAAGCAAAATGGGAAAAAATACACGGTATTAACATTTTAACTGTTGCCCGTGACTTCATCCATGTAGATTACCGTTATCGCTATCCCGCGGGAACTATACAATTTTCGATTAAAAAGTGGCCTATGTTATTCCTCAATATTCAAACTATATACTTACCAAAATTCATTTAGATTGGTGCAGCGGTTTTCCCGTGAAGAGGTAACAAACACACAGACAGAAAGACAGAGCTACTTTCGCGTTTATAATATTAGTTAGGATTATTGTTTTCCTCATCTAGTATCTTCAGTGTTTCAAATCTTAAAATACCTAAATGATTATACGCCACTCGCGTGTCTTTAGTCCACTACTTATGTGTCTATATTTCCAATGGGCATATCCTTATGTTTATATCAATGATTTTATTGTTGTTACCTGGTAGTGGGTCCGAGTCCTTTAAGAATCCCGCCTCCTTATAGTTAGGGTCCAGCAAGATCTCCTCGTCTTGCTCTGACGCCTCTTCCTTCAAATCTACATCCTCCGACGACATGATAAAACTTTATTCACTAACTGGAGGGAAGTGCCGAATTCGCTGGTACATCGACTCACGTGTTTTGCATCGCTTAGGATGAAAACTTGGTTATAAACGACAAATCATTAGGTAGTTTATAAATGAGCGGAATCGCTTGAAGCGGGCGCAAGAAGTATAAGCTGAGCTTGTAAGCAACCTTGAATTGATCACAATCAGAAAATTTGCATAGGCGATAAAAACGTTATTTTAATTTTATTGTGATTGAGGGTATTTGCCTTTCTACCACGTGACATTCATAAGATGTATTTTCCTTTGCTATTTTCTTACCACTTACGCAAACAGCAGATAAAAAGTTAGTGTTATAATTTTGTTTTAATCAGTTTTAAACTGAGTTGGTATTCCAATCCAAAGACGCCATGGCAAAATAAACATTGCGATTTGTTTCGCAAAATATTTTTAAATGTAATTTCGCCTAGAAATGCTTTAAAAAAAGAAATGAAAAACGTGAGGCGTATTTTTGGTTATAACTCAAAGCGCGGTTTCTATAACGATGTTCCAAAAAAATCCTAATGAAGTCAGAATTTTGTACACACACTTCATAGACGTCAATGACCAAAGAGGCTATAATCACTACGTTTTAAGAGAGGGAACTTCATACAACATTTTTTGAGGAGGTTTACAACCTTTCAGTGCCAACATTCGCGTAAAAACAACATGAGATGATGAACTGACAATTTTTTTTTATTCTACTCTGTGATTCTACTAATTCTGCTATTTAGGGATTGGCAAAGGTTAATAGGAATGTCCTGCATTATATCGATACTTTTTCTTTCATCGATATATCGATAATTTTAGGGATGTATGCAGTGGGGTTTGTGGATGAAATGTATAAAATAAAACAATGAAAGTCAAGAAAATGTTGAATAGAATGATATATTGAGTATTCATTTTAATATGAATAATATTATTACGTTTACGTCATATTCCAGTAATAATGTTACTTTTTTATTTACCATTTATTTCACACCAAAACAGCTCAACACAGACAATGAAAAGACGAAAGGCACTTCAAGAAAAAAAAATCAATATTTTATTCAGCATTATACGGCAGCTGAATGCTCTTTTACGCATCATTTTTTTTTAGTCTACCAGAGCCGTGTTTTATAAAGCTACAAATTACAATTACAAAGCACGGATAATTTATCGCCGACATGTTTCTCCTCTAAACCGCAAATATCACACATTCTATGGCCTTTACCCATGGTGAAAAGCACAAAAACACAAATTTAGAGTCACTGTCTTAAAAATATGTAATCGTCAAATATCGCGATAGAAAAATCACACCACACGTGAGTAATAAAGTCCCAGTTTTCTTATAAACAAAACGGAGGAGCAATTGCTCTACACGACGTTTTATTCGCAGGAGTCATACTCAGTCATACTTGGAAAAACAAAAACACAGGAAAACTTTCAAAATTTTCACAAACAAACATGAATACGTCACGGCAGACATTTTTTTACATTATGGTTGGGATGCCATAAAAAATAACAGAAATAGTACCACATTTTTGGTAGAATTTTTGCAAGTGCGTCTGTTGATGCAGTGACCCTCTAAAAATAACATAAATGTTATCAAAATTTGCATACTTAATGTTTCTCTGCGTTCGCATCCCAAAATAAAATAATTAGCTCATATAATTTCTACCAATATTACAATTAGTATTTATGTGGCATTAATTCGCACTCAATGCTGCCAACGGAAACAGATGTTATGTTATGTTGGTAGAGGAGGGTTGTAAATTTCATTGAAAAAAAAATGTTTCAAGTTTCCAGAGGCTGTCAATGACTTCGTGTCTTATTTTAACTGAAATGAGCATTGGAAATTAGTGTTCCTAACTGTCTAAAGTTTCTGCAAATAATTTAAGCGAACTCAAACCAAAAAGATTCAACATTATTAATATTTATAGAGTGGTCGTTGGCAACAAAATCATGATCCACGACTTAGTACCGCTCGGACCGCTCGGTACTAAGTCATTCAGTAAACGCCCGACCACAGATTAGAGAGACTATCGCCCGACCTGACAGGTCGCGTTGTGTGCTAGGCATTTTTTGGAAAATAAATCGTTTTCATAGAAAACATGCCGGGTTGTGCTTTGCGGGATTGCAAATCTCGTTACGGTAGCAATACTGGGCGAGATTTCAGTTTGTTTTCGTAAGTATTTCGTATTATTTATCCGATAATGGGAAAATAAATAATTTCCATAGATATTTCTAGAACGTTGCCCGTATTGAAATAAGCGCCCTCTGTTGTTCAGTGGCACACTATTAGTTTTAATGTACTTAGTGTTGCCAGATGGCAAAAGTTTTCCTGACATTTCTGGAATTTTAGCCCTCGGTCAGAGAAACAACGAAAATTTACTGTCAGGACTTTTCATAATTATAGATAGAGAAATCTGGGCTATCGGGTGGGTACCCACCATTAATATAACATTGAATATATCAAGAAATTCACTGAGAAGTCAGGGTCATTTTGTCAGGAATATTCATGTTCGGGTCTGGTAGCCCTAAATGTAATTTATCGATGGAGCTGTGATATTATTTATTATAATTTATCGATAGAGCTGTAATGTATTTATATCGTCATCATCATGTCAGTCGAAAGACGTTCATTGCTGGACACAGGCCTCCCCCAAGGCTCTCCACTCAGACCGGTCTTGCGTTTTCCGCATCCACCACGATCCCGCGATCCTCACCAGGTCGTCTCTCTCGCTCCATCTTATTGGAGGCCTACCGACAGCTCGTCTCCCGGTCGGTCCGTGGACGCCATTCGAGAACCTTCTGGCCCCATCGGCCTTCAGTCCTGCGAGCAATATGCCCCAACCGTATGGACATCTTCCACAAACCCGTCGTTGTAATCGTCCACGTTCCATGCGACGGACATCGGAGCAGAGGCAGACCAAGAAGGAGATGGCGTGACGATTTGGAGCGTTTTTGGCTGGACTGGCGAGATTTGGCTGAAACCAGAGACCAGTGGGAGGAAAAAGGAGAGGCCTTTGCCCAGCAGTGGGACACCGTATAGGCTGTATTAAAAAAAGCATGTTACTGATATTCTAGGTTTCCGCCTATCAGTAACGTAACACGTGAAAAATGGATTCAATTCGTTCAAATGGAAAACCGTGAACAAAACTGGCTTCCAACCGCTGCGTCAAGATTATGTTCCAAACATTTTAAAAGTGAAAATGTATATTTCGGAATGACTGGTCGAGCAGTTTTAAAACAAGGATCTTGTCCTTGTTCTACAAGTGAAGTAAGTGGTAGGTTTCTTGTTTATTGGTAGACGTAGATATACAACATGTCTGCACCCTCTGGTCATAGAAGAATAGGATCTGTTGATTAGCGTATTTCTAACCTATGTACAAATTCTCATTCCAAACTCCACAGTATTAACGGAGAAATTACTGATTTACGATTAAATACTTCGGAACATCCTGTATGTAGATTTTTTTTATGTTCATCTATGGTTCACCAAATCAAATCATTTACGATATTATAACATTCCTGAGAAGGAACTCTACTCGGGATCTCGTTCGATGCCCAGAGAGTAAAGACAAGTTGTATATTCATAAATAGCTTTTACTATCGATACAAAATCATCTCGACGCGGGAAAACATCCACTAAAATTTCACACTGTATTCCCGCAGTATGATATAGGAAGGAAAGATACTAATAAAACTATACAGTCTTTAAATGTGCTTATTTCTAAAATCGTAATGTTTCCACTGATATCAGTGAACTAAATGCCCTTTTTCGAATGGCAATGGTAAAAACTTATTTTAGGTTTATGATATTATAATTGCCCGAGTCCAACTTGCACTTTACTTAAGACATAATGAGAACGGCATATTATTGAACGCGATTACCTTATAGATTTTACGAGCTCCCGATATTTCGACGCAGTTACATGCATCATATCCTGTTCTTATTACCTATGTATTAACCGTGAATCATTCAAAACTATTATTCTACTTAACTATTTTTAAAAATTTCAGGATGATGGAATAAACGTCGAGGCCACCAGAGTTGTACCAGTCGATGCTCATGTTTCACACTCCGAGTCAATTTTCGACTCGCCGAGGAAAATTGCATTGAAAGCACAAGTTCAAAAGTTACAAAATCAAAAAATACACCATCAAACTAAAATTAAAAAAGCAGGCCAACAAAATAGATATTTCAAACGTAAAATATTAAACTTCAAACATTTTGTTGAGCATTTAGAAAAGAAGTTTGATATTCGTAAAGACGTGTCGAACTCTCTTAAAGCTACTTCAGAAACACAAGCCATTTATGACAGGCTCAATAAAAAATCGACGAAGAAATTATCCCGTCAGAAATTTAGTCCTGCCTTTCGCAAATTTGCTTTGACACTTCACTACTATTCTCCTGCGGCGTACAAATATGCTAGACAAAGTTTTAAAAACGTTTTTCCTCATGAAAGAACATTGCGCCGATGGTATGTTAGTGTAGACGCACAACCTGGTTTTACTAATGAGTCGTTTCGCGCATTGAAGTTGAAAAGACATAGAATGGGAAAGGAATTGATTTGTTCATTAGTTTTTGATGAGATTTGCCTTAGACGTCAAAAAATGTGGAACAGTAACACGAATGAAGGGTTCGTTAACTTAGGCTTTGGTGACATAAGAGAGGAAATAGCTTCTCAAGCGCTTGTGTTCATGGTAGTATCACTAGACCAAAGCTGGAAAATACCAGTGGGGTATTTTTTTATAAATAGCATTACAGCAGAGTCTAAAGCTAAATTAATTAGACAGTGTTTAAGCTTATGTCACGAAGTAGGAGTAAAAATAGTTAGTATGACTTTCAAAGGTGCAGCAACAAATTTAAGCATAGCACAATTGCTAGGTTGTAAATTGGGTGACCCGGATAATTTAAAAACCAATTTTCTTCATCCAGATAGTCAAGAAAGTGTTGTAATATTTCTTGACCCCAGGCACATGATAAAATTGGTTAGGAACACGTTCGAGAGCAAAAAAATATTTCATGATGCCGAAGATGAGACGGTCAAATGGTCTTTATTGGTGTCTTTAAATAAGCTGCAAACAAACGAGCAATTAAATTTTTCCAATAAATTGTCCAGAAAACACCTGCACTTCAGAAACCAAATCATGAAAGTCCGTTTAGCGACAGAATTTTTAAGTAGAAGCGTAGCTAAAGCCTTGTTACTTTGCAACGAGTTACTAAAAGATCGAATATTTGAGAACGTTTCTGCTACTGTCAAATTTATTAGTATATTAAACGATCTATTTGATATAATGAATACTAATAAATATGGAAAGTATGGTTTTAAGCAGCCACTAAATCATAAAAATCAATCAACGGTCTTTGTATTTTTGGAACTGGCTAAGAATTATATACTATCCCTGAAACAGTATATAAAAATAAGAAATGAAATAAAGCATCGCAATCTGCCAAATAGAATTACCTTAAAAATATTGAAAAAAAGGTTGGTAGATACTATCAACAAGGCTGGTTTTTTGGGATTTTTAATTAACATTCAGAGTCTGCAAAGTTTGTTTGTAAAATTAGTAAAGACCCATAAAATTAAATTCTTGTCAACATATAGGCTAAGCCAAGCTCACTTAGAATTATTTTTTGGTTGCATAAGACGCCATGGGGGACAACATTAATGTTAAACAATTTAAGGTGGCATACAAAAAGGTTTTAGCCAATTTAGAATTACGTGATGCTTTTTCGGGCAACTGTGCTCCAATGGATAACTTTGCCATACCTACTTGTTCTTCCATAGAAACAGTCAATAATACTTGTTCATTAAGGGACAATGAAGATTTTCAGCTGGATGAGGCTCTACAGCAGGAATTTGCAACTGATTTCATAGCTAATGAAAATTGCGAGCTTTTGAATGGGTTATTAAATGAAACATCTGTGTTAGTCGGAGCTTCTTATATTATTGGCTATATTTCTGGTTATGTTTCTCGTGTACTAAGTAGGAAAATCAAATGTGAAATTTGTGTGACCGGCTTGTTTTCAAATACGAAATCGAATTTTCATAAATTAATTTCAATAGGAGATATGGGTGGGTTATGCTTTTCTAGCAAAAGCGTCTTTGACGTGTGTAGAGCCACAGAAGTATTCATTAGAAAACTGATAAACGAAAACGACGGTAAAGGTGTATCTGTAAAGCACAATATTGAATTCATCAAAAGTAAGGTATTAAAAGTATTCTTGAATTCTAATATTTTTGAGGGGTTAATAATCCACTCATTTGAGAGCCCTGCAATGCTCAATCACAGACTGCATTTGATAAGGTCTGTGATAGAGACTTATGCTAATATTAAACTCGATTCATTGCAAAGTTTGACCCCTGTTTTCAGAATAAATCAAAAAGACAAAAACTGAACTGTCAAAATTGATTTTATTTCAAGGGACTTAAGATGGTTTCTACCTAAATTGAAATGTATTTTTCACACACTTAATAATGATATTTCAGACGTACGTTAAATGTCGAAATTGATTTTATTTCAAGGGACTTAAGATGGTTTCTAAATTAAAATGTATTTGTCGACACGTTATACTTAGTTAGGAGGACAAATTTTTGATAAATAGAAATATGTATAGGGCAATCCCGGATCGTAAGAGCAAGAAAGACATTGATAACAGTTCCCGAAACATTTTTAAAATAAATATCTTAGAAACTCACCCGAATATTTATTTCATTGCCTCCCTAATTCATTGTCATTTGATTCTATGAAATTGTTTTTGATTCATGTTTTTAACTTTCATCGATAATTTTATCGATACCTTGACATTGCCATCCCAACACCAATATATTTGGTTTCTAATTCTTACGCCAACGCTACCTGCCGTACGATAGCTGAAATGTGTTTAATTATTTAAATACGTATTTTTGCTATTCGATGGTAGATGGCGATGGCGATACTGATACTTGAGATTAAATATTTTGTATGAGCAAATTCGCAATGACCGCTCTATACATGAATCTCTTTTGATTCCCACATTCTTGCTTCACGTCATGGAAAAAAAGCATTAGGCAAAACAATACTCAACGACTCAACCACATAAAAACGCCTCTGAAAACATTCCACAAACGTCAAATTTGGTCAAAACGTCAAAACGTCAAACCACGAAATATAGAACGCATTTCGCAATCTTCGCATTTTCGTACCATGTCTGCAATCTAACTCCAAAATGTTCAACAAAGTTCTCCAACGGGCCCTGAAATTCCGCTGCCGGAAGAGCTACCCGACCAACGTTTACGATATATCCCGGGGGTCGGCGTTCGCGGTGCGCCGTCCTTACAGCGATGAGGTGAAGCGAGCCCAAACGCAAAGCGTAGCGACACCGGGGCCGACTATATTCGACAAAATACTGTCCCGGGAGATCTCAGCCAACATTATTTACGAAGACGACCTCTGCCTGGCGTTCAATGACGTCGCGCCTCAGGCCCCGGTGCATTTCCTTGTGATACCGAAGCGAAGGATCCCGCGACTGCAAGACGCCGAGGAGACTGACAAAGAGGTATTATTACTAATAATCTGCCGTTTAAATAAAAAAATAGTCATTTAACTCAATACCTACTCGCTTTTTCGAGGAATTTTTTTTTAACATGAAACTACCGTGAGACTCAATCATAGTGAAATAAACGGATCACTCACGTATGTCAGTCGAGTATAGCTGGACATGTTTCGGACTAATCCGTAGTCCTTCCTCTGGGAGCACACGCCACGCCGGTGGCGAGACGTAAACTGGACGAAACATGTCGAGCTATACTCGACTGACATACGTGAGTGATCCGTTTATTTCACTATGATTTTTTTTTATTGAAAGAGGGAGGCAAACGAGCAAGCTTGTCACCTGATGGTAAGCGTTCACCGCCACACATGAGAACCAGCAACCCCAAGAGAGTCACTAGTTCACTGTCGGCCTTGAGGAGGAAAGTGGGGGGAGAGATGGAGGATTGGGCCTCTGGCACTATCACTGACCGAACGAAACGCAACAGGGGTGCTGTTGCTTCATGCCGATTTTCTGCGAGAGGATGGTACAATCTTCCCGGGATGAGCCGGCCCATTCGTATGGCAGCAAATAGCTACAGTATGGCTCTCCCACTACAAAAATAACCATAGTTAGTTTGCTTTCTACCTCTAGTAAGTTTTTTTTTTTATGTTTTTAACTAAGTTCGTAGGCACACCGACCAATTGAGCTGAAATTTGGCATAAGTACTTAAAGTACTTAAGTTGGCATGTCTAAATAAATAAAATAAAAATAAAATAAAATAAAAAGTGTCATTCTATGGAACTTGCCAACTATGCAAACCGCCCTATTAAATTCATCATTCAGAGACAATTTCAGTATGGTGGTTTGTTTATATAGTTGTAACAAGCTGGGCAAGTTGGGCTGAATGAACGCACAAGACGATTGACAGCCTGCCTGGTCCAGCCGGGCGTCCCCACATACATCATAACAATACAAATACAGTCAACAGAAAGTACAATCGGTAGAAAAAGCTTTTATTAAAACTGATATTTTTAACTGAAAACTTTTTACTGACTAGCTCAGGCCCCTGTAAAATATTTCAAAATGGCAATTTTGAAAAATCCCTCAAAAACCTCTATCATACTCAAGGTATATGTTTGCCAAATTTCGAGTCTCTAGGTCCAGTGGTTTAGGCTGTGTGTTGTCTGACAGTCAGTCAGTCAGTCAGTTGTGGTACTGTTTTATAGGTATAGATTTTACATCAAAGTTAGGACAGCGGTATGTGTCAACAATCAGCGTCGCGCGTTATCTGCTATCATGCAGCTATCACATTCCAGAGAGCTGTTATCTATAATGGACTCATTTATTTTGTTAATGCGCACTGTTGATTGTTGCGTTACTTCACAGTGGCTGATGTTTGTATTGTAGCTGTTACTGTAGCCATAAAACCAAAAAATAAATGCTTTAATTCTCATTGATCCTCGCCGAGGACAGTAAACCCAAGAGGACTGCCAATTTCTATACAATGTTTCATTCCTTTAAAACAATGATCCTGCTGTAGATAGTTTCACTGCAGGGAGCTCTCTGTGCCCCTCACGTTGTATGGCACTTAGACCTCTGCTTAATGCATAGCACAATCTATATTCGTTTTTTTTTCTTTGCAAAATATTTTTGTGTCAATAAACTTTTAATTGCCAATTGCCGTTTCTGAAGAGAAATGAGAATGAATATTGTTTATTGTTAATTTATTGCATACATGTAGTCACTGTGATTAAACTAAAAGAAAGGTATTGGTTCTTCTTTTTGGTAAGACATAAAGCAAATCAATACTTTAGTTTCTCTTAACCAGATTTTGAGCGCATTTTGTCTGGCCCTCTTTCTATTGACATAGCGTTGTCCCGCTTGAGTGGATACCCCCCCAAAAGAACCGCCTCACCCACTGTTCCCTCCCCTTCCAGTTGCTGGGTCACCTGATGTCCGTAGCGCGCGCCCTGGCCACGCCGCGCGCGCCGCTGGGCTGGCGGATGGTGGTGAACAACGGGCGCGCCGGTGCGCAGAGCGTCTACCACCTACACCTGCACGTGCTGGGGGGGCGGCAGATGGGGTGGCCCCCGGGGTAGGGCGGGGTAGCGGTGGGGTAGAGGTCGCGGTGAGGTAGGGATAGGTTAAAATCATTTGTGCATTGGCGGTAAAATTTGGATATGGCTTTTTACTTTTTGAAGTGTAACCAAGAGTGATTAAAACAAGTTGGATTGCTTACAGAGTTGTATAGAAGGGTAGATCCCGTTTGTTCTATAGAACTGAGAGACCATGAAGAAATGGAGCTCAAAATTTATTCAAATTTATGAGTTCTATGGAACAAATGGGGCTTATCCATATAGAATACATCCGGTTTTCATTGATCTTGAATGTTATTCGATTAGGGCCGAATTTTCAATCCTCAGATAGGCTTTTATTCGATAGATACCCCATAGACTATCTGTGGGCAAAGATCTTATCTGGGGATTGAAAAATCGGCCCTAAATCATTATTATTGGCAGTAAATATTTGAAAACGGTTAAAATTTGGTTAAACCGAAAACTGGTAAACTGAAACTGGGGTAGAGTAGGGGTAGGGTAGTGCAGAGGCTCAGGCGGGAGAGACAGCTGTACCCCCTGCCACGCAATTGGGTAAGAAACTTGGTGTTTCCCACTTGTACAGTCAGCAAAGGGAGCTCAGTAACTGAAGTGTTTACAATGATGATACAAATCTCTATTTCTACAGGCATAAGAACTTGCGAATGCTTTGGTTGCTTAGCTACTTTCGCTGCTGCCTGTTCCCCAGGGAATTAAGTAGACGAGTGTCGAGTGGGGGTAGCCCATATGGGGTAGGGGTAGGTTATGTAATGCCATTGGGATAGAAATGGTATTTTGGGGTAGAATAGAAGTGAATGCTCAACTTTTTGGATGAAAAGATTTGTTATTCCGTTCTGATGGCGCTGGCGCCGCTCACACATGTAATGGCTTGTCTTTGTTCTAAAAGATAAGGTTTATTATTGTGTTTGAATTGTTAAGATAAACATGGAAAAACAATACTTGCAGTTTTTTTTTGCTAAAGATTTGGTTTAAAATTACCGAAGTAAGTGTAAGAAAGAGTTTTTATGGAGAAAATAAATTTGTTATTCTAAAAAAATCAGGCTAAAAAAATTACTGTGTATTTTTTTGAGTATGTGAAAGAATTGTCTTTACAATATATCATAATTAATAATTATAATTAAATTAGTGAAAGTAAAGAAAAAGTGCTTTATCAAAGTGTCATTAAAAAAGCCATTAGATTTGTTAGTATTTTATTTAGTGTAATTTTGTGCAATAATTTGGCCAAAATAGATGTAGGTTTTTGAATTGTAATTTCTCAAATTATGAGTGTTAATTATATTTTGTACAGTCAAAGAGATATTTAACTCCTATTGCATTCTGGTGACAGGTATGGACAGGCAGCTGTTCTCGCGCGAGATAGAAGTCGCGATGTGGGTTGTGCTAGACCTACTGATTCAATTGGAATTGACCGTAAACAGTTATTTCTCTCAGTTCCGACATGTTCAGTTGAGTAGGTAATATGTGTTTGACTGTACTGCAGGTGTAGGGGGTTGTAGTATGAGATCCCACGGCGAGAGGGCGAGGCCTCGTTGGCGCTGGAGATAATTCTGTGACGAATTTTAAATATAATATTATTATAGAAAAACTTAAAATAGCCCAAACTATCCGCAGTCCTTTCGCTACCAACCCGCTGACCAATAATAGAGCTGGGCTGAGCGAAGCTGGGATACCCAAAGTAATCTTATTGGTAGATGTTTTGCTCTCATCACTTAGCTACCTCGCATAGCTCGGTGGATGCTCGGCCTAAACGCGAGGGTAGTCAGCAGGGTAGGTTATTACAGTATTATTAACGCGAATATTTCATTCGAGAAAATTAAATTAGGTTATATACCTAACCTAAATCCTAAATTACCTCAAATTTTCTAGCCAATTTTACCAAAAATTTACCGAATATTCTGAATCTCTGTTGAATACGAAAGGTTATTGACTGCATTATTAGTTTTGTAGTAGAATTCACATGTGTTCCCGTAGCTTTAATTATGGTAGAAAAAAGATGAATTTAAATCTAGTCACGAGTTATCTCTAGTTGTCTACACACACACAGACACACAACTCTTTTCCATTTTGTCGAAAAGAAAAATACCAAACTGTAGTGTATTTAAGTACTTAGAAATTTTATAAACACTAAAAAAACACACTACAGTCAGCAAGATTTGAGAAATTCTTATAATCTTGCGATTTTAAACCACCAATTCAAATATCTCAACCTGTGGTATCTCAATACTAAAAATACCTACGTCTATAATTGTGTAATCTTATTATAAAACGGTATCTGGTTATTTTTATTTATTAATTGTTAGTAGCGTAATATTTATATTCCATCCCAGGGTTAGACGTTTTCGCGTGATATCGTTCGTAAACAGAGTTAATAATATTGAGGGTATTATTTCGTCAGTTTTTCGACCACGCTTTGCAGCTTAGCGGTCGACGTGAGGCTTAGCCTCAAAAAACAAATAACTAGAAATACAAATACAAATAACTTTCCCCAAATGTGCACTTTCCGCAAAATGTACTCTTGCCCATTAAGGGCACTTTCCCCGTAAGTGCATTGCATATTCCCAAAAAGTATATTGTATTCCAAAACGCACACTTTCCCATAGTGTACATTTTCCCATAAAGAAAGAAAGAAAGAAAGAAAGAAAGAAAGAAGACATTTATTCACTTTCACAAGAATGCACACTTTCCCGAAATGTAGGTAAGTACGCTAAAATCTGAGGCTAAAATGTTAATGCATTGAAAAAATAAATCATACCTCGGTTATATGTATGGAGTGTCAAGTCAAGATGTTTATACATATAAGTACCCCGTTTATACATATAAGTACCCCGTTTATACATATAAGTACCCCGTTTATACATATAAGTACCCCGTTTATACATATAAGTACCCCGTTTATACATATAAGTACCCCGTTTATACATATAAGTACCCCGTTTATACATATAAGTACCCCGTTTATACATATAAGTACCCCGTTTATACATATAAGTACCCCGTTTATACATATAAGTACCCCGTTTATACATATAAGTACCCCGTTTTCCAATTTTGATGACGGACACTGCTCTTTTAGAAAAGTGTACATTCCGGGAAACTTGCACTTTTTGGGAAAGTGTACCAATTGGGAAGTGCACTGTTTGAGATAGTGCACCTTTTGAGAAAGTGATCTTTCTAAACAAGTGCACTTTTAGAGAAGTGCGCATATCGGGAAAGTGGGTTTTTAAACCTAAGCCGACAGTGACTGCCAAGCAAGTGTGCTTAGATTCGATTGCTTCTATGCACGCCTGTGTGTTGCCGCGCGTACAGCCATGCGATGCGACGTCCTTGTGTATGGAAAGCCATTACAAATAACCTTAAATAATTAGATTACATTTCGATTCCGTTTTATATTTTCTCGTAACCACGGGATGGAGTATTAATTGGTTACTGTATTTTTAATATCAACTGAGGCTTACGGTTTGTGACATGCGACTCGTGTGTTATCATTAACATTAATCATTTAAGACTTTATTAACAAAAAAAAAACAGTCAAATTTGCACACGTTTTTGAGAAAAGCGTATGTCGCGATCTTATATTGTCGCGTAATTTGTAAGTAGTTTGTTAATTAAAAAACACTGGTAAAAAGGAGAACAAATATTTAATCACTTTACGTGTAGAACGATACAGGAAGAAGAAAAAAAGACAATGTTGCCAACCTTAGGCATAAAAATTAGGCATAGCTAATATTTTATCATTTTAAATTATTTTTATATTTGTTGGTGATGCCAACATGCTGGGGGGCACGACAAGGAAATCTTGCTCAACCATAGGAGCCACAGTTTTTTAAAAGACCAGCATTTTGACGCCATACATTTTCTATACCGTCAGGCATTAAATTGAAAGGCAAACCAAAAAATACAAATACAAATTACATACCACCTTGATATGCTTAACAAAGATTAACAGCAATTAATTGCCTTTATTACCATATAATAGAAAGTAAAGTGTGCCTTTAACACAGCATTGTTTTAAGCAATTAGATATACATGGCAATTGTACTTAAACTAGGTACAGGAGATAGCATGTAAAGTAAAAACATTCAAAATAATCTGACATCTTCTTAATACACACAAATTCTGAGTAAGTGAATACACAGGTTATAATCATCTTTTTATAATTACATTTTTAAATAAGAAGTGCAATTCAAAGCTCAACTGGTAAGATGCAAATTCCAGATAATGAGCGTTTATAGATTTTCTTATTAGGTGCTACAACCTCTACAACACGGACCTTTTCATCGGCGCCTGGGAATACCTTGATTATTCTGGCCAGAGGCCATGACAATGGTGGTAAGTTAGGTTCTCTGAGAAGCACTAACATACCTTCCTTTACATTTGGAATACTATCCCTCCACTTGGGACGACATTGCAAAGTATTCAAATATTGCTTGTGCCAGATTTTCCAGAAGTGCTGTTTTACAGAATTACAAATTTGCCAAAATTTTAAACGGTTGGTAGGTGTATCACAACTATTTTCCTCTGGGAGACAGGTCAGAGCGGTGCCAATCAAAAAGTGGCCTGGGGTGATGTAACTGAAGTCATTTGTATCAGAAGCTGTTACAGGCATGAGAGGTCTTGAATTTAGCACAGCTTCGATCTGAGTCAATATAGTATTTAATTGCTCATATGTTAAGACATAATTTTGTATAATACGCTTCAAATGAAACTTACTACTCTTGACACAAGCTTCTGCAAGCCCCGCAAACACCGGAGAATAACTTGGCACAAAATGAAAGTTAATGCCTTGCTCAGACATATAATGTTGCACCTGGGTTTGATGGGCTTGAGATGAGTGCAACAAATACAATTTATCTAGCTCGTTCTTTGCCCCCTTAAAGCAGCCTGCGTTGTCGCAAAATATGTCACTAGGTAAACCTCTCCTGGCTATGAATCGTTTTAAGCAGGCTAGGAAAGCTTCTGTAGTCAAGTCCGAGGACAGTTCTAGGTGCGCTGCTTTTGTAACAAAGCATACTATTACGCATATATACCCTTTGGTTTCAACTGAGCGCCTAACGCGTGAGTTTTTGACCGGTATAGGACCGGCATAATCTATGCCTACTTTTTGAAATGGCCGACAGACTGTGACTCTTTGAGTTGGCAAGGAACCCATGAGCTGCTTAGCTGCGTCGACTTTTAATCTGAAACAGACCAAGCACTTGTCAACAATCTTTTTAACACGCCTTATACCATCTATAATCCAGTACTTATTATTTAAGCTAGAGAGTAGCAGTTTTGGATGAGCATGTAAGAGACGGTTGTGTTCATGATGTATGATTAGGCCTGTAATGCGTGAATCTTTGGGCAAAATAACAGGGTGCCTTTGAGAAAATGAGATGTTTGCATTTTCCAATCGCCCGGTAACTCTCATCAAACCGCCTTTATCTAGGTATGGATTCAATGGTTTTAATGAGCCCTTAATATTCTCATTTTTTAGCAAGCATTTTAATTCCTCTCCAAAATACATTTTTTGCTCGCGCTTTACAATTAACATCATTGACTGCTCTAATTCGGAACTTTGCAGATAACTGCAATTGAGTTTTGTATTTTTTGGGCGAGCATTGTTGCAAAACCTCAAAACAAATGCTAGTACTCGCTTCATTTTGTTGATATCCGAGTATTTGTCTAGAAAATTAAAGAAATCGCTTTCTTTTCGAGTTACAAGTACTACTTCGTTGGAGATTGCTGAGCTGGGCTTTAATTCAGGTACATTTTCAGGCGGTAGACTATTATTACTAAATCGATACTCCCTGTTTCGCAGAAAGGCTGGTCCGTTCCACCAGGTGGCGCTCTCGGCTAGCTCTTGCGCGTTCATGCCACGGCTGATGTAGTCGGCTGGATTGTCGCGAGTGTTCACGTACAGCCAGCGCCATCTATTGGTCAATTGCTGAATTACCCGTACTCTGTTTGATACATAGGCTTGTAATTTTAATAATTCGGTATTGATCCACGCTAATACAATTTGTGAGTCAGAATATAAAAAAACATCGTCAACTTTAATTTTGATGTTTAGCGTGTTATAAACTTTGGTCATTAGATTTGCTAGCAGCAAGGCTGCATTGAGCTCCAATCTGGCCAGTAGCTTGTTATTCATTGGTGGTGGAGTGGAGAATGACAGAAAGACCTTTGTCGACACTATCGTACCTATAGGGCTAGCACGACTAGCCGCGATTTTGTTTGTCGCGCGAGATAACATTACCCGTCCCGTTGCATTCTGAGTGACAGAAAAGGATGGGCAGTTGTTCTCGCGCGAGAAGTCTCACTGTGAGTTGTGCTAGACCTACTGGTGGATTTCTGGCTAGCGATAGCCTCATTGCCTACACGAATTTTTTGAAAATTCTTTCTTTCAGTACTTAATAATAGTAGCATTGCTTTGTTTGTTCCGAACGCTGGAGTTGACCGGAGCGAGGCGAGTGCCGACAGGCAGCGGGTTTGCATTTTAGCGCACTTGTTAAATTGTTACAACGAATCAATAAATTAATGTTTAGATCAAGAAGGAGTTTTATTCCACTCGTTCACATTCCCATCTCGTCAACTTCCCAGCTCGACAAAAATCCAATTTCGTCCACTTCCTCAACTCGTCCACATTCAATTCCCAATGTCTGATGACAGCTAATGAGAGGGGGGGATAAATGGGTAAGAGTTCCCATTTCCACTTGTCTGTATTGAACTCGAGGAACTTCTACTCTCTAGTGTAAGTTCCTTGATTGAACTTAGATGAAAAAAAAGAAGAAAATACATACGAGAAATGTCATTTTGTAAAAAAAAAATTG
Organism: Clepsis dumicolana; assembly: GCA_963691665.1. Classification (NCBI taxonomy): domain Eukaryota; kingdom Metazoa; phylum Arthropoda; class Insecta; order Lepidoptera; family Tortricidae; genus Clepsis; species Clepsis dumicolana. Next base: position 6,851,345 of record OY829533.1, on the reverse strand, counting down.
ACAGATCAACAGAAAACATATCCGGGGTTTTGGCGGGAAACCGGATGCTTGATATTGTTTGGTGTATCCAAAGATATTGAACAATATTATGCCTACCAATCATCTATGATGCCTACCACAAAATTATCGTGATGCCCAACAAATTATCAAGTAGAAAATGAACGACAAACATGGCTGTATGGACTTTGTTTCCTTTGCTCATCCCTGATGGTATAAATTTTATAAAAATGACTTGACATTTATTTTCCAAGTTTTTTTTCTTGTTTTGACGTCACGTTGACGTTGAATTGAACCAACGTTGAACACGTGAGACGTGAGCGAATGTATGTACCGGCGTTTTCCGAATTGGACACTCGACTCTAATGAGTTTATAAGGTTTCATCATGTCGGAGGGTGCGGAGGTGAAGGAGGAGGCGGAGGGCGATGGGGACGACGAGATCCTGTGGGCCGACCTCTGCGCCGGAGACGAGGTCAAACAGGAGCTCCTGCTGGGCCCCGAGTATAAGGAAGCGGAATTTTTGGAGCTCGACTTTGACGCACTGCCAGGTAACAACATACAGTCCAAACTCCTAACTCGAGCAACTTTATTCCGACTACTTTCAAGTTTTGTACGAGAGAAACTTAAATTAAAGTAGGTATAGCTACGCTAAAAAAATTACCTACCTACTTAAAGTTTTCCTATATTAGAACTACTAAACAAAGTCTATAATGTGTTTTAAAAACCGGCTAAGTGCGCGACAGACTCGCGCACGAAGGCTCCGTAGGTGCCATCGTAAAGTTACGTTTTGTTTTTGTGAAGTAGATGCCTATTTATACACTTTTTCCAACTTTTTTTTGTGGTTAGGGATTACTTTTGATTTTTATAAATTTTATCAATACTAAATAAAATCTCCCAAACAAATTACAAATACTAAAATCTAATTATTGTTCTAACTATCAAACCTCAACATGTACCGTACCAGAATAACATGGAAAAAAAATTCTTGGTAATAAAATCATGTACCTAATTGTCATTAATGGCGTTGATTTGATTCCATGTTGGATTTTATTTAGTAATTAAACAAGTTTATGGAATAGAGTTGTTAATTATTTAACTATTGAAACGTTGCGACGTACTCCCGAGATATCAAATTTCATTCACCAATAATTATAAAGTCGCATAAATGTCAGCATAAATGGCGCTCGGCCTCGATTCAAAAACGCTGACGCGCCTCGCGCGTTGCGAAGTTCGCACTCGTGCTAAGTTGCGAAATTAATTACCTACTGAACCTAATTAAAGTTCGTGACACTAGTATAATTTTATGGGAAAAAAAAAATTCCCTTGATCTGCGTTCATAATTCTTCAGAAGTTTGTCTTCGGTTCTTATGGGCAGGGTCGCCATCGTAATGTCGGTGAGAAGTCCAAGTAAATGTCGAAATAAAAAATATACATATATTTAAATTTAATTTCCAGACCATGGACGCAACGTCGCGTCGGAAACGTCGGGGTATTTAAATATGTATTTATTACGCGATTAAGTCCAGAGTATCACGATAATGTTTGAAAATAGCGAAAGTTTAAATCAATACGAAGTAACAGGCCAGTAGTAGGTATGCGTTAGAAAAGAACATTTAATGAAAGTACTTCTTAGTATGTAGGTACGTATAACATTGAAAGTGGCCAATTGCCATACTACAGGGTCTAAAATAATGAAGATAGGTATTTTTCCATTGCAGTGTTTCATGGATTTGGAATAGACGAACGAATCCCAGAGACAGAGACAGAATCACTGCTGAAAGAAGGTTTTACTGCTCACACAGATGATTGCATTGAAGAGTCAGAAATAACAGGGATCCCTCATGCCCGTGTAGTCAGCGAGGAAAAGATCGCCGTCAAGCCTTGCCATGTAAAATTAGAACGTATCACCATTACACCAAAGGAGAAATTCAAATGCCAAATATGTCAAAAGGAATTAAGGGAAAAAAGAGGCCTTCGTCGTCATATCCTGACTCACACTCAAGAGGAAATTGACACCATCAAAATTGAAATGAAATCTAAAGGGAACGGAAAGTTCAAATGCCATATCTGCGGGCAGAGACTGTCCCGGAAAGACGGTTTGGTGAGACATCTCAAAATACACAAGAAACAAGACCCTTTCACGAAGCAAGTGCTCAAGAAATCGGCTATAGGGAAAATCGTAAAGAATTATCTTGAATGTGATATTTGTGGGAAACAATCGTCGAGGAAAGAAAGTCTGGCGAGGCATCTGAAGAACCACGACAAGCAGGAGCCGGTGTACTGCCCAGTCTGCAACGAACCGTTCAAGATTGCGTGGGAACTCATGGACCACATGAAGCTTCATGAGGAAGAGAAAGTACAGCTTAAGCCTCGCTCTGATGAGGGCAAAGACTCCGTGTCGAAATCCGGTTTGACCAGGTCTGAACACGATAAAGATGAAACTGCACAAAAAATTGAAGAAACTACGATAGCAAGCGGCGAAGAGGATATGAGTGATGACGAATTACTTAACGAAGATGAGCCTGCATTAGAAACTAATGAAGAAACATTCTTTTGCGGAGTCTGTGAGAAACAATTTGAGAGTCTGTCCTCGCTCGGAGAACATCAATGTAAGCGGCCGAAAAGACCCTTTTCTTGTGAGATTTGCAACAAAAGGTTCAAACACCAGTGCCTTTTAGATACACACGCTCGAGTTCACACCGGCGAGAAACCATTTTCTTGTAAAATATGCAAAAAACGTTTCAGGATAAAGGGAGAGTTGAGGAATCATAAAATTATACACTCCGATAAGAAACCTACCTGCAAAACTTGTAATAAACAGTTCATTTCCATAGGAACGTTACGAAAACACGAACTATTGCACACGGGAGAGAAACCAAAGAAACCTTATTCATGCAAAATCTGCAAGAAAAAGTACAAATCTCCGAGTGAATTGGAAACACATACTCGCGTTCACACGGGCGAGAAACCTTTCTCTTGCGATGTTTGTAAGAAACAATTTCTAAGAAAGCAAAATTTGGCCAGTCATTTAAAAACCCACACTGGTGTAAAATATTCATGTCATCTTTGCGACAAACAATTAAGTAGTAGCGAAGGATTGAAAAGCCATATGAGAATTCACACGGGCGAGAGACCGTATTCATGTGGTGTGTGCAATAAACAGTTCCGCCTATGGTCCACGTTTGACAATCACAAACGTGTTCACACAGGCGAGAAACCATTCGCGTGCGAATTCTGCCGGAAGCAGTACAAACAGCGTGGTCATTTATCTAGTCATAGACAACGGGTTCACACAGGTGAGAAACCGTTTAGTTGCACATTTTGTAACAAAGAATTTTCAGACAAGTTCGTCTTAAAATGCCACCTCCGGACTCACACAGGAGAGAAGCCTCACACATGTGATATTTGCAGCAAACAGTTCGCAACTTTATCTGCGTGCGCAGTGCACAGGCGCATTCACACAGGTGAGAAACCGTACCAATGCCAAGTGTGTAAGAAGCAGTTTGGTCGGGCCTCCCACTTGTCTGCTCACATGATATCTCATTCGAAATTAAGGGCGTTCACTTGCGATGTGTGTAAGAAGACTTTTAAGCAACGCAAGCATTTGACGGGCCACCTGAAACAGCACACAGGTGAGAAACCCTATGTGTGTAATGTGTGTGGAATCAAATTTACTAACAGCAGCGGTTTGCGTTGGCACCGACTCCGCCAACACACTAAAGAATTGGCTGCTACGCTCGTGAAGTGAAATTCGAAGTATGGACTTGCTATTACTATTAGTTTAAAAAAAAGTTTCAGCCGAAATGGTCTGTGACTCAAAACAACGCTGTTTGGTTCAAAGCTTTTTTTTTCTTACTTTGTTGCATTTTGTAACATAAACCTGATCGAGTCCGTCGTATTTGTTTTGTTTGTCATAATAGCAAGGCTGGTATGGCATGCTTGGGTAGGTTTATAATGCTATACGAAACACTATAAATTCTAAGTCTCAATAGCGAATGCTAGCTTGGACAAACAAGCAAGTTCTAGCAATAAACATGCTTGAATCATAACATTCATAACATAAACATACTTTAACTTTTTCTACGCTAGGTGAGACAAATGTCGAAGCACTCATTCATCCTTCGTACGCCAAACCGTTTTCTTGCAAGAAACCAAACGCTATTAGTCCTTCTTATGACCCATCTTTAAATCAGTCGTTGGCGTAGAAAAGATTAAAGTGCTTTTAAGTTCTAAGCATGTATTTTTGTAATTTTCAGGGTATTAGTTGTTAAGTTTATTATTAAGGCTCTATGAGGCTAAAATATTTTTTTGTTGAGTAATTTAATTGCCTACTGAATCAAATCGAAGTAGATTGTTTTAAGTAAGTTTATATCCCGGCAACTGGACCACTGATAGATTAAGTATTTTGGATTATAATATCAGTTGCTGACATTGTTGATCATAAATTGTTAAAGTTACAAAGTTAAGTTTTCAGTAACAGCCATTCCCAATCAATGATATGTAATATCATTGTTCCCAATATTCAATCTATTTTCTCTCTTGATTTTATTGCCTACGACAGTAAGTTTGTTGAGACGGCAAAATTGAAGATAAATTATAACACGAGATAGATTGAATATTGTTAACGGCTGTAAAAAGTTTATTTGGTTTATAGTTTTATTATTAAGTAAGTATATAAAATATAAATGAAAAAATCAAGATTGATGTGTTATTTTTCCAACATTTTCCCTATACTGCCTGCCAAATAAAGACAAATACTTAAGTACTCGACTGAATGCGACACCTAAATATGTATACGGGAGATAGCTGATAGAGATACATGGGAAGATGAGGGCATAAGAATAAATAATAACATAATTATATTTATTCTTATGATGAGGGTAGGTGCTGGTTAGTAGTTAGGGTAAGGGTAGGTGGCTAGGTGGTAGTTAAATTTAGAAAAAAATACGCATCTGACATGTCATATCAAAGAAGTATGAACTTTTCCCGCTAGATGAGCTTCATCATTAAAATAAATATTCTTCAAACGATAATTTTTAAATATTTTTGGTAGCCATCCACGGATGTAAACAGTCATAGAATCTATTTATTTTGTATAAAAGTAAGAGTTTTACCCAACTTTTGAACTTTGCAGCTGGCTGTATGGGCCACATCCCTTAACTTTATAATGACAAAACAATAAAAAAACCACTGTGTTGTATTTGTATGATTTTTGTCGTGAGGTTATTTTATATTAAAGTATACCCTTTTTTTAAGATTATTGGCTCGAGAAATTAGCACGTGTCTTCATTTCTAGAAGTCAACAATTCAAATCAGAATCTCCGTGCTCCAAGAGCCGGCGTTTGACAACGCGCTCGGGATGACCACCAATGGATGACTCTGATATTCCGGAGTTAACTAACGATTGCTTATTGTTGTTACGTGACCTGTGATCAGAAATTGGAGTACACTAACAATGAGTGGCGGTGGCGGCGCTTCGGGCGCGCCGGCGAGCGCCGAGGGCGACATGGAGTGTGTTGTGAAGGAGGAGCCGGCGTGGGAGGCCGAGGGCGCCCTGTGGGCCGCCCTGTGCGGTGGAACCGACGTCAAAAGGGCGCTCGGGCTCAGCCGCAACACTATATACGCTGAGGACGTTGGCTTCGCCCTCCCTGGTAGGTTCATTATGGTATTTGGTACTTTAGTGTCATGGTCTGATAGTACCGTCCCTTTGTAGGGCCATATCTACATTGTCAGGGCCCGTAGGCAAGGTACCAAGGCCTTTGGGGCGCCTAATTTAATTTGGCGCCCTAGGCGACAATGCCTAACCGCCTAGACAGTTGTTTGCAATACCTATTACATAATGCACCTCTGCCCATAAGGCTTGTTGGATATTATTTTTCTAGCTAGTGCAGTTAATAATAATCAAGTTAAGGGTGCTGATAGAAGGCTAACGGAAATGAAAAGAATGAAAATTATATGTCATTGTTTGTTCTGAGAATAAATGGCTTTCTTTTACTATTTGTCGACTTCACCTATGCCATGTCTGCACTCCGGTCCTACTTGCCGAAAATTAGGGTGTGTGAATTTGGGTTTGATGACAATACCCTGGATCACATCTTTTTCAATTCCACCAATGAAACAACTTAATTAAACTAGCTTTGGATTGAAAAAAAGCCATATCCAGATTGATTGATTTGTGTAGGAGCTATGATGCCACAGACAGATATACAGGACAAATTTATAACACCCTTCTTTTTGGTCAGGGCTTAAAAATGACACCATTCTAGCCACGCTATAGGGATGGCTATTTTCCGTGCTAGGTACGTCACAGTACTTTGGATAGCAATTTTTGCCCTACACACGCACTAGGTGGCAGCACTACGGATGGCTATTTTTGCCCTACAGACATACTAGATGGCAGCACTGCGGACCGGTTATTACATTGTGGCGTGTGGCCCACATGGGCTGCAATCACAACATTCTTCTTTATGGGTATGGGGGAGGTTCTTTATGGGTAGCGACATACCTGTTTCGCTAGGTAGGTACTTACAACAGTTCTCCATCTATAATGCGGCAAAAGTATCTAAATTCTACTTTATTTACATAATAAAAGCAATTTACAATGACATTAAATCTAAGCTTAAACTAAATAAACTACAACTTAAAACTAAATTAAATCTAAATAAGGCCCCCGTGGCATAGTGCCCAAAAGGCTGGCAGCGTTGCCTCGCTGAATAGCGATGCTGATTCTTTGAGAGAGAAAACTGCCAGCCCTTTGGTCACAAGTTGCATCAACTAAGCGCTTTTGTAACTCAGAAATAAGCTTGTAAGCGCTGGGACCCCATGGACCCAAAGTTTCAAACCCGACAGGAACAAAATTATAATTCGGACCGAGAGATTGATACTTAGAATTTTTTCTATTTTCAGCCGTTTCTGCCGCCGCACCAGCTTTTTGTGTAATTTATAAACACTAAATTTATGTATATGAGATAAAGTTAACTCACAGTTTCAAGTAAAAAAAAGTAAATTACTTCACTTGTGCACCATCTATTGCAACTATTACCAACAACACTAAACTAGAGCAATAGTGAAAGACATTACATGTTTTTTTATTGTTGTTTCAGAGGCGAGCGAACCAGAAAATGACAGCATTTTTCCAGCTCCGACAGAAGGCGCGCAGGGCCCCGGAGACGCGGCTTTCCACACAGACCCTGAAGTCTCTGGAGCAACGCACTCTAGTCTACACAATGACAAACCAATTGTCGTCAGGCCCCCCCCAATGAATCTGGAGCGCACTGACATTGGTGAATACATATATTATTACCAATGCCCGATATGTCACAAGGTTGCTAAGAAGGACCTTAAGCGTCACCTTCTAACTCACACTCAGGAGGAGATTGACACCGTCATAGATGTCCGAAAACATGGCAAAGGGAAATTTGAGTGCCACTTTTGCGGAGTCAGATTCATACGCCGGCGCGGTATTACTGAACATCTTAACGTCTACGCGAAACTAGATCCTTTCCAGCAGCAGCTGCATGCGAAAATGCCGAGATGGAAAGTCATGAAGACTAAATACGAATGTGATGCTTGTGGGAAGCAGATGGGGAGGAAGGAACGTCTGGCGAGGCATCTGGAGAGGCACGAGGACGCTGAGCCTGTCACCTGCGGGCACTGCAATGAACCCTTCAAATATGAATGGGACCTCCTGGATCATATCAAGCGCAAAATCTGCAATGAAAATAATATAGCTACACCGAATATCAGAAACATCCCAGAAGTCTTGAAGCTGAATCCCTGTTTTGTCAAACTTGAACGCCTGAACAACATTTATGAAATTAAAACTGCGAAAACTTTTGATAAAAGTCTTGAAATTAACAGTGAAAATGATTTGAGCGGAGAAGAAAATTTATTAGATGATGCGCCTGCGCTAGGGACTGATGAAGAAACGTTCTACTGCGGGGTCTGCGAGGAGCAGTTTGACGACTCGTCCATGCTGGGTGAACACCAATGCAAGCGAATAAAAAAACCTTTTTCTTGTGAGATTTGCAACAAAAGGTTTATGCACCAGTGCCTTTTAGATACACACACTCGAATTCACACGGGTGAAAAACCGTTTTCTTGTAAAATATGCAACAAAAGTTTCAGGATAAAGGCACAGTTGAAAAATCATAAAGTCATACACTCAAAAAAGAAACCTACTTGCGACTTATGCGATAAACAGTTTGCTAGCACTAAATCATTAAAACGTCACAAACTATTATTGCACATGGGTGAGAAACCAAATAAACCGTATTCATGCGACATGTGTAACAAAAAGTATAAATCCTTGGGTGAACTGGAAACTCATACTCGCAGTCATACGGGCGAGAAACTTTTCACATGTGATGTTTGCAAGAAACAGTATCTACGAAAGCAGCAATTGGTCATTCATTTGCAAATCCATACTGATGAAAAATATCCTTGTCCCCTTTGCGACAAACAATCAAGCACAAGTAATGGTTTAAAAAAGCATATGAAACTTCACACGGGAGATAAACCATATTCATGTGGTGTGTGCAATAAACGGTTCCGTGCCCGTCGCAATTTCGACAACCATAAACGTGTTCACACAGGGGAGAAGCCATTCAAGTGTGAACTCTGCCCGAAACGCTTCAAACAGAAAGCTCATGTATATAAGCATCAGCGAAGGCACATGGGTGTGAAACCATTTAGTTGCTCGGTTTGTAATAAACAGTTTTCCGAAATGTATTCATTGAGGCAACATAGCAGAGTCCACACCGGGGAAAAGCCTTACTCGTGTGACATGTGTGAAAAAACCTTCAGTCATACAGTGTCTCTTAAATTACATAAACGGGTTCACACTGGAGAGAAGCCGTTCGCTTGTGGGGTCTGCAAGAAGGCGTTTTCTCGTAAGGAACGCATGAACAATCACATGCAGTGCCACTCCAAAGACTGGCCGTTTTCCTGTGATATCTGCCAGCGGAGGTTTCGGAAAAAAGACTATCTGAAGCTCCACAAGAAAGTACATAACTGTTCACTTTCGTCCAATCTTATTTAGTAGCTTAGTAGTTTATTGTGGTCACACTGTCGTTATTGAACGGCCCTGATTGGCCACCCCGGTTCCCCCCACCACTCATTAGTTCGTTTATTTTTCGTTACTTTTATAAAAAAGTTCCTGTTTGAATTTTGAGCTGTGAACATCTCTGTCGCTGAACTATTTAAAATTCCCACTACTTTCGCGGCTTAAAGTATTTTAGTGTAGTATAGTGTGTGTTGGAGTCTCCCGGCGCGGCACCAGGACCTAAATCCGAGGCTAAATGCGATCGCTGAAGGTAAAGTTAACAGTAGATCTAGGGAAGCTGGAGACGATCACCAACGGTGTGTCGCTACGGACGCCAAGGATCCCACATACAGCAGATCCGGAGCCACCAGGTCAGACCACCAACTCACTAGTTTGATTTCTAGATAGATTGCTTGATTTGCTTTTAAAATACACAATATTCTTGCTTAGAACCCATAGACCCCCTTCGTCCCCCATTTTTCGTAAATACAGTCCATTTCCTTTCGATTAATTGCACATTTTTTGGTCTTCGAACCGAATGTTTTGATAAGTGACCTTTGTTTGTCGTTTTCGTGAAGTCATTTGTTGAAAGTTCGTTTTATCGTTATATTTTTAATATTCTAAATTTATTTCGGGTAGGTAAGCAAAAATATTGTTGTAAAAAAAAAAGTTAAGTTAGTGGGAACGTTAAATCATTCACTTGTTTGTCGTTGGTTCAGTTTCAATTTTAGACTGGTAACACTGATATTTTTGTGTCAGTTGTCAACAGTTTTGATTTTAATTTTCAACTTCTACCCCCAAGTTAGTTTATGTTTTGTGGTGAAGTTGTTTGTCGTAATTTGTAATATTTGTTTTCTAAAATCCCTGTTAGTGGTGTGTTTATTGTCAGTGTGGTTCAATAAAAAGTGGTTACAATGCCTAAAGACGATGTCGAGGTGGGCGTTGCTGACTCACTACGTGTGGAAAGGGACTACGCTATAATGAGGTTAGAATATCTTGCTATGTTGGATGACACTGATTTGGGATTATGCACTGACGCGGAGCTTACTTCTATAGCTAATGGTTTTTATGCAGCACAGATGAAGATCTTAGTGACACTTTCTCCAAAGGAACGTCGCGAAGAATTTAATTTTACTTCAATGTTCGACACTAAGCTTAGAACTATTAAGTCGCGGTTGAAATCTATTTTTAAACCTACTGTAACTGCTGCCGGTTCCCCAACGCAACAACCTAATTTACCCAAGCTTCCCAAAGTAAATATTAGACAGTTTGATGGCAAGATTGGTAATTGGATTACGTTTATTCAATTGTTTAATTCATTAATACATGACCGTAAAGACTTGACTGGTGTGGAAAAGTTACACTATTTATTGTCGAGTGTGCAAAATGAAGCTCACGATTTAATTAAAAATTATCCCATAACAAATGATAATTATTTGGTTGCATATAACACTTTGTATAAGCATTATAATAAAATTCGACTTATAGCCACTACATATTATGAGCGGCTTATCAATTGTGAGCCGGTCAGATCTTCTCGGGCTTGTGACTTGGAACGGGTTAATAGGATGTTCACCGAGAACTTGGCAATTCTAAATGGTTATAATTTGCCGGACAAGAATTTAATGCTGGTTCAGTTGCTATGGTCTAAATTGGATAGGAATACTAAAGAACAGTTTGAGCTTGAACATAACTCTGATGAAATTCCAGAGTATGAAAAGATTCAGAGGTTCATCGAAAAGCGGTTTCGTGCACTGGATGCTGCTGGCTCTAGTGTCGCTGGTAGCCCTCAGCCATCTAGTAGTAGGCAAACGAGTAAGCCTAAAATAGCACTTGTCGTATCCCCTCCAACGTGTATTTTATGTAAAGGTAAAGAACCACACAATCTTTCGGCTTGTCCAATTTTCTTAGGCTATGACCCTAGTGCCCGTTTTAGGTATGTGAAAGAAAACAGATTATGTATCTTGTGCTTGTCAAGTTCACATTCTGTAAAGTCGTGTAAATCTAGACAGCGTTGTGAACAGTGTAAGTACTCGCACAACACTTTGCTGCATTTTAACAATCCTGTTGCACAGGGACCTTTGGGGACAGATATGGAGATTTGTAAACCTAATTCAACCGTTTCGAAGCCAGTAGTTATGGTAGCAAATAATACTGTCGGTTCTAGCCTTTTTTCGACTGCCAAGGTACTGATAAGGGACATGCAAGGAAATTTAGTGTCGGTTAGAGTACTACTTGATTGTGCTAGTGCTTGCAATTTTATAACTGAAGCATGCGCCAAGAAACTTGGCTTTGAAATTAAGTATGGCAAGTACGCCATTAATGGCATAGGCCAATCGGTCGCCAAACCTGCTGGCACTTTATCGTGCACAATTTCACCCAATACTGGTGAATCAAAAGATACCTTCTCGTTCGAGGCATACGTACTGACTGCTATTTGTTCGGACATGCCAACCGAACACTTGAACCTTTCGTCGTGGCACCATATAAAGGGCCTGGACTTGGCTGACCCGAGTCTGCACAAGCCAGGGCCGATCGACATGTTGTTAGGTGTCGATATTTTCGCATCGTCCTTACGTCCAGGGTTAATTCATGGTAGCCCAGGCCAACCTATTGCCATAAATAGTATTTTCGGCTATATTATGATGGGTGGTTGTGCTGCGGACGATTGTCGCTCTCGCTCTCGCCGAAACTATTGTTGCGTTATTTCGGACGCCTTTTCGTTGGACGACTCGATCAGAAGATTCTGGGAATTGGAGCAGGTCAACTCCCCGAGTGACGTCATCCTGTCGAAAGAAGATCAGCTGTGCGAGCAATATTTTGTCGTTAGTTTTCGTCGCACAGAAGAAGGTAGGTATGTCGTTCCTCTACCTTTTGCTGATCCTTCTAACAAACCTGCTTTCTCTGGTTCACGTGCTATTGCACTGAAACGGTTTTCGTCGTTGGAAAGAAAGCTTCAGGGTAACCCTGAACTACAGAAGAACTACGTCGCCTTCATGGAGGATTACGAGAGGTGTGGTCATCTCGAGCGGTGCGATCCTCCAGAGACGGACTGTGGGGCCTTCTTCTACATTCCTCATCACGGGGTCCTGCGGCCCTTGTCTATTAGCACCCCTCTTCGCGTTGTTTTTGACGCTAGTGCCAAGGACGCCCAGAGGACCTCGCTGAATGACACTTTGCTGCCGGGACCAAAGCTGCAGAACAATATCTTCCATTTGCTTCTCCGCTTTCGATGGCATGTTGTTGTCTTTACTGCGGACGTAAAGCAAATGTACAGGCAAATTTTGGTAACCCCCGAAGACGCTGATTACCAGCGAATCGTTTGGCGACCATCTATTAATGAGCCAATCAGAGATTATCGTCTACTCACTGTTACTTACGGTGTCTCGTCAGCCCCTTATCAGGCTCTCCGTACAATTGCTGAGATGGCTAAAGCATCAGCGGTGGACTACCCCAGTGGATCAACGGTGCTGGGCCGTGACATTTACGTCGACGACATCGTCACGGGCGCGGACTCGGTGGAGGAAGCCATGAAAGCTCGCTCGGAGCTTTCAATTATTCTAGCGTCAGGTGGCTTACACTTGCGCAAGTGGACGTCGAACAATCAGGGCTTTTTCGATGGGGTACCTCCTGAGGATCTATACTCAGAAGACTTTCGTGAGTTTGACTCGCTTGGTGGCATGTCCTTGAAGATTCTGGGCCTTCTATGGCTACCACATTGTGACAATTTCACCTTCAAGGTGTCCGCCAGGGATCGCCGCTGCACTAAGCGCACCATACTCTCCGAGATTGCACAGATATTCGACCCTCTCGGATTTCTTTCGCCTGTGACTTTCTTTGCAAAGTATCTGATGCAACTCCTCTGGGTTTCGGGTGTCGATTGGGACGAGGACGCACCGGAAAATATTAGTCTTGAATGGCAAGCACTCAAAAAACAACTCCCGTCGTTGAGTTCGCTAGCTGTTCCCCGCCGTATGGTCAAGGATTTCGTCGACCTACAGCTTCACGGATTCTGCGACGCGTCGGAACGCGGATTCTGCGCAGTCATTTACTGCAGAACATTGGACAATAATGGGTTGTGCACCGTCCAACTAGTTTGTGCTAAGTCCAAAGTGGCACCACTTCGCAAATTGTCGATACCTCGTCTGGAATTGTTAGCGGCAGTCTTGCTTTCGGATTTGTCGGCTTCAGTCGTTGAAGCTTTAAAACCTTTTCACGCTGTCAGTCGGATCTTTGCATGGTCCGACTCCAGCGTGGCGCTAACTTGGATCAAGTCGTGTCCATCCAAGTGGCAGACTTTCGTGGCCAATCGTGTCAGCCATATCCAAGATACGATTCCTCCTGACTGCTGGCGGCACGTGAGGACTTCCGAAAATCCGGCTGACTGTGGGTCTCGAGGTCTCTTACCTAACGACCTAATCAACCAATCTAGCTGGTGGGATGGGCCTTCCTGGCTTTCGTTAGCTTTCGAAGAGTGGCCAAGATCCACTCTGTCAGCCGACGTGGATGTTGTTCACGAGGAGCATAAGGTGACCGTTCTTGTGACGGCTCTTGGCGAAGATATGGTTGAGAATCTTTTGTCAAGATATTCGTCGTTAAGGACTCTTCAACATGTTCTGGCCTACTGCTTTCGTTTCGTCCACAACACTAAAAACCGGAAGATGCCTGGCAAGTTGCTTCTCGGTCCCTTGGCACCTGTCGAAATAAAAGACGCTCTTATGTTTCTCGTTCGGTTTGTTCAGGAGCGCAGTTTCTCGTCGGAAATCGAGAAACTTAAGAATAAATTACCCAACTCTCCCCAAGAGGTTTAGAAAACTGGCTCCATTCTTGGATGACGCGGGTCATTTGAGGGTGGGCGGACGCCTGTCACGAGCTTCTCTCGACTTTGACGTGAAGCATCCGCTGCTTCTGCCTCGTGATCATCGGCTTACCGTTCTGTTGATTACTGAATACCACAACAGATTCATGCATCCAGGGTTACAAACGCTTCAAAATTTGTTAGCGCAACATTTTTGGATACTGTCTCCGAAACGAGCCATCCAAGCCGTAACATCGAAATGCCTGAAATGCTTTCGTGTTCGTCCGTTAGGTGCTCCGGCGCCTTTCATGGGTGATCTACCTTCGTACAGAATCAACCAGCTCAAACCATTTTCGAGTGCTGCTGTCGATTTCGGTGGACCTTTCGATATTTCTCTCGGTCGCGGACGTGGAAATAAGACGTACAAAGGCTACATCTGTGTCTTTGTTTGCACCTCGACTAAGGCTGTCCACACCGAACTTGCCACCGAACTCTCATCAGAAGCTTTCCTAGCCGCTCTTAGACGATTCATAGCGCGCCGAGGTCGATGCAGTCGCTTAGTGTCAGACCAAGGCAAAAATTTCGTTGGCGCCAGTAACATTTTGGCGCGTCTCATCGGAAATGCTGCGCAAACGGACCAAATCCGGTTTGAATTTAACCCGCCGGGAAGTCCGCATTTTTCGGGCTTGGCCGAGGCTGGAATCAAGGCTGTGAAAACCCACTTGTTGCGTGTCGTTGGTCAGCAAAGGCTGACTTACGAAGAATTCTCCACAGTCTTGGTTCAAGTCGAAGCTCTTTTAAACTCGCGACCACTCACTCCACTCAGTGCCGATCCCAATGACTTGTCTGCTTTAACTCCGGGTCATTTTCTTACAACGGAGCCTTTATCGGTTGTGCCAGACGAGGACTTGTCCGACACCAGAGTCACCGTTGTGCAGCGCTGGAAAATGCTCCAGAAAATGCAGCAAGATTTCTGGAAGAAGTGGTCCCAAGAATATATGCACACGCTTCAACAGCGCATGAAGTAGCATGACAAACAGCCCAGTGTAGAGAAGGGTTCATTGGTGCTTATAGTCAACGAACAAACCAGTCCCATGAGGTGGCCTTTGGGTCGTATTGTGAATACCCACCCTGGCTCTGACGGCATCTGTCGCGTAGTTACGGTGCGCACGGCTTCTGGCTTGTACAAACGGCCTGTTGTCAAATTATGCCCCCTGCCTGTTTAAAATTTTCTTCGCAACTCTGTGTTTTGTCCTTTGTAATTTTTGTTTAATGTAATTAAAATACTAATGTATTTTGGTGGGCGGAATGTTCACTTTCGTCCAATCTTATTTAGTAGCTTAGTAGTTTATTGTGGTCACACTGTCGTTATTGAACGGCCCTGATTGGCCACCCCGGTTCCCCCCACCACTCATTAGTTCGTTTATTTTTCGTTACTTTTATAAAAAAGTTCCTGTTTGAATTTTGAGCTGTGAACATCTCTGTCGCTGAACTATTTAAAATTCCCACTATTTTCGCGGCTTAAAGTATTTTAGTGTAGTATAGTGTGTGTTGGAGTCTCCCGGCGCGGCACCAGGACCTAAATCCGAGGCTAAGTGCGATCGCTGAAGGTAAAGTTAACAGTAGATCTAGGGAAGCTGGAGACGATCACCAACGGTGTGTCGCTACGGACGCCAAGGATCCCACATACAGCAGATCCGGAGCCACCAGGTCAGACCACCAACTCACTAGTTTGATTTCTAGATAGATTGCTTGATTTGCTTTTAAAATACACAATATTCTTGCTTAGAACCCATAGACCCCCTTCGTCCCCCATTTTTCGTAAATACAGTCCATTTCCTTTCGATTAATTGCACAATAACAAAGAAAAGACACATGTGTAATGTACTCACTGTACATTTGTACAGCAAATGTAATAAAATTTATTACTGACATTGTGTTGCCTACTGGGGAAAATCATTATGACACTTAACTGTGACAATGTTATAAATGTTATAATCAAGATGACCACCAATGTCTAAGTACTATACATTCCTTTAAAATAGACTGGTTGCTCTAGCTATAGACAGGTCTCTGTACAGTCAGCAGCAATAGTAGCTAAGCGACCGACGCGTTCACAATGATCCAAGCACGGCTCTATTGTTACAGACATAAGAGCTTGTGCAGATCATTGTGACCGCTTCGGTTGCTTAGCTACTTCTGCTGCTGACTGTACCATTAATAACTTGAATCTCTGCTTAACACGATAGCCCCATCTATGAGCGTTTGGATTCATCATTCGAACTTACTTTCCTTGAACATTTCTGTATCTGTATTTATTTTCCGAAGTTTTCGAATCTGTTGTAAACAAAACATGTCGTAAACGTAAGTAGGCATTTTATTCTCGTTTGCGGTATAATGAAAGAAAGAAAGAAAGAAAACATTTATTCGTGACATTAACGAGGTAACAAGGACAAAAGACACAGAATAAATATTGTCACGAACTGGTCCCAACTCAGCGTGATGCTGGCCTTGCAGCCAGCGCTGGTCTTCCGTTGGAACCACCAGGTGATCTAGTACATCATACAAAATGTGAGACCGACATTATATTACTATAGTAATTTATACACAAAAGGAATATAAAACAAATATACAAAGTGAAGATTACAAACGAAACTTTAGAACACAAAATGTAGAAAATTAAAAGTCTGTTCAAAAATCATGGCCTCGGTCTATATCAAAGACAAGACCGCGTGGACCAAGTTCCTTTACCTTTTCCGAAATCAAACAAATAATGAAAGTGAGAAAATATATATATGTACATATATATATATATATATATATATATATATAGGTATAGGTAGGATATATGAATAAATTCGCATCAACTGACAAAGAAAATCAATCATATAATCATACAACTTAGCACAATAGCGCCATCTATGAACCTAAAGAAAAAGCTATTATAAATGGCTTTTTTTAACTTAAGAATCCAAAGGTTTGATTGTTTGATTCAACTGTACATAGGTACTTGATGCTTGGTGGTGATGGCCGAAAAACTTAAATCGTTTTTCGAGAAAAGGAAAATCACATTTGTTGTTTTATATACATTGTTTTTTATATATTTAAATCACATTGTTATGTATACAAGGCGAATTTAGGTCGTTATTTTTGTAATAAAATTTAATAGTTTATCTTTTAGAAATACATGGCATACTTGAGTTGACTGTTTTTTTTACTTGCGTATTTCTGTTTTTGATTATTGTTTATATTTAAAATTGTTCTTGAAATGTTCCTGAATAGAAGATGAATAAAATACGTTGTAAAATATTATTTGTTTAATTTTTTCATCTGCCTCATTCAACCATGATTTAATTATGAAGAAGATTTATAAGATTAAGATTTAAACATGATGTAAATTGTTTATTTAAAAAGAAAATTACACATGGAGTTACAATTTTTTTTTTTTTTTTAATGGACATACTTTATTTACATAATAAAAGCAATTTACAATGACATTAAATCTAAGCTTAAACTAAATAAACTACAACTTAAAAGTAATTTTTTTTTTTTTAAGTAAGTACTTACTTTATTTACATAATAAAAGCAATTTACAATGACATTAAATCTAAGCTTAAACTAAATAAACTACAACTTAAAACTAAATTAAATCTAAATAAGGCCCCCGTGGCATAGTGCCCAAAAGGCTGGCAGCGTTGCCTCGCTGAATAGCGATGCTGATTCTTTGAGAGAGAAAACTGCCAGCCCTTTGGTCACAAGTTGCATCAACTAAGCGCTTTTGTAACTCAGAAATAAGCTTGTAAGCGCTGGGACCCCATGGACCCAAAGTTTCAAACCCGACAGGAACAAAATCATAATTCGGACCGAGAGATTGATACTTAGAATTTTTTCTATTTTCGGCCGTTTCTGCCGCCGCACCAGCTTTTTGTGTGGTTCCCTGGAGATGTGAGGGTGCTACTGTATCGACACAGGTCGCATCCCAAACCAGAACCCTACCCATTCTCCAGGGAATCAGAGACATACCGTCCGGCCTTTTGCCATCGTCGCGGGCAATGCCGCTTGGCTCCAAAATGGCCGGCACGTTCGCAGAGGCAAGAGCCCGGCGGATTATGTCATTGAGCGCGGCATGACGGGAGAAACAGCAGGCGCTCTTTTGACAGGAAAGACCATGGTGTCCCGTTTCGTCCACATTGGTGCCACAGAGGCAACGGTGTGGTGAACACAGCGCAACACCCAGTCTTAGATAATTTATTGAATCAGGCGTTACTTTGCGGAGGTCCATATTTATGAACTAAAAAACAATTACTTTGCTCACCCGCGACCACTAATGACAAATAGTTATATCTGTGCGGCAAATGTATGTTTCCATGCAACACCTCCACCTCCACTGCTACACGAATCAACACATGCCACACAGACCCAACTATCACCACCACCACTATACTAAACGCTGACGCGTTTCGGCACTCTCCACGAGGCCATTTACGAAGCACAACAACAACCGCTCAACATGCCACCACTTCCACTACTCCCCGACTACGAGCGCTTTTGTAACTCAGAAATTAAATTAGTTACCAATCTTTAATTTTTAAGATAATAGAAAAAGAAGAAGAAGATAATAGATTTTTAATTGAATAGGTCTAGTTGATGTTGAAAGAAAAAGGGTCTACCATACTGTAGTCCCGTCGTTGAAAAGTTAAATAGGCTTCGTTCAGGAACGTGAATTAAACTAAACCTCTTCGGCAAGATCAAAATGAAGAAAATACATCTGAGTAATGTCAAAAAAAAAAGCTTGACACTGACACTGACATTCATTGAGATTGAGGGTATTGTTTTGTAGTGGTTCGACTCCGGCGTTTCTTTAAATCTCGATAATTATAATGTTTACGCTGTTTACGTTATCACGGCTGCAATAAGCGTCACTGTTTTAATATTACCGTTTCTAAACACCTAACTTTCAACTCGTAACTTTTAGTTCGTAGTTTATTACCATAGTTTTATGTGAGAATTGCGACCTACCCTTTTAGTGGAGTTGCGGGTATGTCATTACAATGTGTGAAGGACGAAGTGGAGTGGGAAGCCGAGTATGTGGAGGAGCTCTGGAGGACCCTGTACGCCACCCACGACCTCGAGCCGGCGCTCGCGCTCGGCCCCGAGGCCACAGGGGTCCAGGATATCGCGTTGCAAGGTTAGTTTAGGCGCTACGGACAGCCCCGGTTATCGTCATCATCATCATGTCAGGCGAAAGACGTCTACTGCTGGACATAGCCTTCCCCCGCCGCTCTCCACTCAGACCGGTCTTGTGCTTTCTGCATCCACCGCGGTCCCGCGATCCCGCGATCTTTACTAGGTCATCGCTCCATCTTGTTGGTTCTAGAGTAAGCCAGGGTAAATTAGTATTGCATCATCAGGCATTGGGCGACCCAGAGCTATGTTCACACCATTCCAATACTTTTCCCATGTATCATATTCTGGTTACATTCCAGATACTCCTTAACTTCGATTAGTAGGTTAAACAGAATGCCATAGCCTGCCTAGGATGCTGATAATGCCAAAATCACATGAGAATTGAGAACATACTGAGTTTATTTTGGGAGTCTATGCCCGTGACAGCACTGTCATACCCAGCTCAATACTTACATGTTGTACAGATAAAAAACACATAATGTTTGTTTTCCAGCTGCCAGAGGATGTGTAGCTGTTGCTGGCGACCTACAATCCAGGACAGAAGCCGCACAAGACTCTGAGGATGTCCTGTCTACCCAATGCAGAGAATCGAGTGTTAGAAACACAATTAAAACAGAAGCAACACTGGACCGTATGGAGGTTTCTGGCACCCAATCTAATCCTGCAAACCTAAATACTGATAAGACCCCTAAGACTGAAGTTGTTCAGAACCCCAACATTTTTTCCATGCGCCTTGTCAGCTCCAGTGCTGGTAAGGCAGCTAGAGAAGCAGTGTGTGTCATCAGAGACAGTCCTAGCACCATCCCTAATGTTGAACACCTTGGTGATACTCAAACGCCTAAAACAGAACCTGTTGAAGACCTCAGAGATGTTTCTAGCACCCCTACAAGCCTTGAAAATCTCAATGCTACTCAGACACCTAAAACGGAACCTGCTGAAAGTCTCAGAGATGTTTCTAGCCCTGAAAATCTTGGTAAAAAACTTGTAGACTCTACTGCTAGTAACACAGCCAAAACTCAAGCGACTCAGGACCAAAAAAATTATTCTGGCATCAACTTTAGTGTTAAAGATCCCAGTGCTAGTAAGACCTCTAATAGAGCAACATATGATCCTGGCGAGGCTTCTATCAGCTGCAAAGACTCTAATGCTAATATGACAGCTGAGATTGAAGCAGCATCTACTAGACTTGAAGACGGTAGTACTATTGAAAGACCTAGTCTTTTCAAAAAAAAAAGGCCAATCCTCACCAAGCCTTGCTCTGTTAAGCTCGAACGCAAAGCACTCAAGAGTGGCTTTGTATGCCAAATATGCCAAAAGATTTCCAACTACAAACACAACCTCATGAATCATATATTATCTCACACTCAAGCAGAGATTGCAACCATTAAATTCGAAAAGAAAATAATCAAAAAACCAAACTTAAACTGCCACATTTGCGGCAAAGGGTTAGCTAATAGAAATAGTTTACTTGGACACCTCAGACTCCAAAAATGCGATCCTGTCAGAGAACAGATGCTGCGTAGAAAAACTGAAGATATTTTGACTAGGACTTATTACACCTGTGACCTTTGTGGGATGTCGACATTAAGAAAAACTAGCCTTATGAAGCACATGAAAAGACACGCAAAGGAGGAACCTTTCGTCTGTCAAGTCTGCAAGCAACAATTCAAAGCGGCATGGGAGATGTTTGATCATATTAAACTTGCAGCTTGCAAGCCTAGTGAAGAATCTCAGAGTAAACCCAAACCTCGCTCCGTTGAAAATATGTTAAAAGATATAGCCTTAAAGCCCTGCTATGTTAATCTCGAACGCATTAAGAAAGAAAATGCAGGCAATACTGTGATAATAAATGAAGCTACAAGCTTTACTGGGAGCGAAGAAGAGTTATTTGATGAAGATGACGCTTTTGAGACTGAAGAAGAAACATACTATTGTGGAGTCTGTGAGGTACAGTTTGAGACCTTATCTTCACTTGGTGACCATGTCTGCGATCCCAAGAAACTGTCGTGCAATGTTTGCAAGAAACGATTCAAGCACCAGTGCACTTTGGATGAACACTTACGGATTCACACTGGTGAGAAACCGTTCACTTGCAACGAGTGTCAAAAACTGTTCCGTTTGAAACATAGCTTAAGATTGCATATTCAAACGATGCATGGTAGCCAAATTGGCCAATACTTAGGTTACTCTTGTAAACTTTGCAAAGAAAAGTTCCGTAGCGGTTTCTCATTGAAAAAACATGTCCTGACTCACACCAGGGAGACAGTCAAAAAGCCTTATTCTTGTAAAACGTGTAAAAAGGAGTTTAGATACAAGGGGGAATGTGTTGCCCACGAACGGGTGCATACAGGCGAGAAGCCTTTTAAGTGTACAGAATGCCACAATGAGTATCGAGTGGTAAGTGATCTGCGAATCCACAGCCGGACGCACTCTGGAGTCCAACCATATACCTGTGAGTATTGCAACAGATCGTTCCGTACATGGCAGTTGTGGGACCACCACAAACGCGTTCATACCAACGAGAGACCGTTCAAATGTGACACTTGCAATAAACAGTTCAAGAGACCAGATACGCTGATAGTACACAGACGGACTCACACCGGGGAACGGCCGTATGTGTGTAAGTTTTGCTCGAAGCGGTTCAAACAGCGATCTCATCTGAAGTCCCATCAGAAGACGCACACGGGTGAGAAACCTTTCGGTTGCGATATTTGTAACAAACGGTTTTCAGAGCCGAATAAACTGAGGAATCATAGCCGGGTACATTCTGAAGAAAGACCTCACTCGTGCGATGTATGCCAAAAGTCTTATAAAGACAGTCAAACGCTGAAGACTCATAAACGGACCCACACCGGAGAGAAACCTTATCAATGCAAAATTTGTAAAAAGCAGTGCTCACAGTCCTCCAATTTGAGAACACATATGAAGACTCACGGTAAAAAGACTTGGCCGTACAGCTGTTACGTTTGTGAGAAGAGATTCCAGACCCGGTTGTATTTGAACAGGCATCTGTCGCTGCACGACGGACAGACGCACATGTGTGACGTGTGCGGGGCCAAGTTCAGGAGCAGACAGGTTTTGAGCGCGCATGCGCGCACCCATTATGGCGGTGAATGAGATTCATTCTCATTATGAGTTTGTAAGGGCTTGCACCAATGGGTTGAGGGAAGCTATTGTTTCTATGGCAGTCGTATGGATTGCCGCGTGTCTAGTTTAATTATAGGAATAAAAAAATGTGATTTAACTTATGAAAATACGTTTAATATCACAAAATTACAACTGTTAATACTTATCACAAGACTTGCACCTTATAGTTACCGTTGTTAACCATGCCTTAACGTTTAAATAAAACCTATTTTCCTTAAAATTATATTTATTTGAGTTATTTATTGCCTGAGCCGCCTTTCTACTTGTAAGAAAAATCGCTTTTTGCCTATTTTTTCTTAAAATTGTAAATTTGGGGTAATACTTATATTTAACTTGAGCAGAATACAGTCTACCATCATAGAAAAATAACTTTATTTGGCTGATTACAAAATACTTCAGAGAAAATTTTAATAATTATACAGGAACCCATTTTTTCAGTAATCAATGGCATAAAACAAACATGGATTTTATAACACTTTATTTTTTTTTCAGCATTTTTATTTTATTTTTGCTTTAACCGAAATCATTGTCACCCTACGTTTTTTGTAGTAACTGTAGGGTGACCATATAATTATTAAGTACATATTTTTTTATTAGGTACTTTATTATTTATTATTTTTTACACGCATACTTACTTAAGAGTTCATTTTGCCCAAGCAGTAGGAAAAATAGAGTCCTGAATAGTAATTCAAATTCGCCTGTAGAGATTGACTATCTTAAAAAAAGTTTTGATAACAAAATAAATTACAACTGTTCATGATTTTGTTAATAAAATACGTATAGTGTCAAAGAGACACGGACAAATAAATAATATTAAAAATAGTCCATATAATCTTACTAGACATGTGCACAGATCTATATCAGGATAGAAGGAAAGAGTATGCATCTCGCGAGCCAAAGCTAATTGCTCGCCGCGAACTTCAGTCCACTCCCGACCGCTTTCCGCGTGCAACAAATTTAAAAACATAACCAACTTAGAAAAGTTGAAAAACCCCCGACATTGTCATTTCAAAGTTTATTTTAATGAAACTTAGCTAAACACCATCTCGATTAAACTAGCTTATGATTAAATCGTAATTGGTCCATCCGTTTGGGAGCTATGATGCCACACACAGATACACAGACACACAGGTGAAACTTATAACACCCCTTTCGTCGGGAGTTTAAAAAGATGGAACTGTCAATCGAGGTATTTCATTTCATGGATAAATAGGTATGTACCTACCTACTCCGTGTCCTGAAATACCTACGCAAAATGTGACACGCTCTGTTCCCATAATCGATAATATCTTTCCTTCTATCTCAAAATAGTTCCGTGTATGTACGTTATGCTGGCACTAGAGTCTACCGTCCCCCTCAACCCCCACTCACGTCCTGATCTTGCCGTACAGCGCGCCGAAGAGTGACAGCAGCAGCCGCAGCGTGCCGTAGACCAGCGCGCGCGCATGCCGGCTCTGCATCAGCAGCCGGAGGAACAGCAGCAGGGACACCAGCTTCATGAGGTTGTGGAGGATCCACATCCTGGGGAGGTCAAATGGATGATTGATATTTGGATGGAAGTTTAATTCAATTCCATTACTACTAATACTACTACTAATACCACTACGGCTACTACTAATATTACTACGACTACTGTTGCTATTACTACTACTACTAATATTACTACTACTACTAATATTACTACGACTACTGTTGCTATTACTACTACTACTAATATTACTACGACTACTGTTGCTATTACTACTACTACTAATATTACTACGACTACTGTTGCTATTACTACTACTACTACTAAGATTACTACGACTACTGTTGCTATTACTACTACTACTAATATTACTACGACTACTGTTGCTATTGCCACTACTACTAATATTACTACGACTACTGTTGCTATTACTACTACTACTAATATTACTACGACTACTGTTGCTATTACTACTACTACTAATATTACTACGACTACTGTTGCTATTACTACTACTACTAATATTACTACGACTACTGTTGCTATTACTACTACTACTAATATTACTACGACTACTGTTGCTATTACTACTACTACTAATATTACTACGACTACTAATATTACTACGACTACTGTTGCTATTACTACTACTACTAATATTACTACGACTACTGTTGCTATTACGACTACTACTAATATTACTACGACTACTGTTGCTATTACTACTACTACTAATATTACTACGACTACTGTTGCTATTACTACTACTACTAATATTACTACGACTACTGTTGCTATTACTACTACTACTAATATTACTACGACTACTGTTGCTATTACTACTACTACTAATATTACTACGACTACTGTTGCTATTACTACTACTACTAATATTACTACGACTACTGTTGCTATTGCCACTACTACTAATATTACTACGACTACTGTTGCTATTACCACTACGGCTACTACTAATATTACTACGACTACTGTTGCTATTGCCACTACTACTAATATTACTACGACTACTGTTGCTATTACCACTACGGCTACTACTAATATTACTACGACTACTGTTGCTATTACCACTACGGCTACTACTAATATTACTACGACTACTGTTGCTATTACCACTACGGCTACTACTAATATTACTACGACTACTGTTGCTATTACCACTACGGCTACTACTAATATTACTACGACTACTGTTGCTATTACCACTACGGCTACTACTAATATTACTACGACTACTGTTGCTATTACCACTACGGCTACTACTAATATTACTACGACTACTGTTGCTATTACCACTACGGCTACTACTAATATTACTACGACTACTGTTGCTATTACCACTACGGCTACTACTAATATTACTACGACTACTGTTGCTATTACCACTACGGCTACTACTAATATTACTACGACTACTGTTGCTATTACCACTACGGCTACTACTAATATTACTACGACTACTGTTGCTATTACCACTACGGCTACTACTAATATTACTACGACTACTGTTGCTATTACCACTACGGCTACTACTAATATTACTACGACTACTGTTGCTATTACCACTACGGCTACTACTAATATTACTACGACTACTGTTGCTATTACCACTACGGCTACTACTAATATTACTACGACTACTGTTGCTATTACCACTACGGCTACTACTAATATTACTACGACTACTGTTGCTATCGCCACTACTACTACTAATACTGCTCCACTAGTGTTAGGGTGAGCGCTACCCACTTGTGGAGGTGCCGGCGCGCCGCGTCGAGGTCCTGCTCGCGCTCCCGCAGCAGGTACTTGCGGATGCCCTTCACGAAGTCCTTGTAGTGCTCGTCCCAGCTGCAACCCAACAAGACTTCAGTTAGTAAGAAATTAAAATCGGGGAAGAGCGTGTCGGACACGCCCAGGATAGGGTGCCTAAGCCATTACGAAAAAGCCCTGGCATAGATACCTAATTTTAAAGGTATATTCATCACACCTATTTGAATCCAGTGTTAGCAGAGCCCTACTCCTAAGAAAGCTGTACGCAGTGTGGGGTCAATTTATATCGGTTACTGGTTGACATAGAGAAAGTTGGTCAATTACTCGCAAACCTGTAAAACCTACTTATCTCTGATAGTTTTCCTTTTAAATTCACTATAAAACTTAAACACTTACTGCTCTGTTTTTTTTCACATTTCCAAATATGACAGTTTCTCTGGTAGAGGGGGGAAGGGGGGGGGGACACTTGACTCTGACAAAAATGAGCACTTCAAAGGTAAATATTTCGCAAACGAATAACTCAATCGAAAAAGGACTGAAGCGTGAACAGGAGTTTTTAGCAGTTACCAGTGATTGCTCGGATGGCGCAGTGGTAGCGCCACACCACGGCATGGTGGAGGTCCTGGGTTCGAACGAACCCCAGTTCGAGTCCTAATTTTTCTGGTCTTTCTGTATATTTACGTTTCAGTTTGAAATTTGAGAAGTAATTACGAAAAAGGATCTTCGAGCAATCCCAATAATTTTAAAAGACCTATCCAACGATACCCCAAACGGACGGATATTATTATTATGGTGAATGTATTTTGACGTCATCGTAACAACATTTCTTGCCGGATCACAACCAACTTACAACCATGATCTTTTGGCAGCATGCTCAGTCAATCAATCATCTGTCAATTTCCACCAATCACAGGCCAGCAGCTTGCCTCTCATTGGTGGAGAATGCAAGAAAGACCTCACTCAGCGAATTTTTGAGTCTCTAACAGACAGACTTACTTGATGGTCCCGACGTCGAGGTTGTAGATCTCTCGGTCGCGCGGGGACAGGCGCGCGCGCAGCGCCCGCACCCGCCCCGTCTCGAAGCGCCACTCGCGCGTCGAGAAGAACTCCAAGGCGTCGCTCATGGCCGAGAGGCGTTGGCCCACCGTTATGAGGCTCAACCTGAACCGCGAGGGTTTGTTACAACACTCAACACAAGTCGAAAAATCCCCCGAGGTTCTAATTTCAGAACGATCTCGAAGACAACCTAACCAACTTAGAAAAGTAGAAAAACCCCCGACATTATCATTTCATAGTTCAGTATTTCAAAAACGGATTTACCGATTTTAATTAAACTTAGCTAAGAACAATCTCGATTAAACTAGCTTTCGATTAAAAAAACCGGCCAAGTGCGAGTCGGACTCGCGCACGAGGGTTCCGTAGAAATATTTTAACGCTTTTCCCCAGTGTTTTAAGAAGTCCAGCGTTAGCAGAGCCCTGCTCCTAAGCAAAATGTACGCAGTGTGGGGTCAACTTATATTGGTCTGTGAAATCTACAGACAGACATAAATTTTTAAGATTTTGAGACTTTTTGGAGTGGTTGTGCTATAAGAGCTACCTTCATACCAAATTTCAAGTTTCTAGGACAACTGGAAGTACCTACCCTTTAGGTTTTTGGAAATCGGCAATTTGTATGGAAATAGATTTTTTAATGACTGTATCTTTTGATTGCGTTGACTTGGAAGTTTGATTTTTTCACAGCTTCAAGGGACCGCAGGCTTGAGTATTTGATATAAATTTCAGCATGCTGCCTCCACGCGTTCCAGAGAAAATGGGTATTGACAGACAGACAGACAGACAGAGAGACGGACAACAAAGTGATCCTATAAGGGTTCCGTTTTTTCCTTTTGAGGTACGGAACTCTAAAAACCGCATCGAAATCGGTTCATCCGCTTGGGAGCTACAGACAGATGCACAGAACACAGCCTAGGTAAAACAAACTGCACTCGAAATGGTCTATCCATTAGGAGTTACGATGCCACAGATAGACACATAGACAGACACACGGATCTACAGAACTTTGCGTTTTTGCGAGACAAAGAATAATAGGTACAAACAGTTTTAATAAAATGATTCACTGTTATTTACATTTAGCTCCGTCTTTAGGGTTGACGAAATCCGAAAACCGGAAGTTATGAATAATAATACTTACTGCGTCTTAATACCCAGCAATCGGGCAACATGGTCCGCTATGTAGAGCGGCGCCGTCTGCAGCAGGAACTCCATGCACCGGTGCGCCCATCTGGTGGCAGACGAGAGGCATTATAGGAGGTACTAGAATTTGCTAGAATTTACCATCTAAACACCTGCTAAGTACTGCATTTTTGAACACCATCTTCATCATATCAGCCGAAAGACGTCCACTGCTGAGGGTCGAGCACGACTTTACGAATGCAGCGTAACGTAAAGTCGAATAGTAAACGTTTTGTCGAGTTTGTATGACGTTTGGAACAGCGCCCGCCCGTGAGCGTATTTGGAACTAAAATTCAGTATGAGATTTCTCGATCTCGATACGATAACCGTAACGTTACGCAGCTTTCGTAAAGTCGTGCTCGACCCTCTGGACATAGGCCTTCCCCAAGGTTAACTAATGTTTCACTGAATTCGTTTCGCAAAACAATCATTTCACAACCCGCTTTGTTTTCCGTAACTATAATATATAATATATATTTCAGGATTTTTATTAAAACAAACCTAACCTAACCACACGGGTTCTACACACGATGGTCCTAAACTATTTACAGTTTCAGAAAAAAAATAATTGCGAAACGACTCAGTTGTGAAACGTTTGTCGGTGAAAATGATCGGATACCCTTCCCCGAGGATCTCCACAAAGATTCATAATATTTTGGAGAAGTGCCGTACGATAGCTTTTTGGGACACAGAAAAACGCTGCTGCCCATCATAATTTTTGAAAATTCTTCGAATATTGCTCGAGTATGCGTTTGTGTGAGTATGAGTATGTTATCGAGTACGAGTATGTGTGTGAGGATGAGTAGGTATGGGTATTACATGGATTCGACGGCGGTGCCACAGCGCTTTGTCGAAACATCAAATGATCGAGTATGAATTGTCTCAATACGCTAGCTCTTGGACATTAAAAGTTACGCCACAATCCGCTAGATGGCGCTTTTCCGCACTTAGGCGAATAATATTAATTTAAAATTGCATCAGTTGTAAATTAATTAATTAACAACCGCTACTTGCACTTAGCCAACATAAAACACATAAAAAACTACATTACACACTACACAGAAATAATACGTTGGTATTCAAAATGAGAAACTCAGACACGCCCATGGGCGTCGCCCAATTCAAAATCATTTGGTTATCCGTATCCGGTTCCATGCAACCATAAAACCGCCTGTACGGCTGGGAGACCTTACATTTCTCTACAACTCCTGAGTGGAACCAGCCAGCCCAGAACTTGGTAAGAATACTGATCGTTTCTGTACTTTATCATTGTGTTACACTACTTGTGTCTTTTATTGTAATTTATTTTAATTCTATATGTTTCCACTCTGTTACTCTGTCCGAAGCATTACTGTACCTTAATAGCGCTCCGGACAGTTAATTATAATTTAATCCGTCCCTATTTCACTGCTATACGGTTACAGACGTAACGCTTATTTTAAAACCTAACGGCTTCCTAGAACGATTGGAATTTAAAGTTCCAATGGTCACTTTGTGTAAATCTGTTATACACTCTCACTAGAAACCTGTAAAAGCTTACTCTCTGACTCTCGCTAAATTGTAAATCCGTATGACCCTCCGCATTGCCATGCACTGCTAATCTGGTTCCCACTCCGTCGGGAATGGTTGGACTGGAGAGCGGAACATGGCAGTGGGAGCATACCATGGACGTTTGGCTCACACCAGGTTACAGATTTACAGGGCAACTCGGCTACCCGTGGAAAATCTCTCCACCACCATGGTTCCTAACGGACCCCTGCCGACCACTCGCAGCCTACTCAGAGGCTAGCCGTTGGCACGCTACGGTCCCCTTCACACCATCTCAACACCACGTCATCACACGAGCCCCCTGGTCACTCCTGGTTGCTCTACGACGCCTGCGCCCTATTTTCGCCGTCGCCGGAGGACCCAGACACCCGAAGGCAGTGTAGGCCACATTAGCGTGTAATCGAACCTAGTAACTTCCAAAAGTGTCTTCGTACTTAATCCCTGAGATTCTCTATTATTTTCTATTTGTCAAACGCCTATCGAGTTTTGTGTAAATAAATGTATTAAACTTGTAGTTTGTTTTCCTTCATAAAAACCCTGATAGGCTACCTAAAGCAAACCGTTTCCCCTGTAAATGGCCTGTGACAGAATATGACGATGTATTACTATGAGTTTGTGCGTGAGTATGAGTATATGTGTGCGAGGATGAGTATGCGAGTTACTTGGACGAAAAACAGGATGTTTCCTGACAATATGTGTTTGTGTGAGTATGAGTGTGTTTAGGGAGTACGAGTATTTGTGTGTGTGTGAAGATGAGTGAACTTAAGCAGCTCTTGATAAGAAAATGTTATTACTCGATTGAAGAATATTTTAATGATTGAACTACCTAGATTATTATTTGATTATGAATGACATTTTATTTTTGCATATATTATTTTAATTTTATTTACTCATTTTAGGCTAGTATGACATTGTAATAAACATTTAGTTATTATTTATTGTACTTAATTCCTTTCTATAGTGGTTTAATTGTAATTTTAATTTATTGTATCTCTCTTTCTCTAAAATTCTGCGTCCTTCCGGGTTTCATATGTTTGTATTAATATCACGAATAAATGTTTTCTATCTTTCTTTCTTTCTGTATTGTACCTTATTGACATATGAATTGCATCGAAAAAATTAAGAAATGAATGAGTGTGAGTATGAATATGGGTCTGATTATGAATATGTAAGCGAGGATGAGTATGTGCATGAGAATGAGTATAAGCATGAATATGTTAGCAAGGATGAGTACGTTTGCGTGGATGAGTGTGAGTATGAATATGCTAGCGAGGATGGGTATGTGTATGAATATGATTGTTAGCAAGGATAAGTATGTGTAAATATGAATTTGCTAGCGTGGATGAGTATGTGTGAGTATGAGTATGCTAGCAACGATGAGTATGCGCGTGAGGTACAGTGTGAGTATGAGTATGGTAGCGAAGATGAGTATGAGTATGATAACAACGATGAGTATGAGTGTGAGTATGAGTATTACTTGGATTCGACGGAAGAGCCCGACGGGTACCACAGCGCCTTGTCGAAGGGGTGCTTGCGGACGCCGCGCCGCATCTCCTTCTCGAAGGCTTTGAACGTCGTCGGGTTTTCCGCCGTGCTGCAGTGGTACACGCGGACTTCCTTTGACCTTGGAATAAAAAAAAGTTAGACATCAAAAATGTATAATTAATAATAATAATTTAAAAATAACGCTTTTCTCGTACAAACTTCCACCCACTTAGGGGTGGAATTTCGAAAAGTCCCGCTTTATCCCGGGTGTACCTATATTATAAAAGGAACCTCTGTGCCAAATTTCAGCTTTCTAGGTCCAGAGGGTTTGGGCTGGGTGTTGATCAGCCAGTCAGGCAGCCAGTAAGGACTTTAAATTTTTTTTTATTATACATATAAGAATATATATTATAATATACTACCATTATTCTTAAACGTCACTCAAGCCTCCATTTTGTCTCTTTCGTACTAACGGAAATGTCAATGTGACAAAAAAGGACAAACGAACTTTAACAGCATTTTTAACAGCATTTTTAACAGCATTTTTAACCCCCGACCATAAGAATAAATTATGCCCCGACTAAAAAGAGGCGTGTTATAAGTTTGACCTGTGTATCTGTCTGTGGCATCATAGCTCCCAAACGGATAGACCGATTTCGATGCGGTTTTTTTTTAATCAAAAGCTAATGTAATCGGGATGGTTCTTAGCCAAGTTTAATTAAAATCGGTTTACCCGTTTTTGAAATATTGAACTTTGAAATGACAATGTCGGGGGTTTTTCAACTGTTCTAAGTTACAGTTATTAAATATTTCAAAAACGGGTGAACCGATTTGAATGTAACTTAGCTAAGAACCATCTCGATTAAACTGGCTTTAAAAATCCGCATCGAAATCGGTCCACCCGTTTGGGAGCTATGATGCCACATACAGATACGAGCAGAGCAGAAGCGAGCAGAGTAGCGCATATAGTTTTGCAAGCCTATACCATTTCCACAGATTAATCCATGGTTCTGGGTCGCTGGTATTCACCAGCGCTGCGGTCTCCGCAGCTTTATGCTGAGTCAGCGCCTTTTTTCCTCCGTGGCACATGGTGTCCACTGTTAGGTTAAGTTGCTTTATATTTTTCTTTCTTTAATATTAGTTTACTTTAAGGTTTTCTTGTTCGTATTCACTGTATTTACTAGTGTGTTATGGAGGAAATAAAGTTGAAATCAATCAATCAATCAATACACAGATACACAGACACACACATACACAGACACACAGATACAAATGTCAAATTTATAACAACCCTCTGTTTTATCGGGGGTTAAAAACAGGTTTATGAATAAGTGGCAAAGATTATGTACATATACTAACGGAAATAAGAGGGTTGTTTAATAAATGGATTGATTAATGCCGCCGTACTTATCGACGGCGGTCTCCCAGGCCACGGCGACGAGCGTGTCGGCCGCGATGTCCACGGGCACGAAGTCTGTCTGTGTGTCCGTGCAGCGGAACACGTGCAGCACGCCCTTGCCAATGGCCACCACCACGCCCGTGGGCCCGTTCAGGTTCTCGATCCAGCCCGGGAACGGGTGCTGGAGCGCTGATATCACTGCACACGGGAAGGGACATCTTTGTTAGGAAGGCTTTTGATAATGATGTTGTCCGACTGTACATGTAGCACGGCGTGCCGTTTTGTCGCTTGTCGCGCAGTGCGTCCCTTTCATAGTGATGGAATCAGTGAAGGACGCACTGAGCGACAAGCGACAAAATGGCGCGCGCGCTAGCCCCCCTGTCTGTCCACACACATGTCGCGATAGGGCGAACCTTCGCCGAATCCCGCTAATGTGGCCGCGTAGCATTACAGACGCTGTACTGTAAACCAGTCTAGCTTACCTATGGTGGGTCTGAAGATGGCGATGGGGTACCGCGCGGTCCCGTGGCGCTCCACCGCGGACTCCGCCAGGGCCTTCGTGAACGTGTACGTGTTCGGTTTGGGCGCTATGTACCTGACACAGACAGACAACGTTAAGTACAATGAAACTTCGTAACGCAAAGCAAGGATATAGAGGCAACCCACAGGGTTATTGTCTAACTCGTCGAAAGCATCGGCTTGATGGACGATTAAATTTAAAACCCCTGACATAAAAAAAACCATAAAGCAGACAGACGGGAGGCGCCCTTGGCTTATGCACTACAATTTTTCTGCCATTTTTCGAGGGGGACGAGGAACACACGTACAGCACACGTCTGCGCTCCTGTCAAAATTTGTTACGTTCCTACAAACGCATACTAAGATATTTAAGGTAAGACAAAACAAAACTGTCACACAAATGCCAAAAACACGCACACAATCATTTTGGACCCTGATTATTTTGGTCAGACTTAATGTTAGAGTTTTGGCAGAGGGGAAATCGCGCGTTAACATCTCCATTCCTTTCCTGCTCTAAGAAAAAACCTATAAAAAATAACATTTCTGTTCCTGGTCGTTTAACTAGGAACTATGTTAACTTTTCCGCAGTCGGATGCCGTATTTTTGTATTTGCAGGCACGGCGCCCGACTGCGCAAGTTAATAGTGAAGCCAAGCTAATGAAAGGACCACCAGGCCCATATACTTAATACATATTAAATTTATTATTATTTGACGACCGGATATGGCCTAGTGGTTAGCGACCCTGATTATGAAGCCTGTGGTCCCGGGTTCGAATCCCGGTCGGGGCAGATGTTTGTATGATGAATACGAATGTTTGT
Source organism: Clepsis dumicolana (assembly GCA_963691665.1). Classification (NCBI taxonomy): domain Eukaryota; kingdom Metazoa; phylum Arthropoda; class Insecta; order Lepidoptera; family Tortricidae; genus Clepsis; species Clepsis dumicolana. The sequence goes on along the minus strand of OY829533.1, from coordinate 6,817,914 downwards.
TCTCGGGTCCTGGATGTTTAATATATACATAAGTATGTATTTATCTATATAAGTATGTTTATCCGTTGTCCAGTACCCATAGTACAGGCTTTGCCTAGTTTGGGACTAGGTCAATTGGTGTCAATTTGTCCCATGACACTTATTTATTTATTTATATATTTTTTTATTATGGGTTTTTTATGTCGGGGTTTTATTCAATTTTCTTTTTTAACGTTTTCTTGTTTTAAAAACCACACTAGAGGCTCAGGAAGTAGCGGCAGGCTACTAAACAGAGTGTAGTTACTTTTGTGTGATCGCGGCGAGCGTGCAGTCGTCCACGAGCGAGGTGAGCGCCAGGACGGCGGGGAGCGGTGCGGGCGCGGGGTACACGCGCTCCTGCACCGTCGACAGCTCCGCGTTGCTGTACGCTGTTGACACGTGGATGAAAGCCTGGAACAAAATACCGTTTAAGAGTGAGTCGGACTCGAGCACTGAGGGTTCCGTTAAATTTATAGTTGGTCACACCAGGTGTACCAAAGCCTCAATAAAATATAAGATAAAAAAATTAAATGTACTTAGTTTCGTCATGAGTTATGTCCGTCCATCCGTCCGTCCGTCCGTATGTCACAGGCATTTTACTCGAAAACTATAAGAGGTCGTGGAGAGTTCAGTCCATCATTCTGGTCCAGTTCAGTCCATCATTCTGACGAATATTAAGTATCTAAAATATTTATTTTTCATCAGTCTCTTCATTCTCTCGTCATTCTGACCTGTGCCCTTAGTGTAATCAAAAAGCACAAAATACGTCTCGATCGCGTTTGCGTTTACGAGTAAGTGACAAAATGAGAATTGTTAAACGCGAACGCGATCGAGACGTTTTTCTTGGCCTGGTCGGCGATTGCACTGGGGGCTCTGACAGACTGAACTGACGCCAGAATGCGCGTGTAACCGGTGTGTAACGGCGGCAGCCCACCTGCATGTTGTTCAGCGCGTCGCACAGCTCCAGCATGCGCATGGCGCTGCGCACGTTGTGCTCCACCGCCTTGCGCAGCTCCTCGTCGAACTTGATGGTCGCCGCCGAGTGGAACACCACCGACACCTGCCATCATCACAACGCTTAATTAAAATATCAATTATCTAGTGAACTAAAAACAATTACTTTGCTCACCCGCGACCACTAATGACAAATAGTTATATCTGGGCGGCAGATGTATGTTTCCGTGCAACGCCTCCGCCTCCACTGCTACACAAATCAACACATGCCACACAGACCCAACTATCACCACCGCCACTAAACTAAACGCTGACGCGTTTCGGCACTCTCCACGAGGCCATTAACGAAGCACAACAACACCCGCTCAACATTCCACCACTTCCACTACCACCTACCTCCTTCTACCTCCCTCCATCCTCCTCCTCCCCTCTCCTCCTCCTCCTTCCTACTTTTCGCTTCTTGGTGGCATGTTGAGCGGTTGTTGTTGTGCTTCGTAAATGGCCTCGTGGAGAGTGCCGAAACGCGTCAGCGTTTAGTTTAGTGGTGCATGGTGGTGATAGTTGGGTCTATGTGGCATGTGTTGATTCGTGTAGCAGTGGAGGCGGAGGTATTGCATGGAAACATACATTTGCCGCACAGATATAACTATTTGTCATTAGTGGTCGCGGGTGAGCAAAGTAATTGTTTTTAATTCATAAATATGGACCTCCTCAAAGTAACGCCTGATTCAATAAACTAATTATCTAGTGGCTTGGCTCTGTGACTGAAGCGGCCAGACTCCGATGGCTGGACGCGTGGAGAGGCTGGGAGAGGATCGAGCCGTGAAGAGGGCGTACCTACTTGGGTCGACCGATAGCGTAGCCAGACGAAATTTGAAGAAAAAACTTCTCTTAAGTGGTAAGGTTGACCAGTTTCTAGCCGACTTGTACTCACGTCCTGCAGCTGCTGCTTGGCGGCGGGCGCCAGGCCCAGTCCCTCGACGGCCACGTCGCCCGCCAGCGCCACCAGCTTGTCCAGCTGCTGCGGGCAGCGCTGGCGGACCACGTCGAACACCTGGGGAAGAACTACCTTTAGTGACCCGATGAATGCTGAGTGGATTCCTTTTTCGCAACTACTTATATTTAATTTAATTTTAAGTTAACTGTACATTACTCTATTGTTGTTGCGAAATAAAGATTTCTTATTCTTATTCTTAACTAGTGTTATAAGTTTGACACTTGACTCTAAAACCTGGTTTAAAAAAACCGGCCAAGTGCGAGTCGGACTCCCGCACGAGGGTTCCGTAGAAAGATTTTAACGCTTTTCCCCAGTGTTACATGAAGTCCAGTGTTAGCAGAGCCCTGCTCCTAAGCAAAATGTACGCAGTGTGGGGTCAATTTATATTGGTCTGTGAAATCTACAGACAGACATAAAAATTTAAGATTTTGAGACTTTTCTGAATGATTGTGCTATAAGAGCTACATTCATACTAAATTTCAAGTTTCTAGGACAACTGGAAGTACCCTATAGGCTTTTGGATTTCGTCAATTTGTATGAAAATAGCCTTTTCAATGACTGTATCTTTTGATTGCGTTGACTTAGAAGGTTGATTTTTTCACAGCTTCAAGGGACCGCAAGCTTGAGTATTTGACGTTAATTTCAGAATGCTACCTCCACGCGTTCCAGAGAAAAACGGTCTTGACAGACAGACAGACAGGCAGACGAACCATAAAGTGATCCTATAAGGGTTCCGTTTTTTCCTTTTGAGGTACGGAACCCTAAAAATACCGCAGACACACAGACACACATATCGAAAGCTAGTTTATGAAAGACCTATCCGACGATACTCCATACCATGGGTTTAGAGGAGAAAAAAAAATTAAGATATCCCCACTGTACATTTTATTCTACCACTTTCTTGTCCTAATTAAAATGTATGCGCACATAAGTGTATCCATGCAAAATTACAGTTACTAGAAAACTAGTACCAATAGTCTCTGAGCTAAGCTGAGGGCATGACGAAACTAAAAGGGTTCCGCTTTTGCCATTTCGGCTACGGAACGCGATTAGACTGAACGCGGTTTCTGGTTTCTTCTGTATTCTGTAGGTCTAGCACAACTCACAGTGCGACTTCTATCTCGCGCGAGAACTACTCCCCTTTTTTTGCTGTCACTCAGAATGCAACGGGACGGGTTACATAATCTCGCGCGACAAACAAAGTCACGGCCAGTCGCGCTAGCCAGACGAGCGCTAAGTATTGCGGACCGACCTGCGACTCTTTGAGCTCCTTGAGGCGCTGCGCGGGCGCCGCGCCCTTCTTGGCGCGCAGCAGCAGCACCAGCTGCGCCACGTCGGGGCACGTGAACAGAAGGCGCTCCACCAGCACCTGATGAGGCAATCGTTGTAACGTGATCTATCTTTGATGGGAGTGGCGGTGGTGATAGTGATAATACTAATGATAAAGTGATTATGATAATAGTCGTGGATGGTAGTGATGAGAGTGGCAGTGGTGGTAGTGATAGTGATAATATTAATGATTAGATTTCGGTTATCGCTATCCCGTGGGAACTATACAATTTTCCGGAATAAAAAGTAGCCTATGTTATTCCTTAATATTCAAACTATCTTCCTACCAAATGTCTTGTAGATTGGTGCTGCGGTTTTCCCGTGAAGAAGTAACAAACAGACAGACAGAGAGACAGAGAAACAGAAACACAGAGAGACGGAGTTAATTTCGCATTTATAATATTAGTTATTAATGATAAAGCAATGATGATAATAGTCGTGGATGGTAGTGATGGAAGTGGCAGTGGTGGTAGTGATAGTGTTACTTAATATTATTGATAAAGTGGTGATGACGACAGTCAAGAATGGTAGTGATGGCAGTGGCGGTGGTGTTAGAGCTAGTGATAATGCTAATGATGATGGTGATGATGATGAAGCTGACCTTCCCAACGAAGCCGGTGGCGCCGGTGATAAGCACGGAGCGGCCCGCGTAGAACTGCGGGATGAGCGCCCCCTGGCAGTCGCGCGGAGCCACCATTGCGGTTGATGAGGGCAACTGGAACAGAAAACTTATGTAAATGTTTGATATGTTTCGTGTATGTCTGCGTCCAATCTATTTATAAGCATCGTAAGTAATAATTACAACTCAGAAAAAGTTAAGAAAATAATTTTGACAGTCGGTCCACAAACTAACATAAAAAAATACGTAAGTACAGTGTAACATAGAACCTCATCCTTTTTTGAAGTCTGTTAAAAATTGGTACAAAAGTAGCTGTAGTTTTGTTTGACGTTGAGTAAATCCTCTTTTACTTAGCTTAGAAATGAAATTCAAGCCAACGACGAAAATTCGAATACTGGCCACTATTCTTTCTGTTTGTAGAAACAACCCATCAGCTATTCTTGCACAAATTATTCAGTGTCTCCGCGTGACTTGGAAGGTACTCAGCTCGTGTCAACAAACTTCCAACAGACGTCACCTCCACGTAAGTGCGAAAGACAAGTTGCCGGACCTAACTACTATGTCAACACGCTCCGACACTCCAATACCATTTTTACTGCATCCACTTTAAACTTGTTATGAGCCTTCTTGACCATATCAGGCTATATTTGCTGAAGGCCACTGAAGTTTGAGATACAAAACGTGACAATTTAACACGTGATGTAAAATTCGCGGAAACACGTGTTTTCGTGTTTGATTTTTGAAGTCACTGAGAGGTCAAGAGGTATTTATGTGAGTAGTGCCACAGGGCAACGTCGTTGGTCCAATGGTTTATAATGCCTATATTTATCGATGCTCGTGCTAATTTTTGGTATGTTTCCATATGGCTATATGGTGTATTGACTAAACTAAGTAAGTGCTGAGTTAAACTAAGTAAGAAATTAACATAGCCTTCTGAAAGCCGGCTATTTTTAGCTAGACGATTATTTTTAAAGAGTAGCATTTTTTGGTCGTGATTCGTAATTCCCCTTACCGCCCTTGAAACATACAATGTTCTTCGTCACACTTGCGAGGAAACGTGGTGCAGGGCAGCAGCCCTGTCAAAATGACGACCGGATAGCATATAGTGGTTAGAGACCCTGACTATGAAGCTTGAGGTCCCGGGTTCGATCCCCGGTCGGGGCAGATGATTGTATGATGAATACGAATGTTTGTTCTCGGGTCTTGGATGTTTAATATGTATATAAGTATGTATTTATCTATTATAGTATGTTTATCCGTTGTCTAGTACCTGTTGTACAGGCTTTGCCTAGTTTGGGACTAGGTCAATTGGTGTCAAATAAATCGAAAGTTAGTTTATAGATTAATAATTATTATCTTTAGATAGGTTGTACATTATGGTTTCTATATTAATATATGTACAGTTTCAACATTTATCCTGTAAGGGGTACCTGTATTAACTACGTTACACGTATTACCACTAGTATATTATAACATCGGCAAACAGTGTAAGTTATTTAATGTGTGTTTGTTAACCGGCGCGGCGAGCGAGGTTGTGTGTGTGTGTCAGCGACAAGATGAGTTCAAATATTAGTTCAGTGTCAGCTATTGCAAATAAACTTTGCGGTTTTAAGTACCCCGAAGGATAAGACGTTCACTCGAAGAAGATAGGAACCATCTCGATTAAAAACTGCTTAGCTTTCGTTTAAAAAAAGCCGCGTCCTGACCCGTTGATCCGTTTAGGAGCTACGATGCCACAGACAGATACACAGAGACTTAGTACTTACACATACCCCTCTTTTGCATCAGCCATAAAGCAGACAGACGGGAGAGGCCTTTGTCTTATCTATGCACTACAATTTTCCTGCCACTTTTTGAGGGGGACGAGGAACACACACGTACAGCACACGTCTGCGCTCATGTCAGAATTTGTTACTTTCCTACAAACGCACACTTAAATAAAACTGTCACACAAATGCCAAAACACGTACACAATCAACAGACCCTGATCATTTTGATCAGACTTAATGTTAGGGATTTGGCAGAGGGGAAATCGCGCGTTAACATCTCCATTCCGTTCCTGCTCTAAGGCATCGCGGTGGTCAAAAATTACACTAGACTGACTGTAGAGGCTCAGTGCAGTTTCCAACATAGCGTTATTTCACAGTATAAGTTATATTATAAGTACAGAATTGATCACGTACTTAGTCGCAAGTCATCACGTCTCTGTGACACATTTTGCTGCAATTTCACATCAGCCGTTATTAAGTATTATGTTATAATGCATTTTAAATCGCTGCGTCTCGTTTCATAATCAATAACTATGTTGAACTCATAAGATTAGCTTTTAACCACTGACGTTTCTACTTGGTCTACACCTACTACACGTCTCTACCTACGTACTACCTACCACGGACCAACCACCCTCTGGACACCGCATCTTCTAAATTTACCTACTTGCAAAGTCATTACAAAAAAGCCGCGGTGAGTGGGCCGGGGGAATGCATCGTGATTGGCTCATAGCTTGTCTCTCGCTTGTCATCTGGTCGAAAGCGAGCCGCGATTCGAGGCTAGAGAGATTTATAGGTGCAAATGAGCATATGCGTTTCGGAAACGTTCGCCCCGACATATTTAGGTGTCCAGAGGGTGGAGGTGGGTGGTGGTGGGGGAAGTACACCTAGTAAATAAATTCGGATTTTGATGACAAATTCATATTTATTGTACAATACAAATACTGCGTGGTCAATGGCAGAGGCAGACAAACAGAACCGCGTAAACACACAGTATCTGGGTCACGGTTACGTCCGCAGTTCATGCGTTCGCTATATATTTTTTAAATAACTTCACGTCAGAGTCAAATACTCGTATTGCCTATACCTACGTAATTATTATTTAATATACGTTTGTTTCTGTCGGTTTTGAAACCGTGCATGATGGGGTCTCGCCACTTACAAGCTTATTTCAGAGTTGCAAAAGCGCTTAGTTGATGCAACTTGTGACCAAAGGGCGGGCAGTTTTCTCTCTCAAAGAATCAGCATCGCTATTCAGCGAGGCAACGCTGCCAGCCTTTTGGGCACCATAATCATAATGAAATAAAAACGGATCACTCACGCATATAAGTCGTGTTTAGCCCGACATGTTTCGGAGTAATTCGAGCAGAGCCACGGCGCGCAGTGTGCGTCTCGCCGCCGCTGGGTGGTGCGCTCCCAGAGGAAGGAATATGAATTAGTCCGAAACAGGTCGGGCTAAACTCGACTTATATACGTGAGTGATCCGTTTTTATTTCATTACAAGTTTAAATATTTCAAAAACGGGTGAATCGATTTTATAATGAAACTTAGCTAAGAACGATCTCGATTAAAGTAGCTTTTGATTAAAAATAATCCCGGCCAAGTGCGAGTCGGGCCCGCGCACCGAGGGTTCCGTACAAAGATTTTCCCGCTTTTCCCCAGTGTTTTATAAGTTGTCAGTATTAGCAGAGATCTGTTCCTAAGCAAAATGTATTCAGTGTGGGGTCATTTTATATTGGCCTGTCACATATACAGACGGACATAAAAAACTATTTATTTTTTATTTTTCTGAGTGGTTAGTGCTATAAGAGCGCCCTTCATACCAAATTTCAAGTTTCTAGGGCAACTGGAAGTACCCTTTAGGTTTTCGGAGTACGGCAATTTGTATGGAAACGACCTTTTTAATGACTGTATCTTTGATTGCGTTGACTTACAACTTTGATTTTTTCACAGCTTCAAGGAACTGCAGGCTTGAGTATTTGATATGAATATCAGCCTGCTACCTCCACGCGTTCTAGAGAAAAAGGGTCTTGACAGACATTATTATTCATTTATTCCTTTTGAGGTGCGGAACCCTAAAAACCGCATCGGAATCGGTCCATCCGTTTGGGAGCTATGATGCCACAGACAGATACACAGGTCAAACTTATAACAAGTATAACACTTTTTCGTCGGGGCAAAAAAAGTTTCACCTCTAGCGGCACCGTATTCACATATGAGGGCTGTTTGATAAGTACCCGTTTTCTAAATATATTAATATCACTGGCCGCAAATAAGTATACCACCTTTTTAAGCCATTTTTCAGAGGCGGGAAAATTAAAAAAAAAATGGCATTCTTTTGTTTTTTTTTCTCATTTGACAACGATTCAGTGAATGCGTGAACTTAAAATTGTTAAAATGGAGAAAGAACAGTATCGGTCTGTAATTAGATTGTTATTGTTGGAAGGAAAAACATGTGATGAAATAAAAGTAAGAATGCAAGCGGTTTACCATGAATGTGCTCCTTCTATGACAACCGTCAGATATTGGTATAACGAGTTTAAGCGGGGGAGAACAACCGTCTTTGATGAGGATCGCCCAGGCCTCAGAGACTACAGACGATATGGTTAAGATAATTGAAAATATCGTTTTAGCCGACCGCCGAATTAAACTTCGAGAAATCGTTGATGCTGTAAACGTTTCAATCGAGAGGGTACAACACATATTAGAAGAAAAATTGGGTATGAAGAAGGTATCGGCGAGGTGGGTGCCGCGTTTACTCACGGAGGAGCAAAAACGGAACCGACTGACTACTTCGGAGCAGTGTTTGGCCGTGTTCAAACGTAACCCGAAGGAGTTTCTGCGTCGTTTCGTGACCGTGGACGAAACGTGGGTCCACCACTACACCCCGGAAATGAAAGAGCAGTCGAAGCAGTGGATTTTACCGGGTGAACCTGCTCCAAAGAAAGCAAAAACCGTCCCATCGGCTGGAAAGGTCATGACGTCCGTTTTTTGGGATTCGCAGGGTATTATACATATTGACTATTTAGAAAAGGGAAAAACAATAACAGGGCAGTACTATGCCAATTTATTGGATGAATTTGACGCCGTGTTGAAGGACAAACGACCCCATTAAAAAAAGAAAAAAGTACTGTTTCATCACGACAACGCCCCGGGTCATTCGTCCAGAGTTGTGACGGCTAAATTAGCACAGTTACGCTACGAACTATTGTCTCACCCCCCGTATTCTCCAGATTTGGCCCCATGCGATTTCTTTTTGTTTCCCAACCTAAAAAAATGGCTCGGTGGCAAGCGATTTGGATCAAATGACGAAGTCATTGCCGCCACAGAGGCCTATTTTAATGACTTTCCAAAATCATACTTTTTGGATGGTTTATTGAAGCTTGAGTATAGGTGGAACAAATGTATCGAGTTAAAAGGTGACTACGTAGAAAAATAAATGCATATATACAAAAAAAATGTTGTTTTTTTTTCCATAAACGGATACTTATCAAACAGCCCTCGTACATACATACTTATTTGACACGTCAACGCGAACGCAATGGAAAAACTTATTGCGACGTAAAATTGACACTAGTTAAGGGCTCCGGCGAAACTGGCAGTCACACACTAATTAAACTGTTGACAAGACAGACAGACAACATACACACGAGTGACGTGCGTATAGTAAGATTATGCCTAAGTGCGTAGGTATAAGAGTATGAGTGTGAGTATGAGTATTATGGCGTCGAGGGTCGAGCACGACTTAACGAATGCTGCGTAACGTAAAATCGAATAGTAAACGTTGTCGAGTTTGTATGACGTTTGGAACAGCGCCCGCCCGTGAGCGTATTTGGAACTAAAATTTAGTATGAGGTTTCTCAATCTCGATACGATAACCGTAACGTTACGCAGGATTCGTAAAGTCGTGCTTGACCCACTGTGCCCTTACTTGTAATCAAAAAGCACATAATACTTCTCGATCGCGTTTGCGTTTGCGTTAAATGGCTTCCGTAGATTCTACCTAAAATAATGGACTTAATTGTACACGAGTGCGGAGTGAGAACTTCGCACACACCGTTATTTCGAAGGAGTGTGCATTTTTCTCCACTATGTTTCTTATGAATCTTAGTTAAAACTTACTTTAGGTAAGTATCATATTTTTTATCTTATCTCCGTGCAATAACATTAACTCAAAGTCTGATTCAATCGAAATTCACGACATATTCAGCAGATAATAGGTACTTTTTTAACTTGGCGTTTTTAACCGACTTCATAAGAAGGAGGAAGTTCTCAATTTATCGGGATATTTTTAGGGTTCTGGCCCTCAAAGGAAAAACGGAACCCTTTAGGATCACTTTGTTGTCCGTCTGTCTGTCGGTCAAGACCCTTTTTCTCTGGAACGCGTGTTTGTGGCAGGCTGAAATTAATACCACATACTTAAGCCTGCAGCTTGAAGCTGTGAAAAAATCAAACTTCTAAGTCAACGCAATCAAAAGATATACGGTCATTTAAAAGGTTGTTTCCATACAAATTGCCGTACTGTGAAAATATACTTCTAGTTGTCTAAAGACTTGAAATTTGGTATGAAGGTAGCTACTCAGAAAAATGACAAATTCCAAAATTTTTATGTCTATCTGTAATGTCACAGACCAATATAAAATGTCCTCACACTGCGTACACTTTGCTTAGGAGCATCGCTCCGCTAACATTGGACAACATAAAACACTGGGGAAAAGCGGGAAAAATCTTTGTACGGAAGCCTCAGTGCGCGAATCCGACTCAAACTTGGCCGGTTTTTTGTACAATTAAAGTGTTTACGTACTTACTTCCTACTTAGTATTTAAAAACTTGTAAGTACACACTTTGTTGTAATTCCCGCTCACGATGCGCTGTTAACTATAAAACACTTCGCGGTAATCTCGTCGCCACCTCATTAGCTATTTCTATTTCTTATTTACCGCACTCGGCTCGTAAATTTAAAAAGTGTTTCTAGGGTTCCGCATCGCAAAAGGAAAAACAGAACCCTTATATATAGTATCACTTTGTCGTCCGTCTGTCTGTCAAGGCCCGTTTTCTCTAGAACGCATGGAGGTAGCAAGCTAAAATTAATCACAAATCATTTGAAATTATGTACAAATGTAACTTCTGTATTGATTTACACTTCCGCGATTTTCACACATCATAAGTATCATTATGATCATGTTATGATTGGTCCCTCGAGACCATTGACCAATGACCATGGTCGCAACGTCGCGTCCGAAATGTCGACGATTAAGTCCCGAATAGTTATGATGATAATCTAACTTCTAACAATAAGTCAACGCAACCAAAAGATACAGTCATTAAAACCGGCCAATTGCGAGTCGGACTCGCGCACAGAGGGTTCCGTATAAATTTGTAGATATTAAATAGTTCGACTAGCATGGGAATCGAGCCTCGAAGATTTTGCCCGCTTTTCCCGGGTGTTTTAAAAAGTCCAGTGTAAGCAGAGCCGTATTCCTAAGCAAACTGTACGCAGTGTGGGGTCTTCTTGTTATGTTTGTGCTAGATCATATGAAACTGATGGCTTTAGAGAATTATTTTGTTTTTTTGTTAAGGCGGTTTTACAGTTAAATGAAATGAAATGATATAGCATACAAATTGGTTAAGATAGGATTAAGTCATAGATAGTTGGTAGTATAATAGTTCCTATGTCACTTGGCACAATGGAGCGACATCATCGCGTGGCAAAGCGAATTATTAAATTATAATTATAAATTTAGTTTATAATTAAAAATTAAAAATAAAGAATTATAAAATTATTAAATAAATTAAATTAAGATAAAAAAAAAAAAGATATAGCAGCATTACGACAGGAAATTTTTGTTGTTATGTATTTTATTGTGTGTTATACAACGTGTTACAAAATAACCCGTAAAAAAAATTTTGAAAATCGTTCTACAATTGACGGAGTAATCGATGTACATACATTAAAAAATACATATTTACAGAAGAACGTAGAACCTCCACGTTTTTTGAAGTCGGTTAAAAATTTAGGGTTTAGGGTTTGCAATTGTATGAAAAAAAATATATTTTTGTTTCATACAGTAATTGAAATATGTATTGTAAATGGACTCTTTATAATGGACAATTTAACCTCCTTTCGGCTTTACGGGTATTTTTAACAAACTTCAAAACAGGAGGTTCTACGTTCCACTACATATATTTTTTGGAGACCGGAATAAAATAGAAAATCCATACAATACTTAAGTAGCTCAAAGGAATTTCTAGATTTTTTTATGCATGAAAAAAAAATTTTTTTTCTGACCCGAACAGGGTCAGCGGGAGAGGACTGGGTAAATTGGAAAAGTGACCAGTTACAGTGGAGGTGGAGGGGTGGGGGGGGGGGGGGGGGGGAGGGTCAGTAATAGCCGATTTACCCTATAACATGCTTACAATAACCTAACCAACTCAGAAAATTTTAAAAACCTAAAGTTCAATATTTCAAAAACGGGTGAAACGATTCTACTGAAACTTAGTCAAGAACCATCTCGGTTATTAAACTAGCTTTCGACTACAAGCAGCCGCATCGAAATCGGTCCCAGTATATATAATGTACTCTGTGATCGGTCCATTCGTTTGGGAGCTATTGTGCCACAGACAGACAGATAGACAAATCAAACTTATATCACCCCTCTTTTTCTTCGGGGGTTAAATAGTAATCATTTCACAAATAGTCACATATTTTTAGTCTTTAGAACTTTACTTACCTGTTAAAAAAAAAAACTGAACCACCGAACTAGATCACTGAAACAGCAGTTAAACTTCCAAAGTAACTTTCGTTTTGACTCAATTTATTATTAGTTTTAGCTTATTATATAATTTAGTTTATCAGATAGGCACGTGTGGTGGGTACGGATGAGGCAGACATACTGACTACTTATATCTTATCTCGAGACGACTATGTCAACAGTCATCCTCCTTTGGTAACGTCATGGTCTTGTAAGACTGGCCTGCGCTCATTTTTAACCGACGTCAAAAAAACTGTATGTAAGTAAGTAAGTAAACACTTTATTGTACAAAAAACAGGATAAAAACATAAGTTACAACAATACAATTTATTTACAAATTTATTAATTTTTAGGTAAAAGCTGTTATTTATAGTGGCATAAGCGTACGAGGGGCGGCTGAAAAGTAATCTACCTAACAATTAAACAAAAGACTGTCGTGGCTAATTTTTTTTTATTTTTCTATATAGTCCCCTGCTAGTAAAATGCAATTATTAAATTTTTCAAATATTGAATTTAAACCATTAAAAAAAAACTTTCGGTTTGTCGTCAAAAAAGTCAGTAACCGCAGCCTTCATTTCGTCATCGGTCATAAACCTTCGTCCCCTGAGGTCTTTCTTGAGAAGTCTAAACAGAAAATAGTCACAGGGGGCTAAATCTGGACTATAAGGGGGGTGGTCAATGGTTTCGAAGCCATTGTCTTTAATTGCTAGCTTCGTCGTGCAGGCTGTATGCACTGGTGCGTTATCATGCAAAATCAGAATTCCTTTGCTTAGTTTACCTCGCCGTTTTTCTTTTATTGTCTCTCTTAGTTGATATAGTAAGTTTGAGTAATAATCAGCATTCATTGTAGTTTTCTTCGGTAAATAATCTATGAGCAAAATCCCTTCTGTGTCCCAAAAGATTGTAGCCATAAGTTTACCTGCCGATGGACAGATCTTGAATTTCCGAGGCGGCTTCTCATCCTTAAATTTCCACTGTAACGACTCTTGCTTACTTTCCGGGTCCCATTGTCGAATCCAAGTCTCATCACATGTTACAATTCTAGAAATTATTTCTTCCTCTCTCTCTTCTCTTTCCCTCAACTCATGTCCAAAAACTCTTCGCAACATTTGATACGCCTCTCCATGTCAAATGCAGTCAACATTCTGGGGACCCAACGTGCACTAACCTTGGACATGTTCAGATGCTCATGAATTATTTCATTGACTCGCTCTTTACTGACGCCCACATCTCTAGCTATCTCCCACTGCTTCACTCGTCGGTCCTCTAATATATTTTTTTTCACCCTGGCTACATTTTCATCGGTGACGGCCGAAACTGGTCTTCCGCTACAAGGATCATCTTCCAGGCTCTCACGACCTAACTTAAACTGCTTTGACCAAAACTTTATAACAACTTCCGAAGAACACGAACTGCCAAACACACGTAACATACGCTGTCTGATCTCCGAAGGCGTATTCCCTTCTTTAGTCAAAAACTTAATCACCGCACGCTGCTCGATTTTATCAATTTTCACTTTTTCTACCGACATGTATGAAACAATTGTAGGAGACAAATAAACGTGATGCAATAAACAAATGAATGTAATACATTTTGAAAATAGAATAACAAACGAATATAAATCCATACCAGCCAGCATTATTTTTGTATATATTTCTGACCAAGGAGATTATTTATCAGCCGCCCCTCGTATGTATAAAATACTCGTATAAAAAAATGCGAGCCTTGGGGGAGGCCTATGTTCAGCAGTGGACGTCTTTCGGCTGACATGATGATGATGATGATAAAAAAATGTACTTAGATATTATTCGAATATACAGGGTGTGTTTTAATGAACCGTCAAGAATTCAGCCCGGGCTTGAGTAGGTCTTTGGGAGCACCACTGTGAAGTTAAAATAAGAATCTATACTGCCAACAATCAGAGGTAATGCTCGCGCGGCTGCTCGAAGATTAGTCCGAAACAAGTCGGGCTATACTCGAGTGACATACGTGAGTGACACAAAAAACTACTTATCGAACCTGTTTACAAAATTTCACGAGAATCGGTAGAGAAATGCGATCTGTACAAGAGCACAGCCATGCAGACATTCAATTTGACATCATCATCAATCATGTCGGCCATCAGTCCTGTTAGCAACGTGCCCCGCCCACTGCCACTTATGTTTCTCAATTCTTCGAGTTCTTCCATTCTTCAGCACGGCAACGCGGCAAGCGTTTTGGGCACCTTTGCGCCAGGAATATTGTGGGGTGGTTTATTTATTTAAAATTCTTATTTACGTTTAGATATATGTTATTTAAGTTCAGGTATTTGTTTTTATTGTGCTATATTACTTTGTAATTCTTCAATTTCGACATACAAAAGAATTTAGCCCAAGGTAAAACGAAGATGCTTTGCTTGCTCGGTCAGTAAAATTTAGTAGCTAAGGCTCGCTCTGTGCGCGCAGACCTGTCGTGCTCGGCCACGCTGGACCAGCGGTTGTGCGTAAAGTTCTTCGTAAAGCAGGCGAAGGGATTTTGCCAAACAGCCCATCTGCATTCGGAACCGTTTCTCATTAAGTTAGTGACGTTAAGAATAACTGTTTTGTTGTGAACTTCTTAGTAAGGATAATCAACGTGAAAAAGTTATGGAACATTTTTTGACATATGACAAATTTTAATTTTAATTTAAAAGTTCAATATCTCAAAAAGCGGGGAAGCCGATTTTGATGAAACTTAGGAATCATCTCGATTAAACTAGCTTCCGATTAAAATTGGTCCATCCGTTTGGAAGCTATGATGCTACAGATACACGGATACAGATCAAACTTATACTTAAGTACCCAACTTTTTGCATCGGGGGTTAGAAAAAAAAAACTAGGTGTTGAACAATTTGCTCAATGTCCAAACACCAATTACACTCGTGACGTCAAAATACTTACGCGAAATATAACACACTCGGTTACCATACAAATCTACGAACTCTTTCCTTCTATCCCGATGTGGGTCTGTGCCCCTTACCAAAACTTGTAAGTAAACTGTTTTATAGGATACCTATTTAAGGAATGCGAGTGGGTCACCTGATGGTAAATAATTACCGCCGCCCATTGACACCCGCAACACCAGAGGCATAGCCGATGCGTCGCGAGGTGGCCTCCGGGTCGGAGCTGCGCAGACGCAGTCGCAAGGTTTGTTTGTCATTACGTTTGGGCGTGAAGCGCTAAATGAATGTAGTTTAAGGGTTCCGTAATAGTTATTAATACTTACTAAAAATTATTATTCTTAACTAAAACCATAGACATACATTAGACATAATGAAACGGGATATTCACCGCGATTACCTTATACTTAGGTTTGATGAGCTCCCGATATTTCGACGCAGTTACATGCATCATGGTCAATGGGCAAACATATTTTTTTTTAGTTTTACGTAAGTATTTGTATATTATTGTTATTTATATTCTAGCTTTTACTTTAAGGGTTCCGAACCAAAATGTTAATAACCTCTATACTTATACCTAACCAACTTAGGAAAGTTGAAAAACCCCCGACATTGTCATTTCAAAGGTCAATATTTCAAAAACGGGTGAACATATTTTAATCAAACTTAACTAAGAACCATCTCGATTAAACTGGCTTTGGATTTAAAAAAATCGCATCGAAATCGGTCAATCCGTTTGGGAGCTATGATGCCACACACAGATACACGTGTCAAACTTATAACACCTCTCTTTTTGCGTCGGGGGTTGTGTGGCTGCGGGTGAGCATTTTTTTTGTTCATGAATATGGACGTTCGCCAAGTAGCGCCCGATTCAATCAATAACTCAGGTACGGAACCCTCAGCGCGCGAGTCCGACTCGCACTTGGCCGGTTTTGATTTACGACAATGACCGTGACAGTGCCACTGGAAGACATATACTTACTATTAAGTATGAACTATAAGTATTGTGGTGGTTTAAAGTTAACCATTAACATAAGATTATTAATTATCATTATTTTTAGGGCTCCGTACCTCAAAAGGAAAAAACGGAACCTTTATAGGATCACTTTGTTGTCCGTCTGTCTGTCTGTCAAGACCCTTTTTCTCTGGAACGCGTATAGGTAGCATGCTGAAATTAATATCAAATACTCAAGCCTGCAGTCTCTTGAAGCTGTGAAAAAATCAAACTTCTAAGTCAACGCAATAGATAGATAGATAGATAGATAGATAAAGTCTTTATTTTTCACAACACAGGAAACACAAACATGTATAAAACAGTGCAATTAGGTACATTTGGTATACAAAAATGAACAGAGAATACAAAACAGCAAGAAAAACTGGAAACAGTAAAAAAGAGAAAGAAAGACGAATAACAATGTTGTTTAAATGTACGTTTGTGAGTGCCGAGTGCCGTGAAAAGAAAGGTGCTGACTCAGCATAAAGCTGCGGAGACCGCAGCTCTGGTATTCTGCCAGGACCAACTGAGCCAGACCTGTGGAATACGCGAGAGGAAACGAATGCTTATTGTATAAAATAAAAATGTACATTAATAAGAAAAGGGGAGAAATATAAAACAGGCTATATGTATACTTAAATTGCGGAGCGAGGAGTGAAAAGGAGAAAGAGAAGAATGGGTGCAATATTACAATAAATAATTATGTTTGGTTGTTTTTTTAACCGACTTCAAAAAAAGGAGGAGGTTCTACGTTCCACTGTACGTATTTTTTTTTATGTATGTTCATCGATTACTCCGTCAATTGTAGACCGATTTTCAATTTTTTTATTTTATTTGAAAGGGTATACTCCTGAGGTGATCCCATTGTCACCAAGTCATGATTTGATGATGGGATCCCAGGGAAATCGAGGGCAACCTCAAATTTTACAGGCACGTATCATGTGTTTCATATATTTTCGAAAGCTATTCAAGTATTTGCGTCCGGTAGTCATCATCTTATGTTGATGAGCTGATGATGGAAGGTACAACTCCTTAACGGTTAGGAGTTGGAGGATAATTCTGAAAATGTTAAATCGACGTAAAATTGTGAAATAAAAATCTTTTAACAAAAAAGTAAAACCGCCTTCAGTTTCCGTTGTCCGAAAGAAACGCATTTTATTTTATTTTATTTATTTATCATTATTTTAGAGGACTATTTTACGTTTTTTTTCTAAGGTTTTTTTAGACTCCGTATAGTGAATAAGGAACCCCTAGGGGTTTCGTTATGTCCGTCTGTCTGTCTCATCATCAGCCTATTTACGTCCCACTGCTGGGCACAGGCTTCCTCTCAGAATGAGAGGGCCTTGGGCTTTAGTTCCCACGCGGGCCCAGTGCGGATTGGGAACTTCACACACCATTGAATTGCTTCCCAGGAGTGTGAAGGTTTCCTCACGATGTCTTCCTTCACCAAAAAGCGCATGATAAATTACAAATGTAATTCCGCACATAAATTCCGAAAAACTCAGAGGTGCGAGCCGGGGTTTGAACCCACGACCCTCTGCTTCAGAGGCGATAGGTCAAACCACTAGGCTATCACGGCTTGGACGGCACGGTCTGTCTGTCTGTCCTGTCATAATTAAAACTGTTTTTTTTTCTATAATAATCACCTACATCTATGTCGAATTTGAAGAGTCTAGTAATTATAGTTTATAGGATTTCGTTGAACTGAATATATAAGTCCCGTTTTCTCCCGTCCCCGTGGGAATTTCCAAAAATCCTTCCTTAGTGGGTGCCTGCATTGTATAAGGTATCTATTTGCAAAATTTCAAGTCTCTAGGTCCAGTGGTTTCGGCTGTGCGTTGATAGTTTAACAGTGAGTCAGTCAGTCAGTTTAGAATTTTATATATACAGATTACTTAGCGAATACTAACTCCTGGTCACAGTTAAAGGAATCTTGGTGTTAGAAAATAAATTCGTAGAATAACAATCTTAAAAACAATCGTGTTTTTTTTCTATTCTACCCACGTGATCAGTAAATAGTAGTTTATGCAACTGCTACATAATGAGTGTTTTAAGGCCTAATTATGTGGAGTTGCATACATTACTTTATCTACACACATATTATAAGTACTCTAAGATGGGTTCAGAAGCCGAAGGCATATAATCATACCCATACCTGTCACGAATTTGACTGCTTTTTTTAAATCATAGACAAACATACCGAGCTGACGTTTCGTGAACTTTACGTGAACATTAATTATACATGTCGGACTGAACTCGACTTATATACGTGAGTGATCCGTTTTATATCACTATGATTGTAAATTACGTTGGTTTTCAAATTTGAAACATCGAATTCGATATCGAAAAGTCATTACGATATCGAATTCGATGTTGTAATGACTATTACTTTACTGCTGCTGGTGGTGGTGCTGGGGCTGGCGGCGAAGGCGTCGTCGTGCTGCAATGCTGGTCATTTTCTACGGTTTCTGAACGCATTATAGAGGACTTATGATATGTGTGTAGATAAAAGGATTTACGTGTTAACAAATAAAATAATAACATAGTTGACTAACTCATAAAAACTGAACGAATGTTTGTTCTCGGGTGTTGGATGTTTAATATGTGTTTAAGTACGTATTTATCTATATGAGTATGTTTATCCGTTGTCTAGCACCCATAGTACAGACTGCCTAGTTTTTAAGTATAGGTCGATTGGTGTCAATTGTCCCATGATATGTATTTATTAACCCCAAAAGAGGGCTGTTATAAACTAAAAAACAATTACTTTGCTCACCCGCGACCACTAATGACAAATAGTTATATCTGTGCGGCAAATGTATGTTTCCATGCAACACCTCCGCCTCCACTGCTACACGAATCAACACATGCCACACAGACCCAACTATCACCACCACCACTATACTAAACGCTGACGCGTTTCGGCACTCGCCACGAGGCCATTTACGAAGCACAACAACAACCGCTCAACATGCCACCACTACTGACTACTGACATATGTATACCATGTACTCAACTTAGTTAGTGACAATACCAACGTACCCACTAATATTTTATAAATTCCAAACTACCCTTTTATGTAAGTCCTAAACTACCCTTTTTTAAGAAATGAATTCCAAACTACCCTTTTTATTTTTATTTTTAATTTACGCCAGGTACCCCGTTATTTTTAACCGAGTACGGTAAAAAGAGAAGTCATGTTCTCATTATTAATATGACACATTATTAAAATTAGAACCAAGTCGTAACAAAGGCGAAGAAACCAAATTAACTTGTTCATTAATAATAGACCCCATGTTGTTGTACCTAATTATTTCCAATTGTTCTAAAACCGATAGCCGCAAACCCTTATCACAATAATGTAAAATTTCGTACGTATCTGAGTCTAACAACGAATGATTCGTGTCTAATAAATGCTTGGCAAAGTTTGATTTCTCTGGATGATCATGCCTATATGACGAGACATGCTCTTTAAATCTAGTATCAAAGCTTTGTTATAAGTTTGACCTTTTTGTGTCTGTCTGTGTATCTGTCTGTGGCACCGTAGCTCTTAAACGGTTGAACCGATTTGAATGCAGTTTTTTATTTGAAAGCAGGTTTTCTAACGATTGTTCTTAGACATGTTTCATTAAAAAAACGATTCAGCCGTTTTGAGATATTACACTTTGAAATGATAATGTCAGGGGGTTTTGCCAAGTTCAAATCGAAAACGTGAGAGCCCGTTCATATCTTTGACATGTGAAAAGAGTAAACTGTAAAATATGTCATTTAAAAAACTTCCGGCATAAAAAACCTATAAAAAGCAATAAAGTTAAATTTCTGTGCCTGGTCCTTTAATTAGGAACTATGTTAACTTTTGCGCAGTCGGGTGCCGTACCCACGGAGGGCCTACAAATACAAAAATACGGAACCCGACTACCAGGGCCGGTTACAGCTAGGCGCCCCGGGCGAGTCATGCATTTGGCGTTCTTTTGTAGGCATCCTACTTGATAATTTCACAAAATTTACTACGGTAACTTTTTCTGTTTACATCGAAATTAAATTAAGACAGTGGTGACGTTGTGCCGGCGCGCGCGGCGCCCCGTAGACCCCGGCGCCCCGGGCGGTCGCCCAGGTCGCCCTCCCCTGAGGCCGGCCCTGCCGACTGCGCAAAAGTTAATATAGTTCCTAATTAAAGGACCAGGCACAGAAATTTAACTTTATTACTATTTGTAGGTTTTTCACTGCCAAAAGTTATGAAATCTCTAGTAGAGTCAAGCCGATAACCATGGATGGCGTTATTGCTCTCAATACGTATGACTCCAAAATTAATCAATCAATCAATTATTTTTTTGAAATTAGAATCGATCCCTGCCGATAACACTGGCTCTACAAACTTTATACTTACTCTAATATTATCTTGTTTCAAAGATTTTCCACTGATTAAGTAAACCACGAAGTTTAAATTCGATACTTCTTATTGACGTAAGCATTTTGGTTAATCCCTAACTGCCTAGTGTTTCTCAGAAATGTTTATAACTTTTGCCATTTTAATCAACAATTTGCGAGCGGAATTAAATCCATTTCTTAAAAATATCTTATTAGTCATAAAAAATGTGGATTTATTTATAGAATTCGTATCATTTCGGAAGGTCGCGGTCAAATACGAATTTGCATGTTTGAGTCATTTAATTTGACGACAGATTTACATATAAGAGTGAATGAAAGCAGCTATATATACATATTATTTATATTTATTTATAGTTTCGTCATATGTCCGTCTGTCGATCTCGTAACTGAGAGACTATTAGTTGGTCCTAGAAAGCTGTAATTTTACTTAGTATACCTAGATATACATTGTCATATTAATAGGCCCAAAAGTGCTTTGATAAAATCTTGAAAAAAAAAAGTTTTTTAGGGGTACCTCCCCTACACGTAAAGTGGGGATGTTTTTTTTTAATATTGAACTTTGAAATGACAATGTCGGGGGTTTTTCAACTTTTCTAAGTTGGTTATTTATTTTAAGTATACTTAACGTGATGGGTTAGTAATTTGAATAGTAGAAGTCGGTGCTTCATTCAAAGAATATTCCGCTCGCACCGCACCGACTTCATATTTCTGCTGCTTAGTGCTAGGCCATAAAACTTTAGGCTTTAGTTTCTGTTGTCCGAAATAAACGCATTTTATTTTATTTTATTTATTTATCATTATTTTAGAGGCTTGTTTTACGTTTTTTTCTAAGGTTTTTTTTTGAAGGCGGTTTTACTTTTTTGTTAAAAGATTTTCATTTCACAATTTTACGTTGATTTAACATTTTCAGAATTATCCTCCAACTCCTAACCGTTAAGGAGTTGTACCTTCCATCATCAGCTCATCAACATGGGATGATGACTACCAGACGCAAATACTTGATGAATAGCCTTAGAAAATATATGAAACACATAATACGTGCCTATAAAATTTGAGGGTTGCCCTCGATTTCCCTGGGATC
The DNA here is from genome assembly GCA_963691665.1 of Clepsis dumicolana. Taxonomy (NCBI): domain Eukaryota; kingdom Metazoa; phylum Arthropoda; class Insecta; order Lepidoptera; family Tortricidae; genus Clepsis; species Clepsis dumicolana. Next base: position 6,796,095 of record OY829533.1, on the reverse strand, counting down.
CCATCATCAGATCATGACTTGGTGACAATAGGACCACCTCAGGAGTATACACTTTCGAATAAAAAAAAAATTCAAAATCGGCCTACAATTGACAAAAAAAAAAATACATACAGTGGAACGTAGAACCTCCTCCTTTTTTTGAAGTCGGTTAAAAAGGGGTGTTATAATACACTTGACATCTGTATGGGTGTGAGTGTGTATTTGTCTGGGCATCTTAGCTCCTAAACGGGCGAACAGCTTAAGACGCGGCTTTTTTTAATCGAGATGGTATGTACCTAGTTAAGTTTTATATAAAATTTAAAAAAAACGATAAAAAAAGCACTCAAATTTTTTGATGTATTAAGAAAAAATCAATCAAAATTACAGGTGATCAAAGGGCTGGCGCGTTCCTCGGCCAACGTATAGGCATTGCTGTACAAAGAGGCAACGCCGCCAGCCTTGTGGGCACCTTGCCCCGAGGTAGCGGACTCGGGGACGTTTTCCGTTTTAGGTTCTAAATTTTATTATTGTTGTTCTTTTTTTTTTGTAGTAATAAATATTAATAGTTTCTCACAAAAAGTAAAAAAAAATATTTCTGGACCTGCCTGGTCATTTAATTAGGAAATAACTATTATGTTAACTTTTGCGCGGTCGGGTGCCGTAGGTACCCGCGGAGGGGTTACGAATACAACAAGACGGCACCGACTTATATTATAGGTAGGTTTTTTTGGGTTTTTAGATTTAAATTCAATATTTTTTTACAGTTTTTACATATACTTAGATACTTAGCTAATTCATTTTGCATATAACAACGGGGTCCCGGATTCTGGATCCTGAACTTAGCCATACTGAAGACATCAACGAGTCTCACGATTTTGACTTCAACTTGACAAACCCCCCCCCCCCCCCCCTACTTTTTCTTTTCAAAATGTAATATCTTAAAAACGGCTGAACCGCTTTCGATGAAACATGTCTAAGTACCATGGCTAGAAAACCTACTTTCAAATAAAATAAAAACCGCATTCAAATCGGTTCAACCGTTTAAGAGCTACGGTGCCACAGACACACGAACACAGACGCACGTAGCGGTCAAACTTAACACCCCTCTTTTTGCGTCGCTGGTTAAAAACGCTAGTCTGAAACAGCTCTTACCAATGCTGATTCAATAAAATTATCGGTTACTTAACTGTTTAGTTAAAGTACCTATTTAAACTCTTACAATGCGTTTTAGCACACAAAGTGCTTTGAACCGGTTCGTTAATTTATTATAAATATTATAATTTAACATTCAGCCATCTGGTAATAATTATAATAATGTAATTTATTGTCTAGAATACCTACAGGTATGCTGCAATAATCATGAATACTGAATAGTAAGCTTACACAACGCTCACGGCCTACGCAAACGCAGTTCTCGCGCGAGATAGAGCAGTCGCACTGAGAGTTGTGCTAGACCTACAGTAGGGCTAGCGCGACTGGCCGCGACTTTGTTTGTCGCGCGAGATTATATTACCCGTCCCGTTGCATTCTGAGTGACAGACCAGACCAGAACGGGCAATTGTTCTCGCGCGAGATAGAAGCCCCACTGTGAGTTGTGTTAGACCTACAGAGGGTCGAGCACGACTTTACGAATGCTGCGTAACGTTACGGTTATCGTATCGAGATTACAGACATCACAGACCCCATGTTAGAAGCTGTCAAGCGTACCCGGTTTTTATTTGTGTACAACACAGCCTGTAGGCAATTTACCCGATAAAAAATAGAAGCATCGGTCGTCTCTAGGCAGTCATTCAAATAAAGTGTCACTGAATGAGGTCGGGTTATAGTTGTCATCAAAGGCGCTCCCTCACACATTCAAATACTGACGCACACTACAGATCAAAAAAACGGTACGACTCATGAAATCGGAGCATACAGTTGTCTCTTTTTAACAAAGGGCATTAGTTACATGAGCGAAGGGTATAACTACACGGCCATAAGTTTACCTTCCATCTATTGACTTCATTAATCTGAGATCGAGATCGAGAAACCTCATACTAAATTTTAGTTCCAAATGCGCTCACGGGCGGGTGCTGTTCCAAACGTCATACAAACTCGACGTTTACTATTCGATTTTAAGTTACGCAGGTTTCTTAAAGTCGTGCTCGACCCTCTATGGGGCGTCAACTATTGGTATTATCGTGTCAATCATTAGGGCGTTTACCTTACATTTCGCAAAAACCAAAGGACTCGTAAATTTTTGATGATGATAGACAGATAGATAGGTAGTTAATAAGTAACGTCGGAACTTTAAACAGTAAAAGCAGGTAAGTGAACTGAATTTAGGATAAAATGCCGTAATTTTTTCCGCCTGCAGGGAAAAAAATCGGCCAAGCGCGAGTCGGACTCACGCACCGAGGGTTCCATACAAATTTGTTGACATGTACTTAAAAAAAAACAAATTTCTAAGTCAGCGCAATCAAAAGATACGGTCATTCGAGTCATTTAAAATGGTTTTTTATATATCAATAAAACCTAAAGTATTTATAAAGGTAGCTACCACGCAATTGAGACTTTATACGAATAAGTCCACTATATGGACATCATATCCCGAGCATTTTGTTTATCTGCGGGTATCCTACACCTTGTGCAAGGTCCGTCCGGATCGCTACCACCATGTTGCACGTTGTGTTCCGGTGTGGAGAGTAAGACAGCCGGTGTAATTACGGGCACAAGAGGCATTTCATCTTAGGCTCTCTAGGTCGGCAGCGCATCTGCAAACCCTCCGGGGTTGCAGGTGTCTATGGACAGTGGTGATCATTTACCATCAGGTTACCCACTTACTCGTTTGCCTTCCTCGTCGTATAAAAAAAAAGTGGTATAATCAAAACCCATGCTACGGGGGTTCAAAAAAATCGATAAAGCGCTTTGAGAAAAGGTAGGTAGGTAGTTCGCTTGGCATGAGTCAAAACCCCCCCTTGGCAGACTCTAGACGACTTGGCGGGGCCACGGTAGTGCGAGGGTCGAGCACGACTTTACGAATGCTGCGTAACGTAAAGTCGAATAGTAAACGTTGTCGAGTTTGTATGACGTTTGGAACAGCGCCCGCCCGTGAGCGTATTTGGAACTAAAATTTAGTATGAGATGTCTCGATCTCGATACGATAACCGTAACGTTACGCAGCTTTCGTAAAGTCGTGCTCGACCCTCTGGTCAAAATCCGTTCCATAGTTTTTTTTAAACAGAATTGTAAAATAATTTAAAGTTTGTTAACCTCACCACTCTGACATTTATAAACCGGTTGTTTATTTTTGTTTGAAAGTGTAGGTACGTTTGAGATGGTTGCAATAATTTATCAAAATCCATTCGACAATTTTACAATTAGACGACCGGATAGCCCAGTGGTTAGACTATGTAAGCTTTAGGTCCCGGGTTCGATCCCCGGTCGGAGCAGACGTTTGTATGATGAATACGAATGTTTGTTCTCGGGTCTTGGATGTTTAATATACATTTAAGTATGTATTTATCTACATAAGTATGTTTGTCCGTTGTCTAGTACCCATAGTACAGGCTTTGCCTAGTTTGGGACTAGGTCAATTGGTGTCAATTGTACCATGATATTTATTTATTTATTTAATATTGTTTCAGGGAAAAAGTTAAGTATACCCAACGGGATTATGCCTATATGCGAACTACGTAGTAACTTATGCATGCGTTATGTATGGAAATAAACCAGTTTATTAAACAGCAGGTTTATTTACCTTATGCAGGTTATCCGAACCAGTCAAAATAATTATGCTACGGCCACATGCATCGCGATAACGCGAACATTCGCTTTATCGCGATGTGTGTAGTCGAATATTCGCGAATTATGCGGGTGGTAGGACCTTGTGCGAGGTCCGTCCGGATTGCTACCACCATCTTACTCGCTAAACCTGCCGCTACGCAGCAGTGCTTGCACTCTTGTGTTCCGGTGTGGAGAGTAAGACAGCCGGTGTAATTACGGGCACAAGAGACATTTCATCTTAGCTCTCTAGGTTGGCAACGCATCTGCAAACCCTCCGGGATGCGGGTGTCTATGGACCGTGGTGATCACTTACCATCAGGTGACCCATTTGCTCGTTTGCCTTCCTTCGTATAAAAAAAAGAACGCTTCGATTAATGTTAATTGCGGGCACAAGAGGCATTTCATCTTGGCTCTCTGGGTTGGTAACGCATCTGCCCCCATACTACAAAATTCGAAGTTCGTATCGTATCGTCCCGCTAACTCTCTTGTTAAATAATATTAGCTTGAGAGGGTCGGCACGATACGAAGTTCGAATTTTGCACTTCGTAGTCGGGGGGCTGCAAACCCCCCGAGGTAGCGGGTGTCCACGGGCAGTGGTGATCACTTACCATCAGGTGACCCACTGCTAGTTTGCCTTCCTAGTCGTATAAAAAAAAATCCGTTATGTGCAATACCGCGGCTTCGTCTGCAGAGAAGTCGTTTATCACTGGAACCCTGCACGTGGTAGGACAATGAGAATAAAATGATTCCGTTACGTTTCCAAAGATACAGCCTTTTGAATGGTGGACAGACAGACAGACAGCGCGGAGGGGAGGCTTAGTAATAAATAAATACCTAAATATCATGGGACAAACTGACACCAATTGACCTAGTCCCAAACTAGGCAAAGCCTGTACTATGGGTACTAGACAACGGATAAACATACTTACATAGATAAGTACATACTTATATACATATTAAACATCCAAGACCCGAGAACAAACATTCGTATTCACCATACAAACATCTGCCCTGACCGGGGATCGAGCCCGGGACCTCAAGCTTCATAGTCAGAGTCGCTAACCACTAGGCCATCCGGTCGTCCAAATGGGGATCCTTTGGGCACGGCAACAAAAAAAAATTGGGCGTTGTAATAAAAAAACAATGAATACATGACACAATAAAATGTATTACAATAACGTACATTCAAAGTACAATATTTATTTTATGCTATTTATTTTATTCCTAATACTATAGTAGTTTTGGTGTTCTCTTCATTAAATATATCTTAACTATATGTACAGTTTCACTAGTAAACTATTATAGTGCTTGCGCCGCGCACACAGAAAGAGGGTCGAGCACGACTTTTCGAATCCTGCGTCACGTAAAATCTATATAATCTTTGTATGACGTTTGGACCAGCGCCCGCCCGTGAGCGTATTTGGAACTAAAATTTACTATGAGGTTTCTCGATCTCGATACGATAACCGTAACGTTACGCAGGATTCCACAAGTCGTGCTTGACCCACTGAAGTAGCTTGGGGTGCGTCCACATGATTTTTAGCAACTTTTCAACCCCCCCACCTCCCCCCCTGGTGAGGTTTTAGGCTAACCCCCGCCCCTTCCCAAAATTGCGTATATTTTTTTAACTTCAAAAAATTACAACATTTCTTTAAAAACAGCTATAGTCGTCCCACGATAACTGCAACGAACTGACAACAGTAGAAATCTAAAGTTTGTTTATGGCAACACTGATTTATAGTCAAACAACACGCTTTGAACTTTTTGATTAGATTAATCATTAGACAGGTCATCGTTCATTCAGCATCCACACACTGGCAAAATTGTCCTCCAATGGACAGCGATATTAAAAAAAAAACAGCAACTTTTGATTGCTACTATCATTATTATTTTTAATTAAAGAAATGTCTGAGTGACATGAAAAAAGTATTACCACAACGTGATTTTTCTGGGTTGCCAACTAATATCTTATGCAGAGTTATCGTGGGACGATTATACCTATACCAATACCCAATAAAATTTAATTCCAAAAAAATATCTCCCTACACCCCCAGCTCCCCTCTAGTGATATTTCGTGGTTTTTACCGAGCCCCCCCCCCCTCCCTCCAATGAGCTTCACGCGTTATGAACGCTCCCTTGCCACAATAACACGTGTGACAGCCCCCCGACTACGAACGAAGTGCAGAATTCGAACTTCGTATCATGCCGTCCCTCTCAAACTAATATTATTTAACACGAGAGTGAGCGGGACGATACGATACGAACTTCGATTTTCGAATTTTGTAGTATGGGGGCAGAGGCCCGAGTACCTACGAATATTCGAAATCTGCGTCACGTAAAATCGAATAGTAAACGTCGAGTTTGTGTGACGTTTGGAACAGCGCCCGTCCGTGAGCGTATTTGGAACTAAAATTTAGTATGAGGTTTCTCGATCTTGACACGATAACCGTAACATTACGCAGCTTTCGTAAAGTCGTGCTCGACCCTCTGCGCCCGCCCGAGAGCGTATTTGGAACTAAAATTTATTATGAGGTATCTCGATACGGATAACCGTTATGTTAAGCAGGATTCGAAAACTCGTGCTCGAGCCTCTGAATAGAATAAATATTTAAGTGGGGCTCCCATACAACAGACATGATTTTTTTTGCCATTTTTATAGATAACGGTACGGAACCCTTCGTGCGCGAGTCCGACTCGCACTTGGCCGGTTTTGAAAATTTTGGTTTTTCTTTCTTTAAAAAGCCAGTAGCTTTATTGCACTACATTGTTAACCCCCGACAAACAAGAGGGGTGTTATAAGTTTGACATGTGTATCTGTGTATCTGTCTGTTTATTCATAGCTCCCAAACGGATGGACCGATTTAGATGCGGGTTTTTTAATCGAAAGCTAGTTTAATCGAGATTGTTCCTAGCCAAGTTTCATTAAAATCGGTTCACCCGTTTTTGAAATATTGAACTTTGAAATGACAATGTCGGGGGTTTTTTAACTTTTCTAAGTTGGTTAGGTTATTCCTGCCACTTTTCGAGGGGACAGGTGCACACATCTACGCTCACGTCGAAATTAGTTTCGTTCCTATAAATACAAAACACAGAAGTACTTACTTACATTGAGAAAGAATCAAGAAGAATCTTGTCAAAAGGAAGGGCTGAGAACCTCATTGCTCGCCGCGGCTCCCGGCCGCTTTCCGCGTGCAACGGCAAATTTCAAAAACAAAAAACGGGTGAACCGATTTTATTGAAACTTAGCTAAGAACCATCTCGATTAAACTAGCTTTCGATTAAGAAAAACCGCATCGAAATCGGTCCATTAGTTTGGAAGCTATGATGCCACAGACAGAAACACAGAGGGTCGAGCATGACTTTACGAATCCTGCGTAACGTTACGGTTATCGTATCGAGATCCAGAAACCCCATACTAAATTTTAGTTCAAAATACACTCACTGGTGGGCGCTGTTCCAAACGTCATACAAACTCGACAACGTTTACTATTCGATTTTACGTTACGCAGCTTTCGTAAACTCGTGCTCGACCCTCAGTATCTGATCGGATCTATTTTAGGAATGTTGCATTTTGGGATTACAGACAATTTAGAAATACTTACCGTTTCAACGCTAACGACGCATACAAAACGTCATAAACGCCAACGCGAACTTAAACCTACATATATACATATACATACGTTCGTAGGTCGCATTCGCACTGTGCAGCCGGACGCCTATAAGCGTTGGTGTCGTCGTAGGCACGTCGGCTCATGACGCTTTTAAGCGTCCTTGGCGTTGAAAAGGTTAAGACTTCTCTTTAAAGCAAACATTGTAAGAAAACTGACCTTGGAGCCAGACATTATGAGAAGCTGACATTTAGTAAACATACATTTTGGGAAAACGGGCATTACAAGCCTGAGCAACTGCGATTGGTTAATGCTAGGTCTCCGCTCCGGTAGAACGTGTTAGATTTATCCATTATTTCGATACTCAGAATATCCACAATAACTATTTATTTTCATTCACATTAAACACGTAAAAATGTATTCAAAGACATTTTCTATAATTTATAAATCAAATATGTAAGTAGGTACTTACTATGTATAAAATCGATTTTAGTATCAAAATTAAAAGTCAATATCATTTTTATGAAAAACGCGCATAATTCGATTACTTATCTTTTAAAATCGTCAAAAGAAAAAAGTTTTCCTTGACAATTATTAACTATGCACACTATTTTTTTCTTCATTTGTCCCTCACACGTTCACTTTAAATCTAATTTTACATTTTATTTGTTAAACAAAACACGTACTATGCTAGAGACCAAATAAACACTTACAAAGTTAAAACTAGGTCACACACACGCATATTTATTTATTTAATAAAATATACAAAAACCGCGTTAAAACCTAAATGTTGTGCAAAAAATTTACAAATAAATACACTAAAATATATTACTTTTAAAAATACATTTCGCTTTAAGTAGTTTACTATGTACAATATTCGTCTAGATAAAATTATGCCTACCATAAAAAAGTCCGACATTCATATTTATTATAATTATATTACATGTAAATTCTAATACTTATTTGTGGTTAACAGAACGGTAAAAACTACTTTAGGTAAACACGATTTTATAACATGCTACATGAAGCTTGGTAAGCGTAAGTCCGTTTCATTTTGTAATAAAACTGGTAAAAACCGGTTTTCAGTTGAATCCTTAATTTCTAGATGCTAAAGGTAAATGCCATTGACTTTAACACCATGGACTTTGCGTCTAGCACTAAATTCACGTAAATTGTGTCCCAGTACAACACGGCATTTTCCGATGACAGCCATACGTCACAGCGCTGTCGTCCGACCAAACTAAGACTGGCTGACGCTCGAATAGTGGTCTTTTGGTTCGGACGTTTGCAAGCGCTAACCCGAAGTTCATGGTGTTGGTAAGTCAATGCATGCCATAAGTACATAATATGTATTTGACCATAAACCTTTCAAGTACTTTTTAAATAGGTATTATCTTATAGAGCCCAATAGGTTAGGTTTGTTTAATTATAACAATTCTGAATAGTTAATGGTGTCATAAGGAACGTCTTTCGAGCAAATGAACATTATGGCAAATCAAACGCCGTCAAACGAGGGCGAATCCATTTGTACAATATATTTTTGAATGGTAAAGTTTTTCCAAAAACCTTGGTTGAGGAGCAAACGTAATTTTGTCACCAGTTAAGTTTTTAAAGAAAAAAAAAGTTTGTGTTTGCCGAGTAGGTATAGTTTTTGACACAAGAAAATATCTCGATCGCTTAACAGATGCCAATAACCTTACCAAGATAGAAGAGTTGAAAAACCCCCGACATTGTCATTTAAGTTTAATATTTCAAAAACGGGTAAACCGATTTTAATGAAACATAGCTAAGAGCCATGTCGATTAAACCAGCTTTCTATTTAAAAAAAAAACGCATCGAAATCTACAAATCCGTTTGGGACCTATGATGCCACAGACAGATACACAGACACACAGATGCACAGGTCAAACTTGCATCGCTCTTTTTCGTCGGGGGTTAAAAAAAGGGTCTTGTCACACAGACAGATAGACAGGACAACAAAGTGATCTATAATTGTTCCATTTTTTCCTTTCGAGTTACGGAACCCTAAACCTTTTCAAATATGGCTGAAAACATTTTTACGGCATTTTCCATTTCCGAATCTAGTAACATTACGTACACAATAGCTCGTATATCGAAGCCTTGGACGCTATTGACACGTTTAGAAGCTAACGCGCCACGCAAACACATTCATGCAACAGACATTTTGCGTGTTAACATAGTAAAGTCAATGAAAATTGACTATTCTGCTGATGTCATAAAGGTGTATACTTCCTTGGCTGTACGAAAGACGGGTTGTGTCTTAAACAAACTGTAAAAATTCAAGTGTACTATTTATATTTGTCACAGTTTCAAAGTACAGTGATAATTATTAACAGTATATTGTAACTTTTAACAGTTTTAAATGATTCGCGGTTAATTGCATTAGACATAATGAAAACGGGATATTAACCGCGATTACCGTATAGGCAAACTGACGAAACGAGGGTAGATACTAATGTTGCGCAGACCAGGCTCTGTCTACCCGCATTTTTGCGCATTTTTTTTAGTATATTGTAACTTTGTTCAAAATATTAAGTAACCCTTATAGGAGCACTTTGTTGTCCGTCCGTCTGTCTGTCAAGACCCTTTTTCTCTGGAACGCGTGGAGGTAGCATGCTGATATTAATATCAAATACTCATGCCTGCGGTCCTTTGAAGCTGTGAAAAAATCGACCTTCTAAGTCAACGCAATCAAAAGATACAGTCATTAAAAAGGCTATTTCCATACAAATTGCCGAAATTCGAAAACCTAAAGGGTACTTCCAGTTGTCCTAGAAACTTGAAATTTGGTATGAAAGTAGCTCTTGTAGCACAACCACTCAGAAAAATCTCAAAATCTTAATTTTTTAACCTTTTCAACGCCAAGGACGCTTAAAAGCGTCATGAGCAGGCGTGCCTACGACGCCACCAACGCTTATAGGCGTCCGGCTGCACAGTGCAAAAGCGACCTACGGACGTATGCTTAAGGTTTAAGTCCGCGTTGACGTTATGCCAACTTGGCGTGTGGATGACAACTTTTGTATGCGTCGTTGGCGTTGAAAAGGCTAAGTCTGTAGATTTCACAGACCCCACACTGCGTAGGTACATTATGCTTAAGAGCAGGGCTCTGCTAACACTGGACTTCTTAAAACACTGGGGAAAAGCGTTAAAATCTTTGTACGGAACCCTCGTGCGCGAGTCCGACTCGCACTTGGCCGGTTTTTTTTTAACATCTGTTACATCTATCTATTGACTAACTAACACCATGGGCTTTGGGTCTAGTAAATTCACGTAAAATGTGTCCCAGTACAACGCGGCATTTTCCGATGACAGCCATACGTCACAGCGCTGTCGTCCGACCAAACTAAGACTGGCTGACGCTCGATTAGTGGTCTTTTGGTTCGGACGTTTGCAAGCGCTAACCCGAAGTCCATGGTGTTGGTAAGTCAATGACTTCTCTCCCTAGAAATATTAATTTTGTTATTTAACTATCCAACTAAGTAGCGGCTTCTACAAGACACCTACCTCTATGCTCCTAATTTCATCAATATACGTCTAGTAGTTTTGAGTAAAACGCCTGTGACATACGGACGGAAACTGGGTTACGCTTTTGTCATTTTGGCTACGGAACCCTAAAAATGAAATGAAGTTAAAAATTAAAGAGGGTTCCACACAAGATTAAAAAGAGTGTTATAAGCTTGCATGTGTATCTGTCTGCAAACCCAAAACTCCTACGGATAAACCGATTTAGACGCAGCTTTTTTTTTTGTCGAAACCGAGTTTATCCGATGGTTCTTACCTTAGTTAAGTATTGTTTAAATCGAATGGGATGTTTATGAGATAAGTATTGGATTTCTAAATAAAAATATTGAGGGTTATTCAACTTATGTAAGTTGGTGAATAGGATCCAATACAATTTAATTGCTCTTGACAACTGGAATATAAATAATACACTGGCAGCTGTTTGACAGATTCCTTGCTTCAAAATAAACTATCAGAACAACCCAAGTTTAAGATAATTATTTTTCATTCACACCACAACCAAGTTTTTCCTGGCACCGATATTAAATTTAACAATAAATATTACTTTTGTACAACATAATCTATCTACACTTATTGCTGTGCATTAAAAAAAACAATATAATGTACATAAAGACCAGAAAAATAAATTCTCGAACTGGGATCCGAACCCAGGACCTCCACCATACCGCGGCGTCACGCTACCCACTGCGCGCAAAACTCCTATATATTCACGTTTAAGTTTATTTCAAATTATTTAGCGAATACTAACTCGCTAGCGCCATCTATGCATTGCTGTGCCGTCAAAAAAGAGCAATAAAATGTACAAAGTATTGGTCTGCAGACAAAAAGATTTAATAAAATGTACAAAGTATTGGTCTGCAGACAAAAAGATTTAATAAAATGTACAAAGTATTGGTCTGCAGACAAAAAGATTTAATAAAATGTACAAAGTATTGGTCTGCAGACAAAAAGATTTAATAAAATGTACAAAGTATTGGTCTGCAGACAAAAAGATTTAATAAAATGTACAAAGTATTGGTCTGCAGACAAAAAGATTTAATAAAATGTACAAAGTATTGGTCTGCAGACAAAAAGATTTAATAAAATGTACAAAGTATTGGTCTGCAGACAAAAAGATTTAATAAAATGTACAAAGTATTGGTCTGCAGACAAAAAGATTTAATAAAATGTACAAAGTATTGGTCTGCAGACAAAAAGATTTAATAAAATGTACAAAGTATTGGTCTGCAGACAAAAAGATTTAATAAAATGCACAAAGTATTGGTCTGGCCCCTATTTCACGAACTTTACAATTGTCAGTTTTCAATGACAGTTCCATGTCAACGGCTGACTTGAAGAGCTTTTGTTTTAGCGCGCTTCATGTTGTCAAAGAAATGTAGTACCAATTGTCATATAAAACTGACAATTGTAAAGATGGTGAAATACGGGCCAGCTGTCAAAAAAGCCATAGATTCCGTCAAAAACACATTAAAAAGTAAAAACACACAAACAAAAAAATTTGACTATTTCATCTGTCAGCAAGAGATAGACTTTATCAACTTTAGAAAATGTCACCCAGTCACTAGCCACCATTTATTGTATAGTCGAGTTCTCCAATCTGTACAGCCAACGGTTCATAAATATCTAAACACGGACCTTATGTAACTGGCAATAAGGTCTGTGTATAGATATTTTTGAACTGTTAACTGTATAGATATTGGAGAACTTGACTGTACTAGTAAATGGCGATACTGACTACGAATACTTGACTTACCAACGCCACGGACTTCGGGTTAGCGCTTGCAAACGTCCGAACCAAAAGACCACTATTCGAGCGTCAGCCAGTCTTAGTTTGGTCGGACGACAGCGCTGTGACATATGGCTGTCATCGGAAAATGCCGCGTTGTACTGGGACACATTTTACGTGAGTTTTGTACTAGACCCAAAGTCCATGGTGTTTGTAAGTCAATAATTACACGTCAGCATTTAATTATCTCACAGATTATATTGACAAAGTGGTCAGTTACAAGCAAAGACCATAAAACCAAGAGGACTGCCAGTGTCTATACGATTTCGCGTTCCTTTGAAATAATAAGCCTGCTGTAGCTAGTTTTACTTCAGTGTTTAGTTTTGTCTCTGTACCATTCATTTGGTATGACATTTAGACCTCTGGCTAACACAATAGCGCCATCTAAATTTGTTTTTTCTTTCAGTTCATAGATGGCGCTATTGTGTTAGCCAGAGGTCTAAGTGTCATATAAAATTAATGGTACAGAGACCTCTCTATAGTGAAACTAGCTACAGGAGGCTCAATATTTTACAGGAACGCGACATTGTATAGCCATTGGCAGTCCTCTTGGTTTTATCGTCCTTGGTTACAAGGGATGGCTATTAATATGCAAATTACCCTACCACCAAAGAAATAATTTAGTGACCATCAAAATATGAAGCTGAGAAATGACCTTATCAATTGCATAAATGTGAAATAATCGAATTACTCACGTAACGTAGTCATAGCCTGTCGAGTCAGCAGAGCAGAGTGCGTTGGCGCGCAATGTTCAATTCGCTGCCTAGGCGAGCACTCCCAAAGGACTACGAATAGTCCGAAACACGGACCGAGCACTCCCAAAGGACTACGAATAGTCCGAAACACGGACTAAACTCGACTTATAAACATGCGTGATCCGTTTTCTTTCACTATGATTGAGAACAGCTGTTAATCGGCGTCTCTGAGTGTAACAATTAAAAGGCCAGCTATAACCGCGGCAAGCAAGCCTGTTCAAACAAACACAAGACCTTATGTATAAGTTCATACTGCTCAGAGTTCTGCACCATCCCGCCTCGGTTCAATCTCATGTTACACACTATACCTAACACATCCACTTTCTGTTCTATAGTAAGCTGTTTAATACCGTTCAAGATAGCTATCAAGCAGCCAGTGCGACCAATACCAGCTGAACAATGCACTATGGTAGCCGGAGAATGGTTCTCCTTAGAAAAATCCAACGGGGATATATCAACCAGAATCTCCCCGTACTTTTCCTCCGAGGGAGGGAAAACGAACTTGGAACTAGAATCCACTTTGCACTGACACTCCTCAACGGTTACACTCTCATCAAAATTATATATAGTTTCCTTCAAAACGTCTAAACTTAGATTCAGCAACGCGTTAACGTCTGTACACTGTCACCGCTTCCATACTGTCACTGCACTGTAGTTTCCTTATAGTGTATCCAGTTCTTTGTATCATACCCATGTTGGTTATTTTGAATCTCCGGGCTCTGGTTTCCGCTTCCAGACTCTCAACCATCATTTCTTCGTTAAGTTCTAGAGGGAAGTACTTTTCACATTTCTGCCGGTTGTTCTCTATGAAATTGGTGAGCATGACCACTTTCTGCACTGCTGGAGCCTCCTGTGACGCCTGGGAGCAGTTCTGATGCACCATGAGCCAGAAGTCGTAGACTGTGTTCTGCAGAGGACCTTGGGTTGCTATGTAGCTGTTTTTTGTGTATTCATGCCCCTGGGAATAAGATATATGGTTAGTATTAGTATGATGGGTGTGGCATGATTTTTTCAAACCTCATAGTTTGCGAATAATAATGAAATTGGCCAACAAAACGAACAACCCAAACCCAAACAACCCAAAACAAAACAACCTAACAAACTTAAAAATTCACCCGCTTCAGAGTCACGGTGCCACAAACAGACATAGAGACACACATAGCGGTAAAACTTAACACCCCTCTTTTTGCGTCAGGGGTTAGTTAAAGAAAGACAACGAAAAAACTTACATTAAATAACCTAACCTTATTTTTATAACAAGCTTGTTTTGCCGACTGTACTTTTTGCTGTCTGTACTTGTATTGTCGTCCAACTTACACATCCATACCAAATTTCAAGTGGATGCCATTACCATTACCGTCGAAGAGTTCCCTCCTGCGGAGACGATCCTGACTGCACCACCAGAATTTCACAGCCAGATTGTTGCATTGACACCGGACTTACATAAGTATACCAAATTTCATAATAGGTTTAAGATAACTGCTTTCAAATTCAGTTGCTATATTTGTCGGGGAACTTACATTAATTATACCTAGACAGAATAGGAAAACCTTTCCCACGGGCCAGGCTAAAATCAACCTTATGACAATCTCATAAACATTTTGCCAAGGGAAAGCTTTTCTCACTTCAACTATACTCACATACGAACAGTGCAAGTTATACGAAACCTTGTAAAAACTCACCTTTATAAAATTGGCATTGATGTACCCCTCGCCCACCGTTGCCGCGTCCGACTTCAGAAGAAACCTCGAATGCTCATTCGGCAGAATAGTCTTGTACCTATTCTTGGGATGCGACCCAGACACTATGGGTTTCTCTTGAAAATTCGTCGGCATATCCCAAAACTCTTGATGCAAATTCCTCAGCAACGTCTTCTGGTACTCCGAGCACGGGTGAGCCACGTCAGGGATCACCATCTGAGGATTCTCCTTGTTAGAATCCGCGCCAACCTTGTTCGAACAACAGTGCTGCCCTCCCGCAGAACTGTGGCATTTCACTTTGGAATAACCATTCTGAAAAACCTCGTTCAAGTCTTTCAGCTGCTCACGACTTAAGACACTCGAAGCGTTCTGCAAATGCTGCATATTTGCTAAATACAGTCTGAAATCTTCAGACGTACTTTGAGGGCTGAGAGGTTTCGTAGTAATATTCCGAACGAACCCTTGCTCGTAGCCGTGATCTTCCTGTCTCCCGAAAGCGTAAATGATCTCATTTTCTTGATCACCGCACACGTACGTCAAGTTCTGAGGGCAGTCTTCAGCATTGAAGGTGTTAGACCACAGGTTGTCATGGGAACCGAATCCGCCTTTATTTTCCCCGGTTCGCCGCATACGGGTTTTGTAAGATTTTGGGATCAAATTTTCAGTGCTCAGCGATTTTCTATGCTTATCCTTATGTGGTAGTTCCTTCAAGTTGCTGTCTATCAGTGATTCATCTATTTCAATGTCTCTGGGTTCCTCGGGTTGTATGTTTAGCGTCAGGGACGTATTAGAGCTACGCCTCTCCAGTATTCCCTTCCTTGGTTCCTGTTGATTATCAATGCTTTGATTGCTGTTGTATCTGCTCAAGTTGCACGTGGAACCGTTGAGGTTATAATTGGAAATACTTAAACTCTTATTCACAGACAGTTGTGGGTTTGAATTGTTAATGTTGAGGGTGAGGGAAGTGTTGGAGCTTCGGCGTTCGAGCAGACCTTTCTTTTGACCAGGCTTGGCGTCTTTGTTCAACGAGCTGTTGCTAGAGTGTCTGCTCAAACTGTTGGAAGGTAGGATATTTAAAGTGAGACTGTTGTTCGAACCTCTTCTTTGTAGGAGACAGTTTTTCGAGACGTCAGACACGTTAGTATTAGAGGAGCATATCACTCTAGTTGTAGGCGTCAAGTGTTCCGTGTTCATCATTGACGCGTTCGAATCTCGTCTTTCTAACGTCAATTTCTTTCGATTATCCGAATTTAGGCTAAAGTTTGATATGCTGGTACGTACTGTCGTCAGATTGTGGCAGGACGCCCCCGAGCTGTTCAGGGAACAGTTGGAGCTCTGCAAGCTGTGCGTGCTGAGCATAAGACTCTGATTCGAATTCCTTCTGTGCAATTTCTTGCCGAATTTCTCTTCTTCCTCGTTTGGCTCAAAATCGTCCGAAGTCACACCTTCAGGTAAAGTCTTTAAATTCGTGCTGGACACGCTCAGATTCTGCTTATAATTCAGCAGGTTCGAGCCCAAAGTTTGCCCCGAATCCTGGTAAGGTCCAGAGATGTTGATCTCTGGGGGATTTTCGGAAAAATCGGACATGTTCTCGTCGAAAGATCCCATGGTCCGCCGGGAGCTTCCCGGTTGGTACAGCATGAGACTGGCGTGGTTTTCTCGGAGGAAAATCCCGCTGTCCTGCCCCTTCATGTTGTATAGACGGCGCTGCTCCGCACTTTTAGACCCAGAATCATGTTTAATGTTCTTCTGCGCTAAGATCCTTATCAACTGCCGTTTCGGTGTGTTCGGGACTGAAATAGAGTTCTGCGGGACATCTAGGGTCTTCTTTTGCGGCAGCGACAAGTTGACAGTCTCAGAAGAATCTAAGGAAGTCGCTTTGACTTTCAAAGTAGGTGTCTTCACCTTCTTTTCTTCGGCATTCGTGTAGAGTTTCTCGAATTCGAGCAGCTCCTTTTCCAAATCGCTGTCCCTTTTAGTCAAATCTATGGTTAAGTTTCTCAGATTCTTCCCTTTCCGTTTCGTCTGCGATTCCGCTTCTGCGGACGTCGTTGCGCCTTCTTCAGTAGTGACCGTTATTTCGAATTCTTTGGGCGAAAACCTGGGCATGTCTATAAAGGACTGCGTATCGGAGCTCTGTCTGAGACTTTTCTTCTTTAAATCCGGTGTTTTGGGCTCGTCTTCTTCGGAAGTTTTATCCTTCGCCGGTTCCTCGAACTCGAAGACAGGCTGTTCAGCCGTCGGCGTTTTGAGCTGCCTCTCCATGCTTTCGCACGACGCACTGACATCTTGGTTTTTGTAAGCCTCGTTCATTTGGTCCTTCATCTGCTTAGCTATGGGCAGACCCAGATTGTGTTCTATGATCTTAGCATTATCAGAATCTAAGGATATGGACTTGAGCCTCTGCCGCCTGGCATGCGCCGTGTTCAAATTCGGCGTCAATTCGTGTTTATCTTCCCTACTATCTACGTCTAAGCTTTCCATTTTGGCACAGCAGTCTACCACATCCGTCGTTTCTTCCTTCACCTCACATTCCGTGATATTTAGTTGTACGTTTTTATAATTCGTATCGCAACTGTTATGTCGTCTGTATCGCCTGGCTTCTCTGTCAGCGGGCGGCGTGAATCGTTCCTTCTCAATGGAATTCCTGCCGCCATACCTTTTAGGTCTAGGCGACATCCTGGCAGCCCCTTCTTCAGGTAAAACGGATTCGAAAGTGAAATAGTTTTCTTTGTTACAACTATGGATCTTAGGACTAGGTTTAGCGCTCAAGACCCTAGGAGAATTTGGTTTTTCTAAGCCATTCCTGTTCACGTGATCCCCTAGCGTCCTAGGGGACTGCGGTACTTCGGCATCCTTAGGAGTTTCGGGGAAGAATTTAGGAGACCTAACCGTATCGTAATAGACAGATTTAGGAGACGGCTCCGAGAAAAACATAGGTGACACCGCTTCAGGGGGGGTGAAGAACCTCGGCGAAGTAACGCTATCAGCCAAGAGCTTCGGCGAAAAATCGAACTTCGAATTGTCTTTGGCGGCGCAATCGAGAAGTCTCGGGGAGTTTTGCATCTCGAGCCTCTCCTGCTGCCCTTCGAGATGGGGCGTTTCAGTGACACTGCAGACGTTCAGTCGAGTGCTGACCGATCGGAACCGTCTCAGGTTACCAGGCGACGTGTCTCCTTCATCAGCAGACGCATCCATCTCCCCACTGACCTTCACAGCCGCCGTATCAAACTCGAAGACCTCGTCTCTGGTGACGAAGGGAGATTTCTCGTCTTTCTCCAGAGACGGCGACCGTGTCGCGCTGTATTTCTTCGCCCTGGATTCCTGCGTCAAGTCACTACCCAGATCCGAGCTGATCTGCCCCAAAGGCCGTGGTATATTCGAGTATTTGTAATCAAATGGTTTTTTAAGCAGCCACTGTTCGGGCAAAGGTAGTTTGGGACCTTTGTACTCTGTGGAGGGTCCCGGGTGGGTTTGGTCGGGTTGCGTGTTGTTGACTATCACTATTTGGGGGGGAGGGGGGTTCTCGTCATCTGCCGGCGCCGTGGTGAGGGCGTCCCGGGCCCGAGGGCAGAGGTGTGGCTGGTAGAGGTGGGGGTACAGCTGGGGGTACGAGAGGGGGGGCGGCTGCGGGGCGCGCGGCGGGCGGGGCGGGCCGCGGACTACGAGCACCTGGAACAGAGGGGAAATGCTACATTATTACAAGGACGATGAAGCCAAGAGGACTGAAAATGCCTATAGTTACAATATTGTTTCTTTTCAAATAAGCCAAAACTCTGGATAAATACATTACTAACATATATTAATAAACATTCCAAGACCCGAGAACAAACATTAATATTCGTCGTACAAACATCTGGCCTCATCGGGGATCGAACCCGGGAAATCAAGCTTCATAGTCAGGGTCTCTAACCACTAGGCTAATCTTTTTTTCTTTTTTCTTCATTTCATCATTTGGTCGAAGGTGAGCCGCGATTCGAGGCCAGAGACATTTATAGGTGCAAATTTGTGGGTGGTAGGACCTTGTGCGAGGTCCGTCCGGATCGCTACCACCATCTTACTCGCTAATCCTGCCGCTACGCAGCAGTGCTTGCACTGTTATGATCTGGTGTGGAGAGTAAGACAGCCGGTGTAATTACGGGCACAAGATAAATTTCATCTTATCTCTCTAGGTTGGCAACGCATCTGCAAACCCTCCGGGGTTGCGGGTGTCTATGGGCAGTGGTGATCACTTACCATCAGGTGACCCACTTGCTCGTTGTACAAAAAAAATTAGCATATGCGTTTCGGAAACGTTCGCCCTGACATTTGGTGTCTAAAGGGCGTCTGCGGCTGTGGTACCTGCGCGGTGCGCTTGCGGCGCGCGCGGCAGGCCCGGAGCGCGAGCAGCGCCAGCAGCGCGGCGAGGGCGCCGGCGCCGGCCGCCGCGCGCGCCCACATCCCGCGCGACCCCGCCGCCCGCTCACATCTGCAACAACACACTAGCGTGAGACCAGGAGATTTCACCAACTTCGGTGTCAACTGCTGACACAAAGAGCTTTTGTTTTAGCGCGCATCATATTGTCAAAGAAATGTAGTTCGAATTGTCAACTCACAATTGTAAAGATGATGAAATAGGGGCCTGATCCAAATAAATAATAATAAATAATAAATATCATGGGACAAATTGACACCAATTGACCTAGTCCCAAACTAGGCAAAGCCTGTACCATGGGTACTAACAAAGGATAAACATACTTATATAGATAAATACACACTTATATACATATTAAACATCCAAGACCCGAGAACAAATATTCGTATTCATCATACAAACATCTAATGAAAATAATCGATTTATTGATTATTTTTGTTTTTATTTTTATGAAACATTCATAGAATGAAATTCAACATACAATGACAATGCAAAGAAAAATTCGTTAAGCAGCTGGACTTGAACCAGCAACCTCGGTAATCCGTACCACGCTCCACCAATTAAGCTATACTTAATGTTGGTGTACCTAACGAATTTTTCAATGCCTTGTGTCATATTTTATTTGGAAGATCTCTCCTCAGCGCCATCTATGAGTAGCTTAATCAAGCAGCTCACCCACTACGGAACTTCTACAGTTACGCATTAGTGGCAAGAGATGGAGCTATTTTCTGAATCAATGAAAATAATCGATTTATTGATTATTTTTGTTTTTATTTTTATGAAACATTCATAGAATGAAATTCAACATACAATGACAATGCAAAGAAAAATTCGTTAAGCAGCTGGACTTGAACCAGCAACCTCGGTAATCCGTACCACGCTCCACCAATTAAGCTATACTTAACGTTGGTGTACCTAACGAATTTTTCAATGCCTTGTGTCATACAAACATCTGCCCCGACCGGGATTCGAACCCAGGACCTCAAGCTTTATAGTCAGGGTCTCTAACCATTAGGCCATTCGGTCGTCAGGCAGATTAAAGGCAGAGTCAGCCCAGGGGTAGAGCAAGTTCGCGGGGGTATGCGTTTTGGGGTGGACTCCAATAGAGAGATCTCTCTCCAGGCAGATGTTACCATTAGGTAACCTAACTATAAACATTTAAAAACCACGGACGTAAAGTCGCGTCCGAAACGTCGAGGTATTTAGATATACCTATTTGTTACGTGATTAAGTCCCGAGTATCATGATAACGTAAAATTAAAAAAGTTGAAAAACCCCCGACATTGTGACATTATGATCCAACAATGATCGAAATAAAAATATTTATTAATTATGATAATGTCGGGGGTTTTTCAACTTTTGTAAGTTGGTTAGGTTATATTTTGTTATCACTACAATAATATTCTTTTGACTCTTTCAAGTTGCATTCACTACCCAAGGTTGCATCTAGGCCGCAGCCTTGCTAGAGAAAACGTTTATTTCCACATCTTTTCCTCTCTAACAAACTGTGCAAAGGACACAGGAAACGATTGCAAAGAAAATCATCATCATCATCATCATCATCAGCCTTTTTTACGTCCCACTGGTGGGCACAGGCCTCCTCTCAGAATGAGAGGGCTTGGGCTATAGTACCGCGGGCCCAGTGCGGATTGGGAACTTCACACTCATCATTGAATTGCTTCGCAGGAGTGTGTAGGTTTCGTCACGATGTTTTCCTTCACTGCCCCCGTGAAATATTAAAAAATGGGCTAGTTCCTTATCCCGTTGGAATTCCGAAAAATCCCAACTTAGTGCACTTCCTAGGACACCCAAGGTATATGTCTGTCAATTTTCAAGTCTCTAGGTCCACTGGTTTAAGCTGTGCGTTGTCTGTCAGTCAGTCAGTCAGTCATGGTACTGTTTTATAGGTTAAAAACTATGTTGTCATGTAGGATTTACCTTAAAATTTACACTGTATTGCAAAATCTGTGGTCACTGCTCTTTTGTGACTCACATTTATTTGTGACCACGGTTGTTGCAAAATGATTTTAAGTCTGACATTAATCAGTATAAGGATATTTATTCTGTCTGTTTGTTACCTTTTCACAACCAAACTACTAAAATGATATTGATGAAATTCAGCAAGAAGAGATAATGTACAAAATAAAAATAAATTACTTCTTAAACTCAATTTTTAGTACTAATTTAAGCTGTTTGCTTCATAGAAAATAAATTTAATAAACATGTATGTACATGGTCAATAGGTGAACGTATGATTTGTTTTTTTTTTCCCCTCCCCCTCAGAGACCATCCATACTCCATACTATGTTGAGACCCCCCTCTCCCTTCAAAACTGGTCACATAGTATGGGTATGTTCCCTAAAGGAATTCTATCATTATTTTAAACCTAATCCATCCTATCCTACTGCGGCAATGAAAAAAATAAAAATGATAGATTTTAAACTTACAGTTCAGGTCGATGAAGCTCACAATTGACTAGCAGTGGCCACATAAACACTTTAATATCACTTTTGTTATTTTCTAACAACAAATAAGTAAAACTTTTGCAGTCCCATTCTAACCTTTTTTCCACCTCAAACACTTCCACTAAATAAACGGAACCATTCGCGTGGAAATGTATTTTTAGTAAAAACATGGTTGTGCCACTCAGAATGGCTGCTGAACAACAAATGACATCAGCACGGCATTAGCACAGTAATCTCTCTCAACCAAACAGTGTTCAACCTCGAAGACTGATAGTACTATGCCAATGTATACTCACTATCTCAATGACGACATAAAGTACGATTTCGAGTGACAAACAGCAGGCTATTTAAAACCACTGACATCGCGACCGATCGCGAAATAATGACTGAAACGCACTGAAATTACTTCCTAATTGACATTGTTTTATCTTTAAGCGATACAGTCACGTTTTTAAGCGGGCCAAGAGACTTATTTTGGTGAAAAAATATAATATTTTGACGTTTAGCGGGGATGAAAAATTACGCGTATTAAAACCACTTTTTAAACAATACTGCTAGTATTATTAGGTTTAAAACGATTGTTTTAGACACTTTAGTTATTTTTCTTTGCATGAGTTGATACATTTGAGGCTTTAAATAGTCGGAAAATAATTAAAATTGATATACTGTACTTACGGTGCATTGAAGTTGCTCTGGTCAATACTTGCAGTTTTTCACCCTTTTAAACACGATAATCGATTATTGGTTAGCACAGGACACTAGTATAAGAGCACAGTAACACGACACATCCACCAAACTACCATTTGCAAGATGTATTCCGAGGTAGAATTGCACGTTTCGAACAAGCACTACATCCAAGTTTTGACGTTCGGCCAGTCAGCCATTTTTCTTTCGGGACAACAAAAGCTGATATGTTGCCAGCTGTGAATTTTCATTTCCCTTGCGTAATGATTTATTAAGTTATTTATTTTAAACTTTCGTTACGGAAGCAATTGTATCGTATTTGTTTTGTAAATATTATGTAAAGGCTCTTTGTTATAGCTGATAGTTTGTGACCTTTCATGACCATGTTATTTATCGTAACCTAGGTAACAAATACCTAACTTGTTGACAGAGCACTCGACATAAATGACTAACGAATTAGTTCTAGCGGACAATTAGTATTTTATCAAGTGACGTCACGATGACGAGGGTGCGAAGTCATCGGGTTGACGTCACTTTCGAATCGGTTCTAACACAATAATTTGCTATTTCCATGACTGACATATTATAAATAGAGCCATTGTTTGAGAAAGTAAAGGTAAATGAAGAGGAATTGTTATTCAACTCTTCCAACATACGTGTCTGTATTTTCATAATTGAGGCAACCAGAAACCATCGGCATCAGCTGATATGCAATGAATGTTGTATTAACACTCCCGTTACATGATCTGCGACGGGCAAAAACGATTCAATTGATTTAATAGGCAAACAATTCTGAACGTCTTAAACTCCTCTAATTTTGGTTTTCAGCTTGTTTCTAACCGTATGCTATTTTTAGTTAGGTAATGCACGCTACACCGTTCGATGATAACTTAATTCAGTATACTATAGTTGATGTAAACTTCATGAAATTTGGTAGGCGTGTCCCTAGTTAACATAATGGTCTTTTAATTTGAATCTGTTCGGGGGTTACTGGATTCCAGATCTAGAGGGAAAAGGGGGCGCCACCATCTATGTTAAAAAGTCACGTTTAATTAAAAAAAATGTTCCAGAGTTCTTAGTTCGGGGCAGACCACTAGTTATATCGATTACGTTACAAAAATATTGTTCATCCGTAATCTTTTTTCTTTCTGGGAGAACTACAATTGGACTTATACATTGTTTAGTTAGGTACTTATGTGATTTTTTGAACATGAAACTACAGTGAGATTCAATCACAACGTAGTAAGCTGATCACTTACGTATGTCAGTCAAGTATAGCCCGACATGTTTCGGACTAATCTGTAGTCCTTCCTCTGGGAGCACACGCTTCAGCGGCAGCGAAACGCAAAATGCGCGCCGTGGCTTTGCTCGCGTGACTGCTTGGTGCAGCTCGAAACAGCTAGACTCGACTGACATATAAGAGTGATCCGAAGGAATTGTAACTAAATAAGTTAGTCGGTCTGTGAAGACTTGGTAATCAGGTAAATATTGATGCTTTATTATACAACATGACAATGACACCACCTTAACACTGCTACCCAAGAGCTGACCAATCTAACTACGGGACCATAGGACTAGTGCGTGTTGGTAATGAAATGACATGCAAATAGTCAAGTGGAATACCTTTGTTTTTGCTATCGTTATTATCTCTTTGCAAAACAGAGGTCGCCTGTATGTGATAAGACCGCTCTGTACTATTTAAAAACGAGTGTTGTACCTAACATAAATCTTTTAGTGTAATGTATTTCATCGGTTAATTTTGGTTTTACTGTTTACGGCAGCGATCGGCAACTCACGGCCCTATTCCTTGCGGGCTGTGGCCCGTGACGTGACTGTTTTAGCAACTCAATCAAAGCCGGCAAATGTTTTTGAATTTTTAATGTCACAAATACCTATTATCAAAATTATGAACGAGTGCAGCCCGCCTTTTTAACCCCCGACAAAAAAGAGATTTCATGTTTTTTTATAACCCCTGACGAAAGAAAAAACGACGTTAAAAGTTTGACCTGTGTAACTGTCTGTGGCATTTATAGCTCCCGAATGAATTGACCGATTTCTATGTGGTTTTTTTAATCGAAAGCTAGTTTAATCGAGATGGTTCTTAACTATGTTTCATTAAAATCGGTTAATCCATTTTTGAAATATTGAACTTTCAAATGACAATGTCCGGGATTTTCAACTTTTCTACGTTGGTTAGGTTATAATTTCTTTTGCCACTATGTGGCCTTTGCCTGCCAAAAGATTGCCAACCACTGATTTAGAACATTGTTAAAAAACCTAAGCATAAAAAAAATATTTTTATAACAAGCTTTGTTTTGTGGACTGTACTTTTTCTTGTCCATATACGGACAAGAAAAAAATATTTAGCATCTAATTTACATATCCATACCAAATTTAAAGTGGATGCCATTAACCGTTGAAGAGCTCCCTCTTGCGGAGACGATCCTGACTGCACCACCGGAATTTCACTACCAGATTATTGTATCGTCAATCGTCATCGAGCTTACATAAAGTATGCAAAATTTAAGCTAAATCGAACATTGGCAAGTGGGTCAAATTTAACTTGCAAGATTTGACCCGAGACATACATACATAGAAACATTGCATTAAATGAATGCTTGTAAAAATCACAAAAAAAAAATAGAATTCGTATATTCTGGGAACTGGGAACATAAAGTAGTTAAGGATTAAGGACTGTGTAAAATGTCGTAAGTACCTAATGATTTTCATTGTCAGATAATGGTTGTCAAAACCGTCTATTGCTTATGCTTAACCTGCCTTTAATCTCACTTTACGGACGATGCTACAAATACATCAACTTGACCCCGGTTAGATCGATGCAAATGACTATTGCGGTAGCTACTTCATTAACTGATGCATCGGGGAAAAACCCAAAATCTCCCCAGAATCTCGCAAATTTTACCCTATTCCACCCCGTCGCTCGGGGCCCCATTGAGCAGCGCGCGTGCGCGGGCGAGGGCGCGGCCTCAACTAGGGCACTGGGGCAGCCCCCAGCCTCGAACCAGGTCATCGGTGCACGTCCGCCCCCACAACTGAAAAACGGCTTAACAACAACCTTTCCACCTCGAAAACCTAACCTCAAACCAGTGGGGGTAAACGTCAACTCATTTTGGCGGGAAAACGTCGCTTGGGATAAAATGAAGTGTTGCCAGCGATCGATCGAAATTTTGAACTGCGATTTCACGTCGAAAAATGCACTTTATCATAAAGCGGGAAGGTTGAAGTGCTCTAGAGGGTAATTGTGTGTTTCACAGGATGCTCCAGTTCCCATTGAGCGTCACTGCCAGGGATTCATTGAGCCAGGTCATTGAAGAAGGGTTGTTAATGGGCGTTGTAAAATAATTTTGATCGATCGCGGATATGCATTGATGCAGTTACATTGAGACTAGTTGAATCAAATCAGCTCTTACTACTGAATGACTTACCTATGGATTCCTTGATAGTGGAGTATACTAGCAGGTGTTATAGGAACCCTGCAGTAGGTATTTTATAGTCCACTACTCATTTGACCTAGTTTAATACCTAAGCACCTTACCTACCTATAATGTTTTGGTTATAGTTTTAATGTTGTCTGGAATAAACTGCTACTTCAGCGCAAAGGCCACTTGTTGCGTACCTACTTATTCTAATATTGTACCTACGATTTGTTTTTCATTTGAATCTGTGTTTTCATGCGGTAATAAAAAGTACATATTGGTTTTTACTTTGAAATAGTGTTTTTTTTTATACTTAAGTACAGGATGATTGGTACTGACGGGATATTATGACCTAACCTATCCGTCATTGTGGCTGTCTACCTAACACCACAGGAAATATACTAAAATCCTGTACATATTTATTAAATATAATAGACATATATCAAGCAGTTTTTATTGAGTTTACCCGTGGCAACTGAGCTGCCGATCACTTGTCATACTATAGTAACTAGGGATTTCAATCCGGAACACCGGATCCGGTAATCCGGCGGATCCGGCATCATTTAACGCTTACCGGATCCGGTACCTATATACCGGATCCGGTGATAGGATTTTTTGGCAAAATAATATCGCCGTTGCTTGCATAGGTACTTTAAATCCATTAGAAGCCGACTGGCAGATGACACAACCATATAATTTCTTTTCTACTATTTTTTTTATGTATAATATACGGAATAATTATTTATCATAAGTTTATTAAACTAGAGAGTTATTATTATAACAAGCTCATGCCAATAATTATAAAGATTCATCAAATCATGATTGTGTTTGTCATAAATATGAAACTTGTTTATTAGCATTCTCTAATATTTTAATAATTATTGTGAACTTATATTTTATAAATTTACTTAATTTCTAAAATAATTGATCTACTCGTATCTGTGAAAGTAAAATGTAGGAAAACTGTGTCACTTTGTTACGTCGTTAAAATTTGACCACTTAGTTACCTAGACTAGGTACTACATTTTAACTGTTTTTTTTTTCATTTGTGGGTTTTCACGGTTCTAGAACTCTAACCTCAGTTGGTCTCAAAGAGTATTCCTTGATAGGAATGCGATCGACTGGCATTAATAAAAACAAAACTGACGATTTTCTCGCTGACCGTACATACGTTTTATCAAAATTCTGTGAATGTAGATTGTCATGACAAAAAGTTAGTAGAAGTCTTCTAATGGGAATTTATTTTATGAATTAAATTTAAAAATCATTTATTATATGACCAAAATCCCATAAATACGCGTAGTGTTAGTTAGGCAGGTGTACAGGTACGTTTAAAAACTACGTTAATACAATACATTTGAAAAATTTAAATCGTAGTCATCTGAGTCATCAATACAAAATTATTGTTGTTATGCATAATAAAACTGTTTATACAAAATTCATGCTTAATAATGTTTTTTATAAGTACTGTTACACTTGACGAAATCACTAAGATATAATTTTGGGCCCAAAAGCTAAAATCAACCTGATCATCCTGAAATAATTGATCCGGTCGGATCCGGCCGGATCGATGCGAAACCTAACCGGATCCGGCCGGATTGCAATCCCTAATAGTAACTAGCTGTTAACGTTTTTAACCCCCGACGCAAAAAGAGCTGTTATAAGTTTGACCGCTATTTTGAATGCGGTTTTTTTATTTGAAAGCCGGTTGTTTATTAGCGATGGTTCTTAGACTTTATTATACATATGTTATCAAAATCGGTTCAGCCGTTTTTGAGATATTACATTTTGAAATGAAAATGTCGGGTGTTTTGTCGAGTTCAAATACGCAGGATTCAGATTAAGATTATTTATTGGCCAATGTTAATTACATTACGTTTTAGAACGTCATTATAACTACCTACGTAATTTGTTATAAAGAGCCAAGTAGTCGTGTCGTGTACCTACTTGTACTTACGTGCTAAAGGAAATAATGTAAAGGCCGGCAGTAAGATGGTGGTAGCGATCCGGACGGACCTCGCACAAGGGCCTATCACCCGCAAGGTTATACTACACAGACGAAGCCAGACAGTTTTAATTTATGATAAAAGCACAGTCATCAGTCGTCATGCGCATCGCAATGATATTTCGCTGACAATGATATCCGTGATTAATTTAGCTTCAACATAATAATTTAATTTTTGCATTGTAATCACACAGTAAGTATTGCGTTTCCAAAGTACAACAGTTGAAAATAATATGGATCGATAAAAATGTCACATCTTAATTATCTCCAGCGCGTCATTCATGTATGTTATAAAAATATATTGGGTGCGTTTAGTCGTTTTTTTTTAGAAATTAAGCTGCATTAAAATACTTTTTATACTTACAAAAGGTTATTTATTCAAGCTTACTTTGGTGTCTTCTTGTACAGTCAGCGTCATATAAGTGACATCCAAAGTGATCAAATAGTTCGGTACACCATACAAATCATATGGTGTACCGAACTATTTGAGCACTTTGGATGTCACCATATATATGACGCTGACTGTACAACAAAATATAAAATCTTAAAGCTAAACTTTAAACAAATAAATGATGCACACACAATGATCTTTTCTTTTTATAATCCCAAAAAACACAGACGTGGTGAAACACTAATATTAAAATTATGACATACGTTGCAATTTCATGTCACAGCCATTTAAAAAGAAAGCTATCATAAAGTTCTAGTAATAAAAAAACACCCCTAATTTTGGGGAAGCAAGCGGCATGTGGCAACATTTTTTTTATTAGTGTTATTGTACCTCAGTCGTTACGGCTGTAATCACAGGGCTGCATCTGCCACATTGCCAAAAAAACATTCAATTTAAAAAAAGTTACGCGGGAATCACTTCACAACAAAATAAATAACAGTGAATGAGAAAAAAGAGAAAGAATTTAAACTTCTATTTATTTATTATTATAACGGTAGCCAAATATTGTTATTATTACGAAGCACCGAATACTTTATTTAATAAACGAAGCACTTATCTTAATTACAGCACTTCATTTTAAAACTACGTAAGTTTTGTACTTACTTACCTACGTATAATTTATTATCCTAACTAATATTATAAATAATTTATTGAATCAGGCGTTACTTTGCGGAGGTCCATATTTATGAACTAAAAAACAATTACTTTGCTCACCTGCGACCACTAATGACAACATTTCATATAACATTTTTTGACATTTGCCGCACAGATATAACTATTTGTCATTAGTGGTCGCGGGTGAGCAAAGTAATTGTTTTTTAGTTCATAATATTACAAAAGCGAAAGCAACTCTGTCACTCTGTCTGTCTGTTTGTTACCTCTTCACGGGAAAACCGCTGCACCAATCTAGATGAAATTTGGTAAGAAGATAGTTTGAATACTGAGGAATAAAATAGGCTACTTTTTATTCGGGAAAATTATACAGTTCCCGTGGGATAGCGATAACCAAAATCTACGCGGACGAAGTCGCGGGCAACAGCTAGTATTATAATAAATCTTATTTATTTTCAGCGAAACTATACTACAAACAATATTACACACTTTGATCAAGTGTTGA
The DNA here is from genome assembly GCA_963691665.1 of Clepsis dumicolana. Lineage (NCBI taxonomy): Eukaryota > Metazoa > Arthropoda > Insecta > Lepidoptera > Tortricidae > Clepsis > Clepsis dumicolana. The sequence goes on along the minus strand of OY829533.1, from coordinate 6,766,386 downwards.
GGTATACTTATCAACTTATCATAAAAATACTAAGTTTATTTCAAAATAATAAATAAGTAGGTATATACCTACCTATAGACGACCGGATAGCCTAGTGGTTAGAGACCCTGACTATGAAGCTTGAGGTCCCGGGTTCAAATCCCGGTCGGGGCAGACGTTTGTATGATGAATATGAATGCTTGTTCTCGGGTCTTGGATGTTTAATATGCATATAAGTATGTATTTATCTATATAAGTATGTTTATCCGTTGTCCAGTACCCATAGTACAGGCTTTGCCTAGTTTGGGACTAGGTCAATTGGTGTCAATTGTCCCGTGATATTTATTTATTTATTTATTTATTTATTTATTTATTTATTTATTTATTTAATAAGCCGTGACAGCCTAGTGGTTTGACCTATCGCCTCTCAAGCAGAGGGTCGTGGGTTCAAACCCCGGCTCGCACCACTGAGTTTTTCTGAATTTATGTGCGAAATTACATTTGTAATTTATCATGAGCTTTTCGGTGACGGAAAAACATCGTGAGGAAACCTGCACACTCCTGCGAAGCAATTCAATGGTGTATGTGAAGTTCCCAATCCGCACTGGGCCCTCGTGGGAACTATATAGCCCAAGCCCTCTCATTCTGAGAGGAGGCCTGTGCCCAGCAGTGGGACGTAGATAGGCTGATGATGATGATGATGATAGTCTTTAATCCAATGTTCTGTCACTGTCAATGTCAATATTTCATTTGTTGTCCTGTAGCTAACCTGTAGCCAAAGTCAAATTCTAACATTGCATAGACGTTGGCAGGCATATTTTTATTTCGTCCCAGGTAACACATTTTTTCTAAAGTCAAAAATCAAAAAGTGACCAATAATTGGTCATTAAATAACTATCCTCCTTGGTACTTAATACATTTCTTATATGCCCAATAATCATCTATCTAAAAGTGACCAATAGGATATTTTACTGTAGTCACTCACCAATGGAAAAGTGACCAATTCGTACACTTTTCCTATAGTCAATATTAGATCAAAAAGTGACCAATTTGTATTTTTTCCTACAGTCAGACTTAATTCAAATGGTGATCAATTAGAACATTTTTCCATAGTCAATCATCGATCAAGAAGTGACCAATTGGTACATCTCACTACAGTCAATCCTCAATGATTATTACGAGTATTTTAAAGGAACGCAGCATGGTATAGACATCTTGGTTTATCATCGCCCTTGGTACTTGTACTTAATACATGTTTTCTATAGTCGCTAATCAATCAAACAGTGACCAATTGGTACATTTTTCCATAGTCACATTACATTTTTCTACAATTAATCCTCAATCAAAAAGTGACCAATTGGAACATTTTCTGCAGTCAATCCTCAATCAAAGAGTGACCAATTAGTACATGTTTTTTTAAATCAAAACACGGGTATCTGGTCCCTGGGCGTGGCGTGCAGCGGGTCGTCTATGACCAGCAGCATGTTGAGCGCCAGGTAGAGCGCGGCCGCCGAGGCCAGGTGCCACAGGTCGTGACTGTCGTAGAACTGCAGCGACGAGCACACCGCGTTGCGGCGGCGGGACTGCGCGGGGGTTTCCTGGACAAAAAATAATAATACAGTTGCTCAAAAAGTGGTACTTTTTGTTGCCATGTATCATGCGGGAAGTTGTACTTTTCGCACTAGTGCTTTTTACTTTTCCAAGGCGACGGCGGCACCGGGCCGCCTTCCTCCGCCTGGGCGCCGGCGGCTGGTGGCAGCCGGCCCACCTCCTCGTTGTAATTTTCTCGCAAATGTATTAAAAAACCGTCGTTTGGTACACGTGCGGAAGTGTCATTTTCACTCGTCCCGAATCTCGGCACTCGCCTTGCGGCTCGGACCTAGACACCTCGGGATTCGTGTATAATGACATACTTTCCACACTTATATAAAAAAGTACTATAATACAGTTTTTGTAGCCACGTATCATGCGGAAAGTTGAATTTTTCGCACAAGTGCTTTTTATTTTTCCAATCAAAAAGGACAATTTTTTACGCAGTTGGTACAAGGGTGACAGGAGCGAGAGAACTGTCAATGTCTGTGTAATGTCGCGTTACTTTGAAATAATGTTTGAATGTTTGCGTGTTTGTATGTTTGTGTTTCTTTTGTATGTTTGTGTTAGTATGTTTGTACATAGTGAAAAAACAAATAAACGGATCACTCACGTATGTCAGTCGAGTATGATAGCTCGACATGTTTCGGACTAATCCGTAGTCCTTCCTCTGGGAGCAAACGCTACGCCGGTTGCGAAACGTAAACTGAGCGCCGCGGCTCTATTCACTATGATTGAATCTCACGGTAGTCTCATGTTAAAAGTATGTTAGTACGTTAGTGTTAGTATGTTAGTACGTTAGTATTAGTATGTTTGTACGTTAGTGTTAGTATGTTGGTATGTTTGTCTTTGATCACACGAAGTTTTTCAACTCACAGCCCACCGCGTGTGCCCGTCCAGGAACAGGTAAAGCGCCACGCCCCAGCACACGTGCGCGAGCGCACAGAACACCCACGCGCGAATCGGCACCTGCCAGCACATCATCATCATCATCATCATTAACACCTGCCTTTTTAAGTCCCACTGCTAAGCACAGGCCTCAACTCAGAATGAAATGGTATGGCATAGACAAGTGAAGAAATTTTTTTGAAAAAAAAAAGTCGGCCAAGTGCGAGTCGGACTGTCGGCAGCAGAAGTAGTTAAGCAACCGACGCGTTCACAATGATCTAAGCACGGCTCTATTGTTATAAACATAAAAGCTTGTGCAGATCATTGTGACCGCTTCGGTTGCTTAGCTACTTCTGCTGCTGACTGTACAAAGAATTTCCCGCTTTTCCCCGGTGTTTTAAGTTGTACAGTGTTAGCTGAGCCCTGCTCCTAAGCAAAATGTACGCAGTGTGGGGTCATTTTATATTGGTTTGTGAAATCTACAGACAGGCATAAAAATTTAGCATTTTGAGATTTTTCTGAGTGGTTGTGCTATAAGAGCTACCTTCACACCAAATTTCAAGTTTCTAGGACAACTGGAAGTACCCTTTAGGTTTTCGGATTTCGTCAATTTGTATGGAAATAGCCTTTTTAATGACTGTATCTTTTGATTGCGTTGACTTAGAAGGTTGATTTTTTCACAGCTTCAAGGAACCGCAGGCTTGAGTATTTGATATTAATTTCCACGCGTTCCAGAGAAAAAGGGTCTTGACAGACAGACAGGCGGACAACAAAGTGATTCTATAAGGGTTCCGTTTTTTCCTTTTGAGGTACGCAACCCTAAAAATTACGTGTAAAAGAGCATTCAACTGCCTGTTTGCTGAATAAAATTTTGAATTTGAATTTGAATTCCGCTCGGCTCCGCTCCGCTAGCAATCTACTCACCGTCTCCTTGTGCGCCAGTTTGCCGACAACGTAAGCTAGCAGGTACAGCACGGCGTTGCCCATCAGTATTGCCAGCAAATGACGCGCCATGTCTTTGTTGTGCTCGTACAGACTGCAAAACAGGTACAATAGTACATTTTTGTACAAGTGCGGATAGTATGGCATTTTGCACGAGTCTCGAAGTCTCTCGGCCTGAGACTGGGACAAGTGAAAATTACACTTCCGCACGTGTAGCAAACGACGTTTTTTCACACACCTGTGAAAATATTACAATGAGGTGGTGGGCCGCCGCGAGCTTCTCTATCCCCCCCCTCTCCCGCCGGCGCCCGCAGCAAGGCTTCCACCGGCGGTCTTGGAAAAATAAAAAGTACTAGTGCGAAAAATTCAGCTTTCTGCACAATACCTAATAATAGCTCCGAAAACTGCCACTTTTTGTACCTAACCAACTTAGAAAAGTTGAAAAACCGCCGACACTGTCATTTCAAAGTTCAATATTTCAAAAAGGGGTGAACCGATTTTAATGAAACTTATCTAAGAACTATCTCGATTAAACTAGCTTTCGAACAAAAAAACCGCATCGAAATCGGTCCATCCGCTTGCGAGCTATGACGCCACAGACAGATACACAGCTCAAACTTATAACACCCCTCTTTTTCGTCGGGGGTTAAAAAGCACTAGAGCGGAAAGTGGGATTTGTCCATCTCACGCATCTTACCCGTAAGCAGCCAGCGCCCAGTTGGCCGCGTTGGCGGCGGCCAGCAGCGCGGCGCGCGCGCCGGACGCCGGCCGCAGGAACGCCGCGACGCCGCCCGGACGCGCGCGGAACGCCGCCAGCGCGCGACGGAACATGGCGCGCTCTGGCGGAAGGAACACAACACCATTGTCACATATACTACCTTGTGCAAGGTCCGTCCGGATCGCTACCAAAATCTTACTCGCTAATCCTACGGCTAAAGCACCAGTGCTTGCACTGCTGTGTCCCGATGTGGAGAGTAAGACAGCCGGTGTAATTACGGGCACAAGAGGCATTTCATCTTAATTCTCTAGGTTGGCAACGCATCTGCAAACCCCCCGGGATTTCTGGTGTCTATGGGCAGTGGTGATCACTTACCATCAGGTGACCCACTAGCTCGTTTGTCTTCCTTGTCGTATAAAAAATACCTACTGCAATCTTGGTAAACTGGTGGCTTTTTTTAATACTACTAATAATATTCACAATCAAAACTCCCGTGACACAAGCCCGCACGTCACGAATGTCAATGAACAAGTTAATTTGGTTTCTTCGCCTTTGTTACGACTTGGTTCTAATTTTAATAATGTGTCATAGTAATAATGAGAACATGACTTCTCTTTTTACCGTACTCGGTTAAAAATAACGGGGTACCTGGCGTAAATTAAAAATAAAAATAAAAAGGGTAGTTTGGAATTCATTTCTTAAAAAAGGGTAGTTTAGGACTTACATAAAAGGGTAGTTAGCGGTTGTTGTTGTGCTTCGTAAATGGCCTCGTGGAGAGTGCCGAAACGCGTCAGCGTTTAGTATAGTGGTGGTGGTGATAGTTGGGTCTGTGTGGCATGTGTTGATTCGTGTAGCAGTGGAGGCGGAGGTGTTGCATGGAAACATACATTTGCCGCACAGATATAACTATTTGTCATTAGTGGTCGCGGGTGAGCAAAGTAATTGTTTTTTAGTTCTGAGCATTTAGTATAAATCGCCTCACCCATCTGAAATTGTCCCACATAGTATATCTTCATGGTGAGTACGAAACACGTGGCCAGGTGCAGTACAGTGAACAGCACCCAGAAGTACACGCTCGGGTACATTATACCGAACACACCTGCGGGACAGAGAGGAATAGATAAATAAATATCATGGGACAGCCTGTGCTATGTGTACTAGACAACGGATAAACATACTTATATGTATAGATGAATACGTACTTACATACATATTAAACATCCAAGACCCGAGAACAAACATTCGTATTCATCATACAAACATCTGCCTCAACCGGGGATCGAACCCAGGACCTCAAGCTTCATAGTCAGGGTCTCTAACCACTAGGCTATTCGGTCGTCACTAGGCTATTGACACCAATGAGGGGCTATCGCGAGTCTATTATACCTTAATGGTGGCCAGGCTTAGGCCAATGTCAGTTACACTCACATTCACTAACCCACTCACACACACTCACTCACTAACTCACACTCTCGCTAACTCTCCTACACTCACTAACTCACTCACACACACCCACTAACTCACATTAACTCACCTTCATTCACTAACTCACACACACTCTCACTCACTAACTCACTCACACACTCTCACTCACTAACTCACTCATAGACTCTCACTCACTAGCTCACACTCAATAACTCACACTCACGAGTTACTTTCACTTACATTAACATTCTCTGCTTAGTTTGGTTGGGAATAGAGTACCCTAGTCGAATTAGTGAAAAGTACGGAAGTAAGTCGTGTAGTCGTGGTTTTTTTTGGAATCGTTAGAGGGAACGACTAGATGGTTGCCCCCGGTTTGCACCGTTTCTGTTATGTACGGAAGATCTTTAAATGTTAGGTATAAACTTTAAAGTGGCGTAATATTGGAGTATGTTAAAAGTTATTTCGCGTAAGTTTAGCCTCTTGTATAAAGGGGTTTCCCTTTGTTGCATAATATATCTCAATTATTAATGTGTGTGGTGTATGAAACCTTAGTAAAAAAAAATTTTCACATTGCGGCTCGAGGATAATTCAGTCGGTTGGTGCAAACTTACATTAAGTTTTTCACAGCATTATACACACTCAGTTCACTTTGCACACCAGTGCAAAGTATGGAACATGTATTTTTCATTATTTTGTACATTGTTATTCGGGGCAAATTAAGATAGTCGTGAAAATTAAGAAATTACAGTTATTCAATGGATACTACATTCGCACTGAATAAAAAAAAGAAAAAATTAACTGGAACTTTGTCGAAGTAGTTCTATCTAAATGTGACACGCCGCGAACGCCAGGCGGCCGCGGAGGGTAGAGGCGGAGCGCGGGACGGGGTGGTACGTTTCTATGTTGATCATTTTGACTTAACACTTTATACGTGTGACCGGTGTTTGTCGGAAATAGTAAATCGTTCGACTTTTTCTAATCTAAAGTTTAACCTTCTAGACCTTACCTAATCAGAGTCACTTCTGCCACATAATAGAGAAAGAGCAAATCGACGGTCCTTATTAAAAGAGTCGGATCTGTAAAACAGCTACGTTTCAGGAGAACCAATCAAATACCTTATTGTGTATACAATTTACGATCATAGACTTTTTATATGAAATTCGGTATTAGTTATTGTTATTATTTTTACTCTACTTTAAAATAAATATGTAAATATTAAGCAATTTCCTATTAGAAGATGCTAAAAAGTTACAAGGGCTGTTTGATAAGTACCCGTTTTCTAAATATATTAATATCACTTGCCGCAAATAGGTATACCACCTTTTTAAGCCATTTTTCAGAGGCGGGAAAATTAAAAAGAAATGGCATTCTTTTGTTTTTTTTCTCATTTGACAACGATTCAGTGAAGGCGTGAACTTAAATTTGTTAAAATGGAGAAAGAACAGTATCGGTCTGTAATTAGATTCTTATTTTTGGAAGGAAAAACATGTGATGAAATAAAAGTAAGAATGCAAGCGGTTTACCATGAATGTGCTCCTTCCATGACAACCGTCAGATATTGGTATAACGAGTTTAAGCGGGGGAGAACAACCGTCTTTGATGAGGATCGCCCAGGCCGGCCAGTTGAGGTGACTACAGACGATATGGTTAAGAAAATTGAAAATATCGTTTTAGCCGACCGCCGAATTAAACTTTGAGAAATCGTTGATGCTGTAAACGTTTCAATCGAGAGGGTACAACACATATTAGAAGAAAAATTGGGTATGAAGAAAGTATCGGCGAGGTGGGTGCCGCGTTCACTCACGGAGGAGCAAAAACGGAACCGACTGACTACTTCGGAGCAGTGTTTGGCAGTGTTCAAACGTAACCCGAAGGAGTTTCTGCGTCGTTTCGTAACCGTGGACGAAACGTGGGTCCACCACTACACCCCGGAAATGAAAGAGCAGTCGAAGCAGTCGATTTTACCGGGTGAATCTGCTCCAAAGAAAGCAAAAACCGTCCCATCGGCTGGAAAGGTCATGGCGACCGTTTTTTGGGATTCGCAGGGTATTATACATATTGACTATTTAGAAAAGGGAAAAACAATAACAGGGCAGTACTATGCCAATTTATTGGATGAATTTGACGCCGTGTTGAAGGACAAACGACCCCATTAAAAAAAGAAAAAAGTACTGTTTCATCACGACAACGCCCCGGCTCATTCGTCCAGAGTTGTGACGGCTAAATTAGCACAGTTACGCTACGAACTATTGTCTCACCCCCCGTATTCTCCAGATTTGGCCCCATGCGATTTCTTTTTGTTTCCCAACCTAAAAAAATGGCTCGGTGGCAAGCGATTTGGATCAAATGACGAAGTCATTGCCGCCACAGAGGCCTATTTTAATGACTTTCCAAAATCATACTTTTTGGATGGTTTATTGAAGCTTGAGTATAGGTGGAACAAATGTATAGAGTTAAAAGGTGACTACGTAGAAAAATAAATGCATATATACAAAAAAAAATGTTTTTTTTCTCCATAAACGGGTACTTATCAAACAGCCCTCGTACATGATCCTATTTACCCTGAACTCCTTCATCGATCACTGTGACTTTTTTACAGCGTGTATATTTAAAAAGAATTACAAAAAAAAATACGAAAAATATGGATAGTGACCGCGGGCTCGCTCTCTGGCCGAATGGGCTCCGCTGTTGGAGCCGCTGCGTGCGCGACTACCTCGAATTACACCTGTGTGTGTGGGGTGCCGAACGCACCCACACATGCATGCATGGCGTTAAGACTGGCCATCGAATTGAAATGTCAGTTCTTGTACGACTGTGACAGTTAGATGTTTCCGATACCAATTGTCAGCCCATACAAAATGAATTCGATGCTGATTGCGAGCGAGTTAGAAGCATGCGGGTAATTTTTGAACCACTTCCTTTTTTTCTTGTATTTAAAAAAAACCATAAAACTATTAATTTAGGGAATACAATATACAAAATCTTTGGAGAATCGGTTGAGAATAGCTTCGCTCACTGCGTTCATCATCATCATGTCAGCCTCAGACGTCCACTGCTGGCCGGCGGCCTCCTCCGCGGCTCTCCCCTCAGCCCGGTCTCGTGCTGTCCGCATCCCCTGCGGTCCCGCGATCCTCACCAGGTCGTCGCTCCATCTTGTTGGAGGCCCACCGACAGGCCCCTATATCAGTGTCCACTGACAACGAATTGTCATTTGCAAACTGACAATTCTAAACTTGGTGAAATAGGGGCCATCTCGTCTCCGCTTCGTTTGCTAAGTCAATAATATTCAAGCTACGCATAAGGTATGTCGAACAGACACACAGACTCACCGATGGCCATGACGACGGCCAGCAGCATGTAGGTGGAGTGCGCGTTCGCGTTGACGTCTGGGTGCCGGTTCTGGTACAGCTTCACCATGCACAGCACGGCTATCACGTACATGAACGACGAATCTGTGGGGACTCGCTCATATTAATACGCTTCAAATACTCACCGGAACATGATTTTTTTTTAACTAAAAGGGGGAAAACGAGCAGGCGTTTCACTTGATGCAAAGCAATCACCGCCGTCCATGGACACCTGCAACACGAGGGTAATCACAGATGTCTTGCCAACCGTTTAAGGAATAGGTAGGCACGTTTTCTAAGTTGTATCGCTCCGGGAATGTTGCCGCAGGAAGCTGAATACACAGAAAACCAGCAAAATATGACTGACGGTCCGTGTCACGTGTCATACCCTTACACCAAAGCTGGTATACCAAATTTCAAGCTGATGTCATTAACCGTTGAAGAGTTCCCTCCTGCGGAGACGATCCTGGCCGCACTACCAGAATTCGACTACCAGATTATTGCACTGTTTTATTTTTCTTCTCTTTTGTCACTGTTGTAATGTCACAAATAAACATTTTCTTTGTTTCTTCGTTTCTTTCTATATTGTCACCCAACTTATACATATGTATAAGTATGCCACAGCTTAATCGGATCAAGTGGTTGCAAATTTTGAAGTTACATACTTACGAACAGTGCAAGTTAAATAATAAGCTTGTAAAAAGAAACCCACATAATTACCTACATACTTAAACGAACCCTGAAAAAAAGGCACTTCAATTTAGTCACTTAATTATGAATGTTGTAGTAGTAGACCAAGAAATGATCCTTGCGGCACTCCCATTCCCATTGCGTCCACAAACTGAAACCCTATCTAACCACAGTTGGTTTTTTGCAGACGAGGCCAGAGGTGTTAGTTACACGCTGGTTCACTCTAGATTTTAAGAGCTCTAATTTTTTTTCACTCTTGTTGCTAAAATAACTGCCCTCCATTTTGATTTCGGTTAGCCTTTTGATTACCTAATACACAATACAAAGTAATAAATCATCTGAATTTTAATTTTTTGGATTTTTTTTAAATAACATATCAAGGGACTAGAGATGAACAACCGCCTACTTACTGAATAGAATTTTGATTAGTGTGCTACAATAACAATTTCTTCACAACTGACACATTTATGGCATAAACTGCTTGAATATGGCAACAATTTAGAATGAAACCTAATAGTTCCTCCTCATTTAGATTATATTTATTGTAGGATTGGTCGAACTGTGGACAGATTTTGGAAGTTTCCAGATAGTAATGGACTTACCAAATTGGAAGTTCATCTTGTTAGGGCAGAGGTGGTAGCAGGCGGACAGCACGCCCTCCATGCTGAGCGCCAGCCCCAGCGAGTAGAAGATGCCGGCGTGCGGCGGGATGCCCAGGCCCTGCGGCGCCACCACCAGCGACATAAGCGTCATTGTCGACATCGGTGACATTAGTGATGATATCGGAGGAGTCATTGTCATTAGTAAAATTAGTATACTCATCATTATTACCAAGTATATCAATGGCACCAACGCATCAGCTATTTATCTCTCTTTCTTTCTTGCTCTCTGTGTGATTATTATTATTAGTGTGCGTGTGAATTAGTGAGCGAGTGTGTGAGTTAGTGAGGGAGTGTGACGAGTTAGTTGATGAGTGTGAGTTAGATAGATTGATAAAGACTTTATTTTTCACAACACAGGAAACACACAAACATGTATAAACAGTACGATATAGGTACATTTGATATACAAAAATAAGTTAGTGAATGTAAGTGAATTAGTGAGTAAATCCGTGTGAATGAGTGTGTGTCAGTTATTCATGAATGCGAGTTAGTGAGTGAGCGCTAGTTAGTGTGAGTGAGCGATTGTGAATTAGTGTGTTAGTGAGTGAGTGTGTGCCAGTGCGAGTTGGTGAGCGTGCGAGCCGGGGCACTGACCTCGTCCCGCGGCGGCTGGCGCGCCTGCCGCCGCCGCACCTGCGCCGCGAAGGCCAGCCCGAGCAGCACGTAGCCCACGTTGGAGAACACGTGGTTGAAGTCGGACAGCCAGCCGAGCGGGTGCGCGCACAGGAAGTTGTAGTAGCAGAGGTCTTGGTCGCCCGTTTGGAACACCATCTGACACCCACATACATACATACATTTAGTAGTGGAAATAAATAACGCACACTCACTCACTAACTCACACTCACGCCAACTTACCTACATTCACTCATAGTCACTAACTCACACTCACTCACTAACTCAATCTCACACTAACTCACCTACAATCACTCTTAGTCAGTAACTCTTTATTGAACACCACATAACAGGCAAAACAAGAAATAAGGCACAAATAAAATACAAGGTAACAATGCACAAATCAACATTCATCTACAATCACTCACACACATTCACTAGCTCACACTAACTCAGTCACACACACACTCACTAGCTCACACTAACTCACTAATTCACAAGCATCACATAAGTTAGTTATTGTTATGAGAGCCCTCCGGCAATGGGCTCACCCGCTGGTAGGCGGACAGCAGCTGCACCACCGGCAGCGCGTACACCACCGCCACCGTCAGCGCGTTCCAGAAGTACCTGCGGGGTGGTGAGGCGTCAGCACATTACACGCCTAGGGCTGCTGATCTGACTATTACGGTATCCCTTTGTAGCGACACAGGATTGCTCAGCTTGCGATATCGCTAACATAAGTAGTATAAAAAGGTTTATGCAGGGTCGGCAACGGGCGAGTGACACTTCTGGTGTTGCAAGCGTTCCTAGGCGGCGGTAATTGCTTAACACCAGGCGATCCGCATGCTTGTTTGCCACCGACGTGGTATAAAAAAAAAAAAAAAAAAAACATGCGCTTGCTATGCAGTCCAGAGCGTCAGTAGACTCTCGCCCGCCTTTATGTAATTACGTGTTAATAAGTAAATAAATGGAGATATACCAGACGCAGATATATTATTGGGAACAGACTCATTAACCCCTAAACACCTTCATGTTGACTATTTAAATTTAGAATGTCAACTCCTATAGTTCTGTTTTTGTACTCTTTTTATCTTGTCTGTGGTCAATCCTTCAATATAGAAACATCAAGCTAAATTCCATCCGTTATTTTCGTAATTTTAACCGACTTCGAAAAAAAGAGGAGGTTCTCAATTCTTCGGAATATATTTTTTTTATAATTAAGTTATCACTTCATTTGGTCAAAAAAAGTCTGCCAAACATTTCGCAAATGTTTCATTTCCCAAAATGCTTTAATTTTCAGAAACTGTAAATATTTGAGGATTTGTTTCAGGGCCATCTCGTAGAACCCTCTAGGTTGGGTTTTATAAAAAATCCTGAAATATTTACAGTTTCGGAAAAAAAGCATTTCGGAAAATAAATCAGTCTGGCAAACTTTTTTTGGCAAACAGTAGTAAACCGCTATTGCTGTCTGTGTAGTAATGTGCTATTGCTGCCTGTGTAGTAATGTGCTATTGCTGCCTGTGCAGTAATGTGCTATTACCGGTCGGAGCGCCTGCCGTGGGCGGCGGGGCGGCGGCTCAGCCCTGCTACCGTGAGTGGTTGCGCTAGTATTATCTCCTGAGGCTGAGAATCGTACGACGACATAGAATCGGCTGTAAACAATTATAACAACTATAGTTTTAAATACAAGCTTTTTTTTGCCGTTTTGGTGCTACGACGCCAAAGACAGACACATAGATGCACGCGTCAAACTTATAAGATCTTTGGGGTTAGGGGTTAAGGAGCTACATAGTAACAAACCCACTGTCATTGCTCTTGATTGTATTGATCCAAGAATACCAACTACGTAATATAACGTAGCTCAAAATAAACTACGTAATATAACGTAGCTCAAAATAAACTACGTAATATAACGTAGCACAAAATAAACTACGTAATATAACGTAGCTCAAAATAAACTACGTAATATAACGTCGCTCAAAATAAACTACGTAATATTACGTAGCTCAAAATAAACTACGTAATATTACGTAGCTCAAAATAAACTACGTAATATGACGTAGCTCAAAATAAACTACGTAATATTACGTAGCTCAAAATAAACTACGTAATATAACGTAGCTCAAAATAAACACGTAATATAACGTAGCTCAAAATAAACTACGTAATATTACGTAGCTCAAAGTAAACTACGTAATATAACGTAGCTCAAAATAAACTACGTAATATAACGTAGCTCAAAATAAACTACGTAATATTACGTAGCTCAAAGTAAACTACGTAATATAACGTCGATCAAAATAAACTACGTAATATTACGTAGCTCAAAGTAAACTACGTAATATAACGTAGCTCAAAATAAACTACGTAATATTACGTAGCTCAAAATAAACTACGTGATATGACGTAGCTCAAAGTAAACTACGTGATATGACGTAGTGGACATCCAATAGCATAAATTCTTGACTCACTCCTGCGCAGTTTATCCTCCTTGAACAGCGGAGTGGCGTCGTCGGCGCCGGCGCCGGAGGTCGAAGGCGCTGGTTCTTCCTCTATTACCACTACTTGCTCTGAAACAAGAGGATATGAGACACCATTTATAAAGTTTTCTGTTAAAAAAATCATTTCTAATACAAGCTTTTTTGCCAACTGTAAAAATTCAGTTCATATCGATGATAATAAAGAAACTGGAGAAGGCAATGATGATGATGGTGATGGGCTTGATAAAGATAGTGATGAAACTAATAAAGTTGATTATAAGGACATTGCAGTAGAAGGCAGTGGCGATTACGTAGGACTTGATAAAGATAGCGATGGAACTAATAAAGTTGACAACAAAGTCACTGCAGGAGAAGGCAATGATGATTGCGATGGACTTGATAAAAATAACGATGCCATTAATAACGATGATTATAAAGACACTCATTAAGAAGGCAATGACGATGACGATGGACATGACAAAGATAGTGATGAAAATAATAGCGATGATAATAAAGACACTGCAGTAGAAGCCAGTGGCGATTACGATGGACTTGATAAAAGTAATGACGAAACTAATAATAAAAACACTGCATTAGATGATTATAAAGTGACAGGAGATGAGAATGATGACAATCACTCACCGTGGCAGCGCAGAGAGAAGCAAGAGACGAGAGTCGTTAGCGCCAGAAGCAATACCAGGAGCGCCAGCCCCACTGACGCCGCTATGATATATTCCTTGTAGGAGATTGTTGCTATGACGCGGAATCTGTGGACGATAATATCATAATTGCACTTTTTAATACAGTTGCTTAAAAAGTGGTACTTTTTGTGGCTACGTATCATGCAGAAAGTCGTATTTTTTACACTAGTGCTTTTTACTTTTCCAAGCGGATGGGTTGGGGCGGTAAGAACTTAGAAAACTGTCATTTTCATTTAAAAGTACAATATCTCAAAAACGGCTGAACCGAATTTAATGAAACTCAGTTAAGAACCACCGCCAGGAAACCCGCTTTCAAATAAAAGAAACCGCATCCAAATCGGTAAACCCGTTTAAGAGCTACGGTGCCACAAACAGACACACATAGCGGTCAAACTTATAACACCCTTCTGTTAATTAGAAAAGTTGAAAAAACCCCCGACATTGCCATTTCAAAGTTCAATAATTCAAAAAGGGGTGAACCAATTTTAATGAAATTTAGCTAAGAACCATCTCGATTAAACTAGCTTTCGATTAAAATAAACCGCATTTAAAACGGTCTACCCTTTTGGGAGTTATGATGCCACAGACAGATCCACAGATACACAGGTCAAATTTATAACACCCCTCTTTTTCGTCGGTGTTTAAAACTCTTGTCATTTCACCTGAAGTTTTTAGCTCTATCTCCCTTCCACGCGTGGCTGTGCGGTATCGGCGTCTCGCTCGCCCCCGTGCAGTCCCCGTCGTCTTGTTTCACTATGAACACTATGTAGAACCCCACGGGGAACATGGTTTGCTACAAAAATATTTATAATTTATTTAATTTATCGAATCAGGCGTTAATTTGCGGAGGTCCATGTTTATGAAGTAATAGTACATTACTGCAGAGGCCGGGAAGAAAGGGGTTGCCGGACGTAGGTGTTAGACTGACGAGTAACACGAGGCCGGCTATAGTACAGTCAATGAATTTAATTCCCTACCCATTTCGTTGAAATGATGTTAGACATACGCAATGCATTAAGGTCGAAAATGTCAACTTAAACGCGACATGTCAAAGCAACGTCGCGTTCTATCAAGATTTAATGGTGACAGTTTGCTATACGATATTAAAGTCCGGCCGAAGCTTGTAATAGTACATTACTGCAGAGGCCGGGAAGAAACGGGTTAGGGTAAGTACGAGTCCGCGGCAACCCCTGCTCCGGCCGAAGCTTGTATAGTGCTTTTCTCAAACATTGTAAGCGAATAAAAAAAAATACTCAGCGGCATAATTAACCGCCCATCCTATTTTAACTATTTACTGTAACAGTATTCTTTATTTAAATAACAGTTTTTACATTAATCAATTAATTTTGCCTCCGAGTATATATAGTTTTATGCGAATATTAACTTCTATGTTTGAGAAAAGGTTATTTTCAAACCCATTTTACTAGAAACTTATGTAACATATATTTTACACTGTTATATCATCTTAACCTGAGCTAAGGGACAGCCTGACCTAATGTAACCATGTGAGCTGTGATGTTGATGATGACTATGACCTTACCGTCAGCGTGATGCCTCCCTTGCTCATCACAGTGAGGTGGTAACCCTGGTACTTGACATCTTCCTCGTTGTCGAACACTGGGCACTGAAAAAACGAAAAATACTTAGTACTTTTTGATACAAGTGCAAAAAGTATATAATTTTAGCACGAGTCGAGGCGAGGGTCAAGAATCGGGACGAGTGAAAATGACACTTACGCACCAAACGACGTTTTTTAATACTTTTGCGAAAAAATTGCAACGAAACCAAAGGAGGTGAGCCAGACGCGCGTGCACCGGCCAGCTCCTTGGAAAAGTAAAAAGCACTAGTGCCGAAAAATCCAACTTTCCGCACGTTACGTCGCCACTAAAAGTGGCACTTTTGTTAGGGAACGCGACATTAGCTGTCCCTGTCTGTGGGGGCTTCCGCTAGTCAGCACACTCACCGAGTTGTTCTGTATAGAGACAACGGCACAGATGTCGTCATCCGACTCCACAATTAGAATCACACTCTTCGGAATCGTGTAGTTGAAGCTGCAACGGAAACACGAGACCTTATTCATGAACTAAAATAGTAGTTTATGCAACTGACACATAATGAGGCTAAAGGAGACGAAGCTGAGTTTCATAATAGAATCACACGAGTGTTTTAATGCCTGATTATGTGGAGTTACATACATTACTTTATCTACACAGATTTCATAAGTACTTTAAGATGGGTTCAGAAGCCGAAGGCATAATAAACTTGTCACGAATTTGGCTATTTTTTTCTTCTTCTAAATCATAGACAAACATATCGAGCTAACGTTTCGTACAGATTTTTTTTTTTAGTTGAGACCTATTTTTAAATTGTATTGGTTTTCAAAGAAAATGTTTTGTAGTGGGAAAGCCATACTGTAGCTACTTGCTGCCGTACGAACGGGCCGGCTCGTCCGGGGAAGTACCACCCTCTCGCAGAAAATCGGCATGAAGCAACAGCACCCCTGTTGCGTTTCGTTCGATCAGTGAGGGTGCCGGAGGCCCGACCCCCTCCCCCCCCCCCCTATCCTCTATCCCTTTTCATCCTTAAGGCCGGCAACGGACTAGTGACTCTTGGGGTTGCTGGTTCTCATGGGTGGCGGTGATCGCTTACCATCAGGCGGCCCGCTTGCTCGTTTGCCTACCTCTTTCAATAAAATAATAACAATAATTTACTAACGTGAAAAACAGCTACGTCTGTGCGACAATGTTTTCATGCAACGTGAAAAACGTATGTCTGTCTGTGTGTTAGTCACTCACCGTGGCAGCTTCAGCCCGTGCGTCGGGGGATCGTTCTCAAAACTAAAGTAGTAATATTTCGGAGTGCTCGGCGTCGAGTTCAGATACACCTCCTGTAAAAAAAAAAATTCAGACTCGGGGCGAAAGAACTATTTATTTGAAGAGAGCAAGAATTTTGATTTGACTCGAATCCTCGAAGCGTGTGCTCCCAGAGGAAGGACTACGGATTAGTGCGAAACATGTCGGTCTAAGAAAAAGCCGTGATAGCCTAGTAGTATGGCCTATGGCCTCTCAAGCAGAGGGTCGTGGGTTCAAACCCCGCCTCGCACCTCTGAGTTTTTCGGAATTTTATGCGGAATTACAATTACAGTTGGAAAACTGCTTACTCCTGCGAAGCAATTCAATTATGTGTGTGAAGTTCCCAATCCGCACTAGGCCCGCGTGGGAACTATAGCCCAAGCCCTCTCATTGTATGAGGAGGCCTGTGCTCAGCAGTGGGACGTAAAAAAAGGCTGGTGATGATGATGATGATGATGTCGGTTCTATACTCGACTGACATATGTGAGTAATCCGTTTATTTCAATATGATTGAACCTCACGCACGGTAGGTAGTTTCACGTAAAAAAGTAAAATTTTAACAAAGCGAATTTAATTCCCTACCCATATCGTTGAAATGTTGTTAGACATTCGCTGTGCATTAAGATCGAAAATGTCAACGCAAACGCGACATGTCAAAGCAACGTCGTGTTCTATGTAGCTCTTATGGTGACAGTTTGCTATACGATATTAAACCTTAGGTGGGTTGGAAATTAAATTCCTTGACTGTACAATTTGCAAGCTGAGGGTCGAGCACGACTTTACGAATGTTGCGTATCGTTACTGTTATCGTATCTGCCACTATGCCACTAGATGTCGCTATACCGTTTATCTGAAATCCTGAATGCCGCTATCGTTTGGTTGGTTCAAAAACTATCAAGTTGTTACGTTATTTTGAATGTGTTTGAGAATAAATGAGATTAATCGACCGTTATACCTTAGCGGTGGTTACTTCTCCCTCTTTCGTACACAGGTTTCGAATATTAGTACTCGGGCCTCTGGCTGGACAGTGGGGCATAGTGATGTGCCGAGTCGCTGTTTTTGTGGATCGAGTCGGTGGTTTTTACGGTATTCGAATCATAGTTCGATTCCGGGATCCGAACCCAATACTCGAGTTCTATGTTAGGTATTCGAATGTAGACTTGAGTCCAGTGCCCAAAGCACGACTTGTCGAATCCTGCGTTACGTTACGGTTATCGTATCGAGATCGAGAAATCTCATACTAAATTTTAGTACCAAATACGCTCACGGGCGGGCGTTGTTCCAAACGTCATACAAACTCGTTATAGTTTACTATTCGATTTTACGTGACGCAGGATTCGACAAGTCGTGCTTAGGGCACAGGACTCTAATCTGGAAATTCGAGTCCAGAACTGTAGTCCGTTACCGATTTTGTAACAAAAAGAAAAAATCGAAAAAGAGTAAACAGCATGTAGGTTAAGAATAACGAGTGACATAACAATAATAAATGAAACGTTTTGTAAAAAAACAAGGACATACTTACGGAAATTTGATACGTTTTCCTGACTCGAGTACCAGAATCGAGTTCGGCGTACGGTTGGAATTCGAGTTGGTATTCGAGTAGGCGAGTCCAAAGCAGGAATCGAGTCTGATTCGAGTCAAGCCGTACTCGGCACATCGCTAGTGCGGCATACGAGCGCATTTTAGCCCGAGCTGAAAAGGAGACGCTTGGCTCACGCGGTCATTCACCTTGTCAACCTGCACGAAGAAGTCCTGCACGCGCCTCAGCTTGATGGTGACCGCCACGTCCGTCGGTTTAGATGTTGTCAAGTGTATCATTGGACGATTCACTGTTGTTATGTCTGGAACACATGCTCAGAAATAAAAAAAAAACAGGACAAGTGCGAGTCGGACTCGCGCAAGAGGGTTCCGTAGAAAGATTTTAACGCTTTTCCAAAGTGTTTTAACAAGTCCAGTGTAAGCAGAGCCCTGCTCCTAAGCAAAAAGTACGCGGTGCGGGGTCACTTTATATTGGTCAGTGCCACATACAGACAGACAAAAAATTTAAGATTTTGAGAATTTTCTGAGTGGTTGTGCCATAAGAGCTACCTTCATGCCAAATTTCAAGTTTCTAGGACAACTGGAAGTAGTACCCTTTTGGTTTTCGTTGTCCGACCGCGTACGGAACACCGAAGTTTTGCGGAGGGCCAAAGTAAGTGGGATTGAGGTCTACCTCATGCGACGTCAGCTTCGTTGGGGCGGACACGTTTCAAGGATGGCAGAGGGTCGTGTGGCTAAGCACGTCTTTTATTCGGAGCTTGAGGATGGCAAGCGAAAGCATGGCTGACAACTCCTCGGATACAAAGATGTGCTTAAGCGCCATATGAAGAGCCTGAATATGGAACCTACACAGTGGGAAAAGCGGGCAGCCAATCGGACAAATTGGAGGTCTTTTGTGAAAAAAGAGACCTCAAAGTTTGAATCCCGTCGATGTACCGAGTTGGACGTCAGACGGGATGAGCTGAAAGCCCGACCACCTGCGGCAATCAGCTATAACTACTTGAATGGCGTGCTCACGTGTCCACTATGCAGGCGGACCTTTACTAACAAAATTGGCTATGTGAGTCACACGAGAGCACACGAACGTCACTAGCAGCTGAGCTGAAGCAGTCGCCGTGGCCGAAATCGGCCAAGGAGAATATACTCGTATATACGACAATTTGTATGGAAACAGCCTTTTTAACGACTATATCTTTTAATTGCGTTGCCTTAGAAGGTTGATTTTTTCACAGCTTCAAGGGACCGCAGGCTTGAGTATTTGGTATTAATTTCAGCATGCTACCTCCACGCGTTCCAGAGAAAAATGGTCTTTACAAACGGACAGACGGACAACAAAGTGATCCTATAAGGGTTCCGTTTTTTCTTTTTGAGGTACGGAACCCTAAAAATAGGGTCGGCGATTAATTGTGCCTGTGAGTATATTATAAGTACTCTAAGATGGGTTCGGATCAGAGCGCTTACTGGGCCCGGCGTCGTGCGGGCACAGCGTCCGCGCCATGTCGTTGCTGCGCCGGCGCACGCCGCCCGCCTCCGCCACCAGCGGCAGCTCCCACGACGCCACGCCTAAACAACTAGAGTTATTTTATTTTGTCTAACCCTGTTATTCATAAACCTGTCTCAACTATAAAACATAAAATAATCCCCAAAAAGCCATGAGTTTTATGAAGTCGGTGTGGTGCTAGCGGAATATTCTTGGTATGAAGCACCGACTTCATATTTCTGCTAGGCCATAAAACTCATGGCTTTTTGGGGATTATTTTGTTTTTTTTTCTGAGGTTTTTTTTGAAGGCGGTTTTACTTTTTGTTAAAAGATTTTTTACTTCCAAATTTTTAAAATATTATCCTCCAACTCCTAAAAGTTAAGGAGTTGTACCTTCCATCATCACCTCATCAACACGAGATGATGACTACCAGACGCAAGTACTTGAATAGCTTTCGGAAATAATTATATGAAACACATGATACGTTCCTATAAAATTTGAGGGTTGCCCTCGATTTCCCTGGGATCCCATCATCAGATCCTGACATGGTGACAATGGGACCAACTAGAAAGTATACCCTTTTAAACAAAAAAAGAATTTTTGAAATTGGTCCAGCCGTGTTCGAGTAATCGGGGAACATAAATAAAATAAAAAAAATCCGACGAATTGAGAACCTCCTCCTTTTTTTGAAGTCGGTTAAAAATGCCGTAAAAGTTCGTTTGTCCTTTTTTATCACATTGACATTTCCGTTAGTAAGAAGAAGACAAAAAAAAAAATGAAAATAATCGATTTATTGATTATTTTTATTTTTATGAAACATTCATAGAATTAAATTCAACATACAACGACAATGCAAAGAAAAATCCGTTATGCAGCTGGACTTGAACCAGCAACCTCGGTAATCCGTACCACGCTCCACCAATTAAGCTATACTTAACGTTGGTGTACCTAACGAATTTTTCAATGCCTTGTGTCATATTTTTATTTGAAAGATCTCTCCTCAGCGCCATCTATGAGTAGCTTAATCAAGCGGCTCACCCACTACGGAACTTCTACAGTTACGCATTAGTGGCAAGAGATGGAACTATTATCTGAATCAATGAAAATTTATCGATTTATTGATAAAAATTCGTTAGGTACACCAACGTTAAGTATGGCTTAATTGGTGGAGCGTGGTACGGATTACCGAGGTTGCTGGTTCAAGTCCAGCTGCTTAACGGATTTTTCTTTGCATTGTCATTGTATGTTAGAAGAAAACAAAACCTATTTTAGCTAATGGAGGCTTGAGTGACGTTTATGAATAATGCCCTTAGAGTCAAGCTCAACGAGATAGCTGCCTATAGTTACACTACTCGTCCACAGATAGCATTGTCTAAAAAATCGTGTCTCTTATATGGGAGCCCCGCTTAAATACTGATTTTATTCTGTTTATAATATTTGTTGTTTTCGCGAGCGGCAACAGAAATATATCATCTGTGAAAATTTCAATTGTCTAACTATCACGGTTCATGAGGCTGGTGACAAACGGACGGACAGACAGACAGACCTGGAATAGGGCCCCGTTTTACCCTTTGGGTACGGAACCCTAAAAACGAACAACCCCCCCCCCAGACGTTTTCTGACTGAACCGATTTTGATGAAACATGCCTAAGAACCATCGCTGGATAACCTGCTTAAAAATACCGCATTCAAATCGGTTCAACCGTTTAAGAGCTACAGTGCCACAGACAGACACACAGACAAACATAACAACCCTCTTTTTGCGTCGGGGGTTAAAAATATTCAAAAACGAGCCTGCGAGGTTTACAGCCCGCAGAGCCACTGGTGATAACAATAAATGATGGATGATCACCTTTCTGCTGAGTAGCGGTGATGAACAAGGGGTGATCACCGTCAACATCACTGGTTGTGGACACGTGCACCCGCGTCGGGTACCCTCGCCACTGTTCCGATTCCTGGTTACGAAACTCTGCGTTAGTTCTTGAGGAGGGTCTCATCATCATCACCAGCCTTTTTTACGTCCCTCTGCTGGGCACGGGCCTCCTCTCTGACCCAGTGCGGCTTGGGAACTTCACACACACCACTGAATTGCTTCGCACGTGTGCAGGTTTCCTCACGATGTTTTCCTTAATCGAAAAGCTCATGATAAGTTACAAATGTTTGAACCCACGACCCTCAGCACAGTGTCAAGAGCTTATACCTACCAGTGGTCCGACGCCTTTGATGTTTGCGTAAATGCCGACACCGCAACCGCATGGCCAAAGCACCAAGGAGGGCGAAAGTTCCTAACTAATCGGGCAGTGGCGGCGTATGCAAGGGGGCTCGCCCTGCCCGCCCCGCACCCCGCACCCCCCGCACGATTGGCCTGTCTAGAGGCCTTCGTCGGACGACTGTATAGACTGTGACCCTCAGCTCGTGAGGCCGTAGGTCAAACCACTAGGCTAGCACTTTTTTCGATCGAGCTCCATAAACGTAATGCGACTTGCAAAATTTTGTCCTTGTAAATCAAGATTAAGATATTTCGGGTGCACGTCAGGTACCTTGTGCGAGGATCGCTACCACCATCTTACTCGCTAATACTGCCGCTAAGCCACTGTGCCACTGTTGTGTTCCGGTGTGGAGAGTAAGACAGCCGGTGTAATTGTAATTCAATTAAATTTCACAGCTTCACAATCAACATACTGCAATTTGCAGGATTTTTTTCGCTAGTCTAAACTGGTTCTCCAAATTTCAAACTGAAGCATAAATATACAGAAAGACCAGAAAAAAAATCTCGAACTGGGATTCGAACCCACGACCTCCACCGTACCGTGGCGTCGCGCTACTAACTGCGACATCCAAGCAATTATTGGTAGCAGCGATTACTGACTCGCTACACACATATATACATTAAAACATAGAGTATCCCTTGATGTTTGACATTATGTCAGTCTAGTGTTTTATACATATGTACACTAGAGAGCGTCCGCGGCTCCGCCCACGTTAAATATTATATTATGCAGGTACATGGCAGGTACGGTATATATTTACGTAAGGAATCTTTATAGCAATAGGAATGTGTCCTCTGGGTAAAAAAGTTATATTTCTAATTAGTCCATCAGACAAATTATCGGAAAAAAATATTGGACACGTATTTTTTGCTTTATGTTATCAATAAAAATTTACATAGATAAAACTTAAAATTTCCGTAGACTGCAATGCAGGATAATGAATGGCTTTCTTTATCCCTGAACGGCAACACTGGCATAGATAATGGATCACTCGCTTTTGGCTCGAAATTCGAACTTGCGATTTTATTTTGCTTAAAACTTCCACACCCAATATCATATTTTCTCAAGTTTTAAAAATCCGGAGAAAAAATGCGTTGTTTGGGAGAAACGTGTCAAAACGGTGTTGTAGAGCACCATCTCGCTCTGTCTCGTTTCTTTTATCCCGTTCTGGTTTTTCGACTTTATACATATATTAGATATTGATGAAAAAAAGACAAAGGATATAGCAGGAAATGGAAAATATGTAATTATGTATACTTACTTCATTAAAATCCAATATTTGTTCTGTGCTGGCATTCAACGTCAAATTGTATTGTATATCATAATTGTACCTGAAAATAATGACAAAATGTTACATATTGACACAAAAATTTTCAGAACACAAAAAAGTTAGAAACCGCGTTCAATCATAAGGGAAAAACGGAACCCTTATAGTTTCGTCTTGTCCGTCCATCCATATGCCACAGGCATTTACTCAAAAACTATAAGAGGTTTATTAATGATATTTGAAGTATAGGTGTCTTGTAGAAGCCGTTACTTAGTTTGATAGTTAAATAACAAAAATAAATATTTCAACAGCTCTTTTTAAAACCCTTTGATATTTTAAAGATTTTTTTTAATGAAGCAAATATTTCCAGAAATAATCGCTCCGAAAGTTGCATAAATTGTGTCCCCTGATCTTCTAAGCCATAGGTCCAAGAGATATAAAAAAAATTACAAATGTAATGCTTACTTAATACTTTCAAAGAAAACTCTTTTTAACATGAATGTGTTTACAAATGGGTTTTTGAGTTATTGCCGAAAATCTTCCAGGTTCCGGTGTGTTCTGTATTCTGTGCAAAACTTACTAGTAGTAGTCTAGCATAGCAGGATTCGAACACGCAACCTTGATATTCCATGCTTGTCCAGTAACTTGTATTAAATTAAAGTTTATTTATAACTTCATAACTACCTTTCTAACAATTTTCATCAAAATCAGTTCAGTAGTTTAACTGCCAGGATGCAACAAAGAAACAGAATTACTTTGCAATTGAAACTTTTAATCTCTTCATGGTCAAAGAGCTAGATCTCTTTGATTTGGCAAAAACACAATCTCTAGCTATAGTAGTCATTCTTTTGTTGCAATTTTCTATTATGCAATGGAAGTTTCGGCAAATAATATCTTGCTTTTAAATGATGACAGTATTGCATCGCTTTCAACTGAGTTTTGGTCTTACTTTGTGATTTACTACAGGTTATTCAGATTACACATGAAAGAAAAGTAAAAGTTCATATTGTGTATAGGCTATACGGGGAACCCCATGAGGAATACGCCTACATTAAGTTACGACGACTAATAATAGAGACTTACACGTTGTAAACAAAGTTCCTTTTCGTGTCATTTCGCGGTGAAACAACGCTCTGAGCCGCACAGCGCAATATACCACACAAAGCCACGCAAATGGTGATCGTTTTTATATACATTATTCCTAGGAAAACAATACTTATTCTTATTTATTTTCGTATTTGAGAAGTTACAAAAAACCGAATCCGACGTTTTTCACACGTCAATGTCAAACTGACAGTGGTGTGGTGACAGTTAAGAGACGTTTTGTAAATAGCTGAAAAAAATAAAATTTTATTTACATAATAAAAGCAATTTACAATGACATAAAATCTAAGCTTAAACTAAATAAACTACAACTTAAAACTAAATTAAATCTAAATAAGGCCCCCGTGGCATAGTGCCCAAAAGGCTGGCAGCGTTGCCTCGCTGAATAACGATGCTGATTCTTTGAGAGAGAAAACTGCCAGCCCTTTGGTCACAACAAATTGGAAAAAAAGTTAGAGTTCCGTAAATTAATGAGAAACAAATTTATTGCGAATCGCTGAAATCTATTACTAGTTTTCATCATTTCAACAGAACCATAGAGAAAAGTTGTCGAAAACTCAAAACAAATTAAACTAAATAAGCGTCCGAAACATTGCGCCTCGGATGTTGTACCAGACTCTTTTGAGTATTATTTTTATTATTTTTCTAAGCTGTTAAACGCAAGTTCGTCTGCATATAATTCATTCATCACTATCCCGCGGGAACTACTTATGCATTTCTCCGGGATAAAACAGCTTATGTGTTATTCTAAAGTATAAGCTACACGAAGCTACATTAAACTGTGAAGTTTCATCGAAATCCGTTAAGTAGTTTTTTCGCGAAAAACTAACACCCATATCATCCATCGTCACAAACTTTCGCGCTTATAATATTAGTATTACTAGTAGGATAAACTAACAACCAAAACAAAATTAAGATAGCATGTCAGCGTCTGTATAAAATTATCATGAAAGCTAATAACCAATATCTAACAAAACATTCAATAGAAAGTACATTATAAAATAATGCACAAAAATTATTGATTTTCACTTATCGAACTTGCGCAAAGTTCTTTCGCCTGTCAATTTCAAGATTTGTATTGAAAACCCTAGCAATGAAAACAAACCCATCATATTTTGCTGTCCAATTGATTGTTTGGACGTCTTTGGGACAAGATTGTTGCTTAAGTTTAATACAAACGCTGCGGCGTTTGACTGTTTCTACGTGCACTTCGGAACTAAACCTCTAAATTTGTTTTGATCAATGAAAACATGCTAACAGTAAATAGATTGAAAATGGCGTCGTTTTGCCGATCAAATGAAATATTTTAATCTTTTCATCAAATAATTCTTTTAATCATATGTTTTCAACTATTACTCTTCCTAATAAATATTACAGGGCTCGAAACGAAACATAGCCCCGGCGCGAGTGATAGTGTGGCTTAATTAAGTGGTAACTTGTAAAAAGAAGCGTAAAAATGTGTTGTGTTTTATGTTGTGTATAAAAAATCAAGTTTACATGAATTTATCTGGGATTCCGAGGACGAGATGTTACCGACGGTGGAGGAGAGCCGCGGTTACGACTTCGAGGATCCGGATAACGCCAAGAAATGGCGCGGACTCTTCGTCAACTCGCTACGGAAGGTTTGTGTACAAAAACATTGGGCGAAAATAATAGATTTTTACTATTAATATTCTCAAATACCCGTCTTAATTGTATTGAAAACCCTTTCTTAATGCGTTAGCTGCGTTCTCTGATAGTTTTTTCATCGTTTTAGCCTTTAATTCTGACACCAGATGTTCAGATGATGTTCAGTGTTTTTGAAGGTCTTTCTTATAACTTAAGGGTAGCTTAAGTTTGATGTGTATAACCAAAGACAAAATACCTTTAACTGCTTTCATGCTATTTAATAATAAGTGTCCATTTTATTATTTCCTTAAAAATCAGTGAAATTAAATTTTGGTTTAAAGACAAAGTATATGCAATAGTTAGGATTTAGCAAAGATTTAAAATATTTTCCTTCCATAAACACGTAAATAATAGTGCCTGATTCAGTGTATTAAAATGAAAAAAAAAAACTTTTCTGTACAATAAAGTGTTTGTTACTTACTTACTTACTTAAAAACATAAATATTATGTTTCTAGAATGTTGAAGCCCCATGCATGGATGTGCGTATCTCACACCTGAAAGGCTTGAAACATTTTGATTTGCTTAAATATTTAGGTATGTTTCATTCCAATCTCTACAATAATTTCATGAAAAATAGGCTTGAAATTAAAAAGCTAAACTATGCTATACTCCATTAGACATAATGAGAATAGGATATTGGCTGTGATTACCTTATAGGTTTAATGAGCTCCCAATATTTCAATGCCATTAGATGCATCATAATCACAGGCAATCTGACAAAATGTGGGTAGATACTAATGTTGCGCAGACCGGTCTTTATCTACACGCATGCATGCACCGAGATTGCGCACACTGCCACTACCAACACTCATCATTTGATTTGAACACACAACACTCACAGTCTCACTATGTGTACCTGTAACAGATTCTAGATGAGTCTTGCATACCAAAATCACTGGATTCCAGATACTTGACAATTTAATTTACTACAAATCATTTAAATTTATTATGCTATACTATATTAGAAATTTAAGGGTGAAATTCGCACATATTTTAAGTAATAACAACAGTGTCAGGTATTTCGAAAATATTTTCCTCAGAAGTTACTATGAGGAAAAGATAATAAATACCGCTAAAAAGTGTTATTAAATGTACTTTATCCCCATTTGTCTTTGAATGGGGGAAAAGTGATTGTGATATGATAGGTAGTTTAACTGTTAAATAGATTAACATGATTTTTTCTCTGAAACATACAGTTCCTGTGGGATGTTGACATGTTTGAGGGCGATAGTTATTGTACTGAAATAAACGAATCACTCACGTATGTCAGTCCATTATAGTCTAACATGCTTCGGACTAAATCATAGTCCTTCATCTGGGACCACTCGCTTCGCCGGTAGCGAAACGCAAACTGCGCGCGGCTGCTCAGCTCAATTGATAGCTGCGCACAGCTACCCTCGTTTTCGTCGTCATTGTCAAATGTAGGGTAGCACACTACACTAATCACATCACTTTGTAAAGGCGCACTCACACTAACTGTTATGCAGCCGCAGTATTCAACACAGTTTTCCAACTCGTAGGCACTGACCATTCACTATCAGAGTTGATATTTGGATGACAACTAACTTCAATGGGTTCACGTACTTTACGCAGTAGTTAAGTGTTCAATAATCAAACAAACATCAAAAGATTCAAGGTATTTTAATTGACATTGGGAGGTAGAAATAATGGAATAAACAATGATATTATAACTAAAGATACGTCATATCCTCACAAAACAATTGAAAAACAAGTTCCGAACATGTTGACATTTGCGCGCAACTTTGGACCTCATTCGGGAGCGACTTCAGCCGTTTTTGAGATATTGGACTTTGAAACTTTTCTAACTTGGTTTGGTAATTTTTTTGCACCTGCTACTGCATCAAACTCTTATATACACAACTTGCCCTGGTGAAACTTACCAACGGTCTTCTCCCTTTCCCAGGTGTTGGAGCAGGTCCACCCGACCCTGAGCGCGGAGGAGAGCGCCCTGGAATACGTGGAGTCGCTCTGCCTCCGACTCCTCGCGATGCTCTGCGCGAATCCTTCGCCACTCTGCGTCCAGGTACATATACCGGATTTTCACTGTTTTTACTTCAGATTCCCGCAAGTCAGCTAAGGAGGGAGAGTAAGGAGTCATGAAAAAGGTGCTATTGAGAGAGAATGCAAGTGACTTCGTCGCTCTGCCTTCGTTTCCTCGCGTTGCTCTGTGCCAATCCCTCCCCGCTCTGGGTCCCGGCATATACAGGCGTCGTGCGTATAGCGGACTTATTGCTTTATTTGTTTGCGAGTTCGCTGTTTTATGAATAGCACGTACACTGCCGCATTTTCTTTACTTCCTTCTAATTTTCCAAATTGTAAAGTAATTATTTAGCGCCATAAAGTAAAGAAAGACAGCTTCACCCATTTTTTCGCGATAAACTATTGCACGTTTCCCTGTTTGCAATGTGGCCATGCACATTCGCCGTAGGCCGAAGACGGAAGTTTTATCGCAATCATTCTATCGCGATGGGTAGCATGTTGGTTTGTAGGCTGCCACAACGGGCTAGCATGGCCGTCTGTCCGCAGGATGTGGAGGAGCGCGTGGCGCGCAGCTTCCCCACGCCCATCGACAAGTGGGCGCTCCACGACGCGCGGGAGGCGGCCGCCGCGCGCCGGCGCCGCCTGCTGCTGCCGCACGACCGGCTGCATCAGATGCTGCAGAAGGTGCGCGTCACACATGATGACCATGCCCCTATTTCACCAACATTACAATTGTCAGTTTACAATGACAGTTCGAACTCTTCTAATCTCTTTGCCAATATGAAGCGCGCTAAAACAAAAGCTCTTCAAGTCAACAACTGACACCGAATAGGGGTGTTGCCTTTTGGTCACATCAGTAACTTTAATTGAAATGTAAAAACGATTTGATTGGATCCGTTAGTATGAAGTTTGTATTGAATTACAGAACTATGGCGTGATTATTTTCAGTGATCAAACTGCCTCCGTTTACAATTTTTTGTTAAATTAAAAATCGTTTTAATTGCAGTAATAAGTGAGGCATCGGTTTTTATGAGTATTTTCGAAAGCGTGATAAGTGAAAATGTAAAATGATTTTATCCTGACATCAGTAAACAACCCTATTGTCAATGAAAACTGACATTTGCAGTTGGTGAAATAGGGGCCATATTACAGTCTTTGTTGTGTCTGTGTATCTGTAAATCTGTCTGTGGCATCATAGCTCCCAAGCGGATGAACCGATTTCAATGCGGTTTTTTTAAATCGAAAGCTAGTTTAATCGAGATGGTTCTTAGCTGATTCTCGTTAAAATCGGTTCACTCGTTTTTGAAATATTGAAATTTGAAACGACAAGGTCGTAGGTTTTTCAACGTTTCTAAGTTGGTTAGGTAATTTGTTACTTTTAACATAAAACTACCGTGAGACTCCATTTCCAACCCAAGACTAGTGTGCTGTAGTATTTGATGATGATGTGTTCCTGTAATCCTTCAGCAGGGACATAGGGCTCGCTCGGGCTGTAGTATTTGATGATGATGTGTTCCTGTAATCCTTCAGCAGGGACATAGGGCTCGCTCGGGCTGTAGTATTTGATGATGATGTGTTCCTGTAATCCTTCAGCAGGGACATAGGGCTCGCTCGGGCTGTAGTATTTGATGATGATGTGTTCCTGTAATCCTTCAGCAGGGACATAGGGCTCGCTCGGGCTGTAGTATTTGATGATGATGTGTTCCTGTAATCCTTCAGCAGGGACATAAGGCTCGCTCGGGCTGTAGTATTTAAAGTATAATAATTATTTTTCCCTTTCCAGGAGGTCCTGATGTACAAGATAGACACATCAGTGTCTGTGTTCATGACGGCCATCTTGGAGTACGTGAGCGCCGACCTGTTTAAGCTGGCGGGGAACTTCGTGAAGAAGATATCTCAGAAGTCGGGCTACGAGACCATCACGTGTAATGACATCAAGACTGCCATGTGTGCTGACAAGGTGAGTGAAGAATGTAGTTCACCCATTTGATCCCTGACCCTCCATAGGACGTTCTCACAGTAAAGTATAATCATCATGTCAGCCGAGAGACGTCCACTGTTGGACGTAGGCCTTCCCCAAGTGGTCAGGCTTGCAAAAGCTCACTTACCCGAAATTTGCACTTTCTGCAAAATGTACACTCCTAAAACCCAAAAGGTACACATACCCAACTGGGGCACTTTCTCGAAAGGTGCACGAGCTACCTCAACTAGTGCACTTTTCCAAAACACACACTTTCCCAAAAGCTACCCTTTCCGAAAAGGTACACTTTCCCAAAAGCTACCCTTTCCGAAAAGGTACACTTTCCGAAGTGGTACACTTCCCCAAAAGGTACACTTTCCCAAAAGGTACACTTTCCAAAAGGTACACTTTCCAAAAGGTACACTTTCCCAAAAGGTACACTTTCCCAAAAGGTACACTTTCCCAAAAGGTACGCTTTCCCAAAAGGTACACTTTCCCAAAAGGTACGCTTTCCCAAAAGGTACACTTTCCCAAAAGGTACGCTTTCCCAAAAGGTACACTTTCCCAAAAGGTACACTTTCCCAAAAGGTACACTTTCCCAAAAGGTACACTTTCCCAAAAGGTACACTTTCCCAAAAGGTACGCTTTCCCAAAAGGTACGCTTTCCCAAAAGGTACGCTTTCCCAAAAGGTACGCTTTCCCAAAAGGTACGCTTTCCCAAAAGGTACGCTTTCCCAATGCACTATTTTCCATCACCATAAAGTTCATGCGAGTTTTTGTCAGGTGAAGACCGTGACTCATGATGACAATGTTAACACTTTTTGACTGAGCTCAAGAACGAACCTCTACCCATTGGGAAGTGTACTCTTAGAGACAACGTACGTTCCGAGAAAATGACCCTTCTGAAGAAGTGCACGTTAAGAGAAAGTGCACCTTTAGGAAAAGCGAGCCTTACAAGCCTGACCCTCCCCGCGGCTCACCACTCAGACCGGTCTTATGTTTTCTGTTGAATTTATGTGGAATAGGGAAATAAAATACGGAGATGTGATTCGACAGAGGCTTTACCGTAAGAAGAATGACAGTATAGTAATGACATAAATACTTTATAAAAACACTAGCTTATGCCCCGCGGCTTTGCCCCCGTGAAATATTTCAAAATGAGCTAGTTCCCTATCCCGTGGGAATTTCGAAAAATCCCTTCTTAGTGCACCTCTAGGATACTCAAGGTAAGCTAAAATAAAATAAATCTTTCTACGAAACTCTCGTGCGCGATTCTGACTCCCACTTGTCTGGTTTTTTATATGTAATATCGTTGGGGGGGGGGGGGGGGGGTTAGTGTCAATGATTTTCCTTGTAGTAAGCTATAATTGCGGTCAATATCCCGTGTTGCCTGAACTATGTGAGCTAGTGGGATGGCCATATACAGTGGCGTGCATCCCTATGAAGCAAAAAAGCACTGCTTGCCTTCTAAATCAATATAATTAACATTATAAATACATATGCTTACATACTTGACTTAAATATCATTATTCGTTCATTTATATTTTCATGAAAACAAAATATTACAAATCCGCGCTTAAATCCGTTTCAATCCGCGCGAACGCGACGTGTTTCTTTCTACGAAAAAGCAGCACGCCGAGTGCTTGCCCGACACGCACACTCTTATGATATCGCGCTCCACCGTAAGCTATGTACGAATAGGCCCACCGCACCTCACTCACACATGTACGAAAATCAACCAATCAAATGACATCTTACGGTCGCGACAAGAAAGCACTGCTTTTGATTACTTGAAAAGCGTTCACTAATTTCGACCCAAAAATCCAATAGCGTTTGGTCTAACTAGACTCAGTAGGTCTATGACGCACGGGTACCCGGGATCGAATCCGGGAAAACTTTTTCCTGTTTTTTTTTTCTTTTTTTTTAACTTTGGGCATCCAATAGGTATTCACTACTGAATATCGTACATAGATCTACTCGAAATTCTCTGCTTCCCTGGCTAAAAACTCTATGCACGCCACTGGCCATATACAGGGCGTTACATTGAACGTTATACAACTCTTGTTTTTTTAATTTCGTCTCCCTGATGCTAAACGCCTCTACTAGGTCTCGTGTTGTTAAAGTCATCTTAATTAATTATTATTGCTGTTTAAATTTTTCCTATTTTTTTTTGGTCACATCGTGGTTATCCTAATTAGAGAGTTAAAAGAAAAAAGTTTGAATCTAGTTTTGTATGAACACTTACCGTTTTGCTTACCTAGGTTGATAATTTATGAGTAAAATTCATTCTGACACATTACTGAAGTTATTTGTCATAACAAACCAGCATTTCGTTTGATTCTTTATTGTCGCAGTTTAATTTTAAACAGAAGTCATGCCTCTTGCTTATCCGTTTACTAATATTCAGCGATCAGTGATGGTAGAACTTTATTTCACATCGCAGAGTACGATGAGGGCACAAGAACTATTTCACGAGCGATACCCGGAGAGTCCAATCCCCACTCGTCAATTGATCAACACAAGTGTACAGAATTTGAGAGACTATGGACAGTTTACGGTCCCAGCTCATGCCCAAGGTAGAGGCCGACGTCCAAGGTACTCAGGGGTTTTTAGAAAACGAGTACTTAGGTATTTTATCCGCCACCCAGAAGCCAGCACCAGAGAAGCCGCAGCACGATTTGGTACAACCCACATTTTTATTTGGAGACTTTTGAATGCCGAAAGATTACACCCGTTTCACTTTCAACGGGTGCAAGATATTGTCTTAGCAGATTATCCCATCAGGAGAGTACGGTTTTGTCGTTGGCTATTACAAAACCAACACCTTAACATTTTATGGTCAGATGAAGCTACCTTCACCAGATTAGGACTGTTTAACATACACAACAAGCGCTGGTGGAGTGATGTCAATCCTCATGTGACACGGCGAGACTCGTTTCAAAAACGCTTCTCAGTTAATGTTTGGGCGGGTATTCTCAATAATTATGTCATAGGACCTTATTTCATTGAAGGTAATTTAAATGGAATTAAGTACGAAACCTTTTTAAGAAACGAGTTGCCAATGCTGTTGCAACAAATTCCCGAACAAAATTTGCAAAACATGCACTATCAACAAGACGGAGCTCCAGCACATTTTTACCTGCGGGTTCGGAGTTACCTGGATCAAGAGTTCCCTGGACGTTGGATAGGACGCAGTGGTCGAGTGGAATGGCTGCCTCGTAGCCCGGATCTAACTCCACTGGATTATTTTTTGTGGGGTGAGCTCAAAAGACTGGTATACAAACGAGAGTCTGATACTGTTCTGGAGCTCCGCCAAAAAATTAATCCAGGCGTTTGAGGTAGTAAAAACCAACGAGTTCGTACTCGGGAGAGTGCAAAGAAATCTTCGACGACGTGCAGAGCTGTGTGTTTAGGAAGGAGGTGGACATTTCGAACACTTGCTGGAGTACGTTTGAACTTAACAGTTAATTTTACTTTCTAATAAAAAATAATTTTAAACAGACATCACTTGTAGCTCCTTATCGTTTATTTTGATGTTTTGACACACTGATAACTGATAACAAAGCTTGATGAATAGATACGTCAAGTAAACGTGACGTCATGACGGGTGACCACACTAGGAGATTTTAATTTCTTTATTCTGTTAGCAAATAAGCAAAAGTTAATTACGACGTATTTTAATAACTCAATTCGTGCATTTTGTTCTCTGTCGTTAACTGAACCGGAATTACTTAATTTGTACTACGTTCAATGTAACACCCTGTATAATATGAGGACATGACATACGTCTATACTTTTTACCTTAGTGCCTCTCTTTCATACTATTGTCGGTGAAAAGGATGCAGTTACGGTTTTATTTTCTTATGTATTTTATTTAAAACACTAGCAGTGCTCGCGCACTAAAACCTTGTTTTGGCTCACGCAATGCAGGGATGCTCTATGGCCGTCACCGCGAAGGAAAAAACGCTCACTTCAACTTGTGTGTCACCCTCGTGTCTATATACATATATCATACCGCTTGCATTATAAGGATTAAGTTAAATATCCAATCGCCGCGCCGCTCCTCTCCGCTACCATCCGCATGACGCCTCAAGCCGGAGCTGCAGTCCAAAGGTGAGTGTCTCTGCATTGTGACAAATTCCCTTTAGGACTTAAGCGAGGGCCCGGCCGAGATATCCCTTCATCCCGGAATTGGCTATTTACACGCCATATCAAGCAGGTTGTTTTTAGTTTGGTTTTCCATTCCTCTCTGGGCTTTCCGTATGTTCGTGTGTTTACTGTGGTCTGTTTTTTTTTTAACTTTGGCTGTTAAACAACGGTTGTTGATTTGAATACGGATTTGGTTTGAAGGAACCGTCAAGACTTCATCCAGAGGTTGAGTAAGTTTAAGTGAGCACCTTTGTGAAGTTTTTTTTAAAATAGAAATTAAAAAATCATTCTCCCATCTTCCTATACCTATGAAACAGTACCGTGACTGACTGACTGACTGACAGACAACACACAGCCTAAACCACTGGACCTAGAGACTTGAAATTTGGCAAATGTATACCTTGAGTGTCCTAGAGGTGGGCATTTTCAAAAAAACTGTGTACCCGTTTTCCCAAAATGCCCTAGATTTTTCCATAGAAAATTTATTTGTCAGTTTTGTGACGGTCCATATAAAATGTATGTAAAAACTCGTCACAAAGCTGAAAAAAAAATTAGGGACACTTTTTTTTTATTATTTAAATAGATAGTCCTCGTGATTCTGAGCAGAAATAATCCAAAATTTGTTAAGTTATTCAAAAAAAGTTAAGGTTACACACTTTTCTGAAAATGCCAGTGTACTAAGAAGGTGGTTTTTCGAAATTCCCCATTTTGAAATATTTCACGGGGGAAAAGCCGCGGGGCATAAGGTAGTCTCTTACAGGTTCTGACTTCTCCCTACTGAACCATTTGGATTGATGACCTGTATAGTCCATGGTACATACAGGCAGTGTCAAGAGCTTATACCTACCAGTGGTCCGACGGCTTTGATGTTTGCGTAAATGCCGACACCGCAACCGCACGGCCAAAGCACCAAGGAGGGCGAAAGTTCCTAACTAATCGGGCAGTGGCGGCGTATGCAAGGGGGCTCGCCCTGCCCTGTTCATCCCCCCCCCCCCCCCCGCAGGTGCTCCTGGACATGTTCTACCAGGAGTCGCTGGTGTCGCTGCGCAGCGCGGAGGCGCGCGGGCGGCGCGGCAGCCTGTCCTACGCCGAGCTGGTGCGAGAGCTGCTCACCGACGAGAAGCACTTCCTCAGGGACCTGCACCTCATCATCCGCGTGTTCAAGGACGAGCTGGAGAAGATACTCGACCAGGACACCAGGGTGAGTGGGGGCTGTTTATCAAACGTCAGGATTTGCATGCTTAGGAGATGAAGCATGAAGGAATTGGCATATAAGTGTCGAAACACCTAACGTTTGATGGAGCGGTGCCTTAGAAAATCTTATTTTAGACGAGTGACCCAGGGGACATCTCTATGGCAACGAGTGACAAAGAAAATTTGGTTGACCCATTTATCTATGTTTATCCGTTGCATATCCCATAATACAGGCTTTGCCTGGTTTGGGACTAGGTCAATTGGTGTCGATATATGTATATAATGTCCCAAGATATTATTATTATTGAGAGCTAGGTTACGCTCATAGTGAAATAAAGGGATCACTCACGTATATCAATCGAGTATGTGTATAGCCCGACATGTTTCTGGGAGCACACGCTACGCCGGTGGTGATCCGTTTATTTCCGTTAATTTGTACTAACATAAATTGTAAGCCTTTTACTAAAATAACTAGAGAGCGCCCCCGGGTCCGCCCGCGTGGAATATTATATTATGCAGGTACGGTATATATTAACATAAGGAATCTCTATAGCAATAGGAATGTGTCCTGTGGGTAAAAAAAGTAATATTTCTAATTAGTCCGTCAGACAGATTGTCGAAAAAAAAATTATTGGACACGTATTTTTTGCTTTATGATATCAATAAAAATTTACATAGATAAAATTAAAAATTTTCGTAGACTGCAATGCTTGATAATGAATGGATTTCTTTTTCCCTGAACGGCAACACTTGCATAGATAATAAATCACTCGCTTTTGGCTCGAAAATCTAACTTGCGATTTTATTTTGCTTCATATACTAAATTCACACACCCAATATCATATTTTCTCAAGTTTTTCGCGATTCCCAAGATCAAAGAATCGAACTGCTTTAAAATTCCAGAGAAATAAATGCGTTGTTTGGGAGAAACGTGTCAAAATGGTGTTGTAGAGCGCCATCTCCCTCCGTCTCTTTTTTTTATCCCGTTCTGGGTTTTTCGCTTTTATTACTAATAATTATGGACATTGTCTGAAATAAATGAATATTATTATTATTTCACTATGATTGAATCTCACTGTAGTTTCATGTTAAAACTAGATTAAGCTCGTCCAATAACTTTGGTAACGTTACCGCAATGAAAATAATCGATTTATTGATTATTTTTGTTTTTATTTTTATGAAACATTCATAGAATGAAATTCAACATACAATGACAATGCAAAGAAAAACATACATCGGGTCTTGCTTTGAAGGTCAGTGCGATCAAACCGTGTGTAAGATGTAAGTTGGATGACAGTAGGGATGTTGCGTCTTGATCAAATCAGCAACTTTTTTGAAATGAATGATTATTTTCATTGATTCAGAAAATAGCTCCATCTCTTGCCACTAATATGTAACTGTAGAAGTTCCGTAGTGGGTGAGCCGCTTGATTAAGCTACTCATAGATGGCGCTGAGGAGAGATCTTCCAAATAAAAAATATGACACAAGGCATTGAAAAATTCGTTAGGTACACCAACGTTAAGTATGGCTTAATTGGTGGAGCGTGGTACGGATTACCGAGGTTGCTGGTTCAAGTCCAGCTGCTTAACGGATTTTTCTTTGCATTGTCATTGTATGTTGAACGTTACCGCAGACAATATCGCTGATCTTCGGCAACATAGTGGACATCTACGAGCTGACGGTCACCCTGCTGGGGAACCTGGAGGACGCCATCGAGATGTCGCAGGACTCGCCCACGCCCTACATCGGGTCTTGCTTTGAAGGTCAGTGCGATCAACACGTGTGTAAGATGTAAGTTGGATGACAGTAGGGATGTTGCGTATAGGTCAAATCAGCAACTTTTTTGAATTGAATGATTATTCCTATTATTACTTCCTTTAGCTTTAAGGCAAGCGAAATCTCTGCATATTTTCAAAAATCTTCTTAAGGCTTACTACTTGTCACTAACTTAATAACTTGTTTCTGTCTTCGGTCCATCTCGATTCTTACTGTCTCTGTTATATCTAGTCCTTTGAAATGCTTTTCACCTGTGGCCTTTTTGACGTTTTCACTCATGTTTTGTATAAGTAGTGTATGTATTGTATATGTAGGTATATGTTTATTTATGTAGTATATTCATCTGTAGTTATTAATTTAATTTAAGTTGTTGTTAATTTTAAGTTTCTCCTTTCTGTTCATTTCTGCCACCTAATTTAGCTTCTTCATCTTGGTTTCTGTATTTTGGTTGTCTGTAAGAGATCACTTTTAAGCGATAAGACCGCCTATTGTCTACCATACCTGTTTTCTGTAATCTCTTTGTACTATTTTGTGGTTTTCAATAAAGAATATTTGTATTGTATTGTATTGTATTATTTTCATTGATTCAGAAAATAGCTCCATCTCTTGCCACTAATATGTAACTGTAGAAGTTCCTTAGTGGGTGAGCCGCTTGATTAAGCTACTCATACATGGCGCTGAGGAGAGATCTTCCAAATAAAAATATGACACAATGCATTGAAAAATTCGTTAGGTGCACCAATGTTAAGTATGGCTTAATTGGTGGAGCGTGGTACGGATTACCGAGGTTGCTGGTTCAAGTCCAGCTGCTTAACGGATTTTTCTTTGCATTGCCATTGTATGTTGAACTTTTTTGAAATGTCAAAACGATTCGATCGGATCCGTTAGTATGGAGTTTGTATTGAATTACAGAACTATGACGTCATCGTTTTCAGTGATCAATCTGCCTTCTTTTATTAGTTTTTGTTAAATTAACAATCGTTTTAATTGTAGTATTATTACTGCACAGTAAGTAAGTATAGCATCGGTTTTTATGAGTATTTACGGAAGCTTGATAAGTGAAAATGTAAAATGATTTTATTTTGACATCAGTCAACTACCCTATTAGAGATGTAACGGATAGTTAATTGGCCGGATACCGGAGATCCGGCGATGTATGGCGTCATAGGCGTAAAAATACAGCTGTCAAAAAAGCCTACAAATTTATTATTTTTTAACGGAAAACTTTTGTTCTTGTCATTAACATGGGTTCCCTTCTCTCCACAGAGTTAGCGGAGGTGGAGGAGTTTCGTGCGTACGTCCGCTATGCCAACATAGTGACGAGGAAGGAGTCCAGGGACGCGCTGCAGAACATCGTCGCCGAGCCAGCGGTGAGGCGGTGGACGAAAAAAATCGATCAAAAGTAGCCGAAAAAATTTTCGGCTAAAACTGGACCGAAGAAAATATTTAAAAACAAAAACTCGACTGTAAAGGCAATTGACTAAAAAGTGAAAAACTAGCTAATTTTTTCGGTGTAATCGCGTAAAAAAGTGGCCGAAAAATTTTCGGCTAAAACTAGACGAAAATATCCGACCGACTTTGATTAGGGCAATCGCGTTCGATTCGGACGACGTTCTTTTCTTCTATCTATCGACGACGAAAATCAAATCTGACAATAAACGGGTCCGACGAAGAACGCATCAGATAAACAAAGGTTCTGACGATTAACGGATCTCACGAAAATAGCTGTCTGAACGAAGTCGTGTCAGAGGGTCGAGCACGACTTCACGAATCCTGCGTAACGTTACGGTTATCGTATCGAGATCGAGAAACCTCATACTAAATTTTAGTTACAAATACGCTCACTGGCGGGCGCTGTTCCAAACGTCATACAAACTCGACAACGTTTACTATTCGATTTTACGTGACGCAGGATTCGAAAAGTCGTGCTCGGCCCTCTGACGGATATAGTGATATCCAGTTTGACGATCTAGCCGCCCCCCTTGCTCCCTCACCCCGCAATCGTCCTGGAGTGGTAGGCGACACCCACTGCATATAATTAGTTTATGCAACTGCTACATAATGAGGGTCCTTAAAACACGAGTGTGATCCTATTATGAAACTCATCTTCGCTTCGTTTCATAAAAACACGAGTGTTTTATGGACCCTCATTATGTAGCAGAAGCCGAAGGCATATCATACCCGTACCTGTCACGAATTTGACTGTTTTTTTTTAATCATATACAAACATACCGAGCTGACATCGAATTCGATGTCGTAATGACTATTACTTTACTGTTGGACCTGCTGGTGGTGGTGCTGGGGCTGGCGGCGGAGGCGTCGTCGTGCTGCAATGCTGGTCATTTTCTACGGTTTCTGAACGCATTATAGAGGACTTATGATATGTGTGTACATAAACAGTATAAACCATACTGTGGAGACTATTTTGCTGTATTCGCAGTTATAGGCGTACACCTGCACTTGCATGTCTTTCTCATGTTTTTTGCAATATACAAACACAAGGATCAGTTGTCAATAAAGCATCAAAGAAAGAACACGTATTGTTTAAATTCAAAAGTGCAGTTTCCACAACTCAACCTTGGTGCAAGCGACATAGCATACCGTTATTGTTTGCGTCCAGTTCTCGGAGCGGCTGGACACGGCCGGGCACGGGTTCCGCCTGGCCGTGAAGTACTACCTGCCGGCGCTGCTGCTGGCGCCCGTGGCGCACGTGTTCCTGTACCACAGCTACGTGCTGGCGCTGCTGCAGGTCGCGCCTGCCACCGACGACCGCGAGAGCTTCAAGCAGGTGACCAAAAAACATTTCAACAAAGGAGTAGTCTATTGGTCGGAAAAATCGGCCAAATGAAATAGCCGAAAAAATTATTTGGCCGAAAATAATCGGCTGTTTTTAAAAGAAGTTGTCTAAGTAGCGACTGATGATAGCCATTAGCTGGAAAAATCGGCCAAATGAAATAGCCGAAAAAATATTTGGCCGAAAAAAATTGGCGAAAATAATCGGCTGTTTTTAAAAGAAGTTGTCTAAGTAACGACTGATGATAGCCATTAGCTGGAAAAATCTGCGAAATGAATTGGCCGAAAAAATTCGGCAAAAAAATGTTGTTTAAAAGTAGGTAGCTAGTAACTAGCTACTAGTGATGCGAATTAGCCAAAAAAATGAATGAATAATTATAGCCGAGAAAATAGGCTATTTTCAATTCGTGTTAAAAAAACCGTATTTGTTTGGTTTCAGGTGGAATGCAACCTTCACCCAATAAAGAAATTATTAATGAAAGCGCTAGGAAATGGACCAAAAATGTAAGTGGCCTTAAGTTTTATTTTAATATTTCTCGACATGAAGTCTGAAGTTCCTAAGGCCGAATTGCGTCCAGGTTCACTTCGTCCACATTCAATTCCCAAATCGTCCACTTCCTATCTTGTCAACATTCCCAAATCGTCTTCTTCCAACCTCATCCACATTCCTACCTCAAATTTGTTATGGTTATGTTAGTCGGATGACATCACAAGTATAGGCAGCATGAAGTAGTCAACAAAAAAGTTTGTATTAAAAATGTTTTTTTTTTAAATGAAATCCTTTTTTTTTCCCAGTGATTTACAGTTAAGAATGGCGGCGCGGGCGCGACGGCAGCAGGCGATAGAGAAATGCAACGAGCTGGCGCGGCTCGTCGACAACTGGGACAATCGGGACACCGGGCAGTGCTGCAACGAGTTCATTAGGGGTGAGGGGTGGACGAAAAAAATGGACGAAAAAAATGGACGAAAAAAATGGACGAAAAAAAATGGACGAAAAAAATGGACGAAAAAAAATGGACGAATGGAAATATAATTTTTTTTGCTAAGTTTTATGCTTAATAGGATAATTACCTTATTAGGATTAAAAGAGCTCCCGATAAATAAATAGCCCAAAAAATCGTAATACTGTTTAATCTTTGTACTGGGCGGTGCTGCAACGAGCTCGTGAGAGGTAAGGGGGGAACGAAAAAAAATGGCCGAAAAAAAATTACGAAAACATCGGCTATTTTTTTGTTAAGTAAGGGGTGGATGATAAATAAATATTAGACGTATTATTAATGGGATATTATTGGCGATTACCTTATTTATTAGGATTAGAAGAGATCCCGATACATAAATAGCCGAAAAAAATATGTGTTGTCATATGTAAAAAGCCGGCACCCGACTGCAGAAAAGTTAACATAGTTCCTAATTAAACGACCAGGACCTGAATTTGTACTTTTTATACGTTTTTTTTTGTCTACAGAGGACACGCTGTCCAAAATCGGCCCCGGCAAGCGGATAGCCGAGAGGAGAGCGTACCTTTTCGACGGACTGTTGCTGCTGTGCAAACCTATTACTAGTATAGTGAGTATGTCAACTATAGCATGGAGCAACGTCGCGCGCGGAGCTCCTATTCCGCTTAACTTGAACCGCTATTTGACTTTGTGCCAAGTTTCCTGCGGCGCATTTGTGTATCTGTCTGTGGCATTATAGCACCCAAACGGATGCACCGATTTCGATGCGGTTTTTGTTATCGAAAGCTAGTTTAATCGAGATGGTTTTTAGCGAAGTTTCATTAAAATCGGTTCACCCGTTTTTGAAATATAGAACTTTGAAATGACAATGTCGGGCATTTCAACTTTTCTAAGTTGATTAGGTTATTGTGGCTTGTATCGTGCGAAAAATTGGGAGTTTTCGCACTAGTGCTTTTTACATTTCCAAGGCGCCTGCGGGTGATGATAGGGCCGCGCGCGCCTAGCTCACCGAATTTGGTTTCATTGTAATTTTTGGGCAAATGCATTAAAAAGCGTCGTATACACTCGCCCCGATACCTACCACTTTTTGATATAAGCAAGGAGGATAATATACGGATTGACAAAGCCCACACTTTGAATCGTTCTTATTTACATTCAGCGCCATCTACCTTGCTTGAGTGACACATTCGTACCGCTGTTTTGTTATTATTTGACCCGCTGGCTACGACCTTGGCGCCATCTAGAAATTGCCTGAATTTTAACATGACTGCGGGAAACGATTCGAAGCATGGGCTTTGACACTCCGTATACTATCCTTGATATAAGTGAGGAAAGTATGTAAATAAGGCGAGAATCGAGACTCCGGACGAGTGAAAATGACATCAAAACCAAACGACATTTTTAAATAGATTTGTCAAAAATGAAACCAATCGCGGGCTTCCCTATCCCCCCGCCTTCTTAGACGCCCTACAAAAGTAAAAAGCGCTAGTGCGAAAAACACAAACTTTCCCCACTATACGTAGGCACGAAAAGTGGCACTTTTCCAGCAAGTCTGGATTTCAAGTAGTATTGTTTAGTGTCATGAGGCATCATCGTGATCAGCCCCTCTGTGTGCAGGTGGGCGTGTCGACGGGCGCGGGGCTGGCGGGCGCGGGCGGCGCGCAGCAGCTCAAGCTCAAGGAGAAGCTGCACGTGCGCAAGCTGGAGCTCGTGGACCGGCCGGACGCTGACGGTAACGGCACAGGACACGAGACACAACACACTAGACACAAGACACTAGGCACAAGACACTAGACACTAGACACAAGACACTAGACACAAGACACTAGACACAAGACACTAGACACAAGACACTAGACACAAGACACTAGACACTAGACACAAGACACAAGACACTAGACACAAGACACTAGACACAAGACACTAGACACAAGACACTAGACACAAGACACAAGACACTAGACACAAGACACTAGACACAAGACACAAGACACAAGACACTAGAC
Source organism: Clepsis dumicolana (assembly GCA_963691665.1). Taxonomy (NCBI): domain Eukaryota; kingdom Metazoa; phylum Arthropoda; class Insecta; order Lepidoptera; family Tortricidae; genus Clepsis; species Clepsis dumicolana. The sequence goes on along the minus strand of OY829533.1, from coordinate 6,723,334 downwards.
ACAAGACACTAGACACTAGACACTAGACACTAGACACAAGACACTAGACACAAGACACTAGACACAAGACACAAGACACTAGACACAAGACACAAGACACTAGACACAAGACACAAGACACTAGACACTAGACACTAGACACAAGACACTAGACACAAGACACAAGACACTAGACACAAGACACAAGACACTAGACACTAGACACAAGACACTAGACACAAACACAAGACACAAGACACTAGACACTAGACACTAGACACAAGACACTAGACACAAGACACAAGACACAAGACACTAGACACAAGACACTAGACACAAGACACTAGACACTAGACACTAGACACAAGACACAAGACACAAGACACAAGACACTAGACACAAGACACTAGACACAAGACCTAGACACAAGACACTAGACACAAGACACTAGACACAAGACACAAGACACAAGACACAAGACACTAGACACTAGACACAAGACACTAGACACAAGACACAAGACTCTAGGCACAAGACACTAGACACAAGACACTAGACACAAGACACAAGACACTAGACACAAGACACTAGACACAAGACACTAGACACAAGACACTAGACACTAGACACAAGACACTAGACACAAGACACTAGACACAAGACACAAGACACAAGACACTAGACACTAGACACTAGACACAAGACACAAGACACAAGACACTAGACACAAGACACTAGACACTAGACACTAGACACTAGACACAAGACACTAGACACAAGACACAAGACACTAGACACAAGACACAAGACACTAGACACAAGACACAAGACACTAGACACTAGACACTAGACACAAGACACTAGACACAAGACACTAGACACAAGACACAAGACACTAGACACTAGACACAAGACACTAGACACAAACACAAGACACAAGACACTAGACACTAGACACTAGACACAAGACACTAGACACAAGACACAAGACACAAGACACTAGACACAAGACACTAGACACAAGACACTAGACACTAGACACTAGACACAAGACACAAGACACAAGACACTAGACACAAGACACTAGACACAAGACCTAGACACAAGACACTAGACACAAGACACAAGACACAAGACACAAGACACTAGACACTAGACACAAGACACAAGACACTAGACACAAGACACAAGACTCTAGGCACAAGACACTAGACACAAGACACTAGACACAAGACACAAGACACTAGACACAAGACACTAGACACAAGACACTAGACACAAGACACAAGACACTAGACACAAGACACAAGACACTAGACACTAGACACTAGACACAAGACACTAGACACAAGACACTAGACACAAGACACAAGACACTAGACACTAGACACAAGACACTAGACACAAACACAAGACACAAGACACTAGACACTAGACACTAGACACAAGACACTAGACACAAGACACAAGACACAAGACACAAGACACTAGACACAAGACACTAGACACAAGACACTAGACACAAGACACTAGACACAAGACACAAGACACTAGACACTAGACACTAGACACAAGACACAAGACACAAGACACTAGACACAAGACACTAGACACTAGACACTAGACACTAGACACAAGACACTAGACACAAGACACTAGACACAAGACACAAGACACTAGACACAAGACACAAGACACTAGACACAAGACACAAGACACTAGACACTAGACACTAGACACAAGACACTAGACACAAGACACTAGACACAAGACACAAGACACTAGACACTAGACACAAGACACTAGACACAAACACAAGACACAAGACACTAGACACTAGACACTAGACACAAGACACTAGACACAAGACACAAGACACAAGACACAAGACACAAGACACAAGACACTAGACACAAGACACTAGACACAAGACACTAGACACTAGACACAAGACACAAGACACAAGACACAAGACACAAGACACTAGACACTAGACACTAGACACAAGACACAAGACACAAGACACTAGACACTAGACACTAGACACTAGACACTAGACACTAGACACTAGACACTAGACACTAGACACAAGACACAAGACACAAGACACAAGACACTAGACACATGACAAGACACAAGACACAAGACACTAGACACTAGACACTAGACACTAGACACTAGACACTAGACACTAGACACAAGACACAAGACACTAGACACTAGACACATGACAAGACACAAGACACTAGACACAAGACACAAGACACAAGACACTAGACACTAGACACTAGACACAAGACACTAGACACAAGACACAAGACACAAGACACAAGACACTAGACACAAGACACTAGACACAAGACACTAGACACTAGACACTAGACACAAGACACAAGACACAAGACACAAGACACAAGACACTAGACACTAGACACTAGACACTAGACACAAGACACAAGACACAAGACACAAGACACTAGACACTAGACACTAGACACTAGACACTAGACACTAGACACTAGACACTAGACACTAGACACTAGACACTAGACACTAGACACTAGACACTAGACACTAGACACAAGACACAAGACACTAGACACATGACAAGACACAAGACACAAGACACTAGACACTAGACACTAGACACTAGACACTAGACACTAGACACTAGACACAAGACACAAGACACAAGACACAAGACACAAGACACTAGACACATGACAAGACACAAGACACTAGACACAAGACACAAGACACAAGACACTAGACACATGACAAGACACAAGACACAAGACACTAGACACTAGACACAAGACACTAGACACAAGACACTAGACACATGACAAGACACAAGACACTAGACACTAGACACTAGACACTAGACACAAGACACAAGACACTAGACACATGACAAGACACAAGACACAAGACACTAGACACTAGACACTAGACACTAGACACAAGACACAAGACACTAGACACATGACAAGACACAAGACACAAGACACTAGACACTAGACACTAGACACTAGACACTAGACACTAGACACAAGACACTAGACACATGACAAGACACAAGACACAAGACACAAGACACAAGACACAAGACACTAGACACATGACAAGACACAAGACACAAGACACTAGACACTAGACACTAGACACTAGACACAAGACACACCGTACACGACACGCGACAAACCCACAAACCCACTAGTTACTAGTGTTTTTTTTTTAATTTCCAGATAACTAATCGACCAAAATAAAAATGTAGTTATCGACCCTGATCACAAAATTTGACGAGAATCGGCAGTTTTGAAATTTAAAAAAAAAGCCGAAAAAACGAATCGTCAATTTTTTTTTAATATAATTAACGAACCTGCTCACACAATTTCGAGCCTCTGCTGATTTGAAATCCTGGATTTTTTGCGTTGAATAAAAAACAAAAACATACTTAAAAAATATGTATGTTTCGAAATTAAGGGTTAATCCAAGTGTTGTTCGCAGAGGCGCGGCACTGCCTCGAGCTGTGCCCGCGCGTGGGCGCGCCCGTGGTGCTGGCCTGCGCATCCTGCCAGGAGAAGAGGAACTGGATGTGCGACCTGGTGATGCTGAACACCAAGCCCATGCTGGACCGCACGCTGGACAGGTGAGCCCACTCTGCCCAGCACTGCCCACGCGTGGGCGTCGCAGCGTAACATGCTCCCACAGTGTGGCCCACTTTTACGCTATGCCCACTCTGCCCACTTTTTCAAGGATTGCCCACTTGTGGGCGTTGCAGCTCAACACACTCCCAAGGTGTGGTCTCACTGCCCACTTTGTCCAGCATTGCCCACTTGTGGGCGTTGCAGCTTAACAGACGCCCAAGGTGTGGTCGCACTGCCCACTTTTACACTGCCCACTTTGCCCAGCATTGCCCACTTGTGGGTGTTGCAGCTCAATACACTCCCAAGGTGTGGTCGCACTGCCCACTTTTACTCTATGCCCATTCTGCCCGCTTTGCCCACAATTGCCCACTTTTGAGTGCGGCATATTGTCTAACACAGCCCCTTTCCCTGTTTGCCCACTTTAAAACAGATCAAAAGAAAAACAGCAATTTTTGATTACTACTATCATTATTATTTATAAATAAAGAAATGTATGTATGTATGTATATATCTCTTTATTGCACATAAAACAAAAAATAACAGATAACAGAACAAAAGCAAATGTACAAAGGCGAACTTATCCCTTAAAGGGATCTCAAATGTCTGAGTGACATGAAAAAAGTATTACCACAGCGTGATTTTTCAGGGTTGCCAATTAATATCTTATGCAGAGTTATCGTGTGACGATTATAGCTCTGTATAAAATAGATTTTAAATTAGTAAATACTCTCAAAAGTCACCAAAAGTTTAGTCAATATCTTATGTTACGAACAGTTTGCACTCGGTCGATTATATTCGTAATGAGAACTTTCAAGATTTACCTCTTTCAATCTAAAATACCAAATGCCAAAAAACGTTACAACCTGTTTTCTTCACAAAAAACACTTAGCAACTTCAGTCACGAATAAAAATAAAACGCCACTGTCACATCAACACTTGACGTATGACATAAGATGGCACATCACAAAAACCTCAACAAAACAAAGTGAAAATGTGAACGACAAAATATGAAGCAAGCGACGTCCAACGTTGGAAACTAGCCAGGCGGCTAGTGAACAAACATGCCGAAGAAAAATCCTGCCTACAAGTCACAATGTCCGTGCGTCTGTCCGACCAGAGACGTCCGAGCTGGCACCGACGGCTGCTCGCTACAGAAATCAAACAGAAGCAAAACGATGCAAGCCAATTGCGGGAGCCGAGACTGCCCTGCTAACAAATCCTTCCAATGCAATATACCCAGCTGCCCAGCAAACACTTGCGAAGTTCAAGTGCCTTGCTGCAGGAACGTTACCGTCAAACCCTGCCCCCCGCCCCCCTGCAAGCCGCCCCCTTGCAAAGCTAAACCCATCAAAATCACCCCCCGACCTAGCTACGAACTCGTCTGTGAGCCTACCCCCAAATGCAAGAAGCCACCTAAGCAGAAATGCACACCGCAACCTAGCTACGAACTCATCTGTGAACCGGCGCCCAAGTGCAAGAAACCACCTAAGCAGAAATGCACACCGCAACCTAGCTACGAGCTGATATGCACGAAGCCGAAGCTAGTCAAGAGTAAACCCACGCCTGTATGCACGCCAAAACCTAGGGTGGTGGTCTGTGAGCCCACTCCTAAATGCAAGAAGCCACCCAAACCCAAATGCACACCCCAGCCTAGCTACGAATTGATCTGCAACAAAGTGCCTAAATGCAAGCCCACGCCAGAGTGCACGCCTAAACCTAGCTGCGTGGTCGTATGCAAGAAGCCACCTAAACAGAAATGCACCCCGCAGCCTAGCTGCCAAATCGTGTGCGTCTCGCCACCTAAGTGCAAAAAGCCACCCAAACCTAAATGCACTCCGCAACCGAGCGTGGTCCTCTGCGAGCCCAGCCCTAAGTGCAAGAAGGCACCTAAGCCTAAATGCACACCGCAACCTAGCTACGAACTCATTTGCACCAAAGTGCCCAAATGCAAGCCCACGCCAGACTGCACCCCAAAACCTAGTTACGAGTTGATCTGTATGAAGATAAAACCGGACAAGTGCAAGAAACCACCCAAGGAAAAATGTACACCCAAACATAGTTACGAACTAATATGCACTAAGATCCCCAAATGCAAGCCGACACCTGACTGCACACCAAAACCTAGCTACGAATTAATATGCACTAAGCTGAAACCACTCAAATGCAAGCCAACACCCGAATGCACACCAAAACCTAGCTACGAACTAATATGTAATAAGCTGCCGAAATGCAAAAAGACGCCAACAAGCAGTCCAAAGCCAAGCTACGAATTGATATGCACGAAGATCCCTAAACGCAAACCGGAACCGTGCAGTCCTAAACCCAGCTACGAGCTCGTCTGCACCCCAGCCCCGAAGAGAAGCAAGAAAGTCTGCCCACCCGTCCCCACCTGCCCCAAAGCCACCCCGTCACCCAGCTTCTGCAAGCCGCCTAAGCCACCCAAGTGCCCGAAGCCGCCCAAACCGGTGAAGTGCAAACCGCCGAAGCCACCAAAATGCCCGAAGCCGCCCAAACCCAAACAACAAAAAGTGAAGTGCTCCCCCGCGCCTAGCATCTGCTCTCCTAAGCCATCGAAATGCAAACGGGAGTCCATACAGAGCGCGTGCAAAAAGTACTTCTGTGCCTCCCCTCCGAAATGCAGTCCGAAGCCATCTAAATCTAGTTGCAAAATTCGGAAACTCAACTGCAAAATGCCTTCACCAACGCTTAGCTGTTGTCCGTCCTGCAATTCGGACCCGATGCCGTTCAGCACGGTTGAAGAGATGTGCTGCACGGTCGACCAGCTAGCGAAGCAGATTAACGCGCTCATGTGCAATATGAGGGAGGCGTCGGTCTCCAGGACTGCGAGTTGCCTCTCCAGGGACAAGAGTTCTTGCATGCAGAAGGGGCCCAAATCGGATTGTCCCAAGCCGTGCTACTGCCCCACGAACCCCGCAAGACGGCAGCGCGTCAACTGGTCCTCTAAGTGTCGGTAGGACTAGCTGTTACACTCAGAGACGTATTAACTAAGCCATGGTTATGTTGCACCGGAACTGTACTTAAACGTGACCCATGTTTTACATATTTTCGCCAAGAATGACGCACCGCATGAGACTCGGCACATTTTTTTTTTTTTTCAGTACAACAAGTTAGCTTTTACATATATAAAGGAAACTCACAAAATCATTTAAAATTTAAATTGCGAAGTATTATAGGAATAAACAGACGACGTAGAGACGCCATTTCGTCGCTGTACTTTCTCAACGTATCTTACCGATATGTTTAGTTCCAAAAACGACACTGTTTAGATCGACATAGAGTTGTATTTGGAACTAAATGTATCAGTAAGATACGAGGTTGAGAAAGTATAACTACGATTTGTGTGGTCAAATCTTACTCTTTCCGTTTTGTCAAAAAAAGTAACATTTTCCTTATGCAATGAGTTTGGTATCTAAGTCAATAGATGTTTCTGAGTGTGGCGGTTATTGTGATCATGCTGATGGCGCATTTAGTGCTGTACCCCGTGCCCGTGTTGGAACCATTGTTTTTTTCAATTTTGGATGATAAATGTCTTGCTTTATTAAACGAATTTTGACTGCAGTTTGTTTTTTATTATTTATACTGTAGAAAAACTGAACGTCCACCAGAGTTATGCGACCGAGGTAGCTGTAAAAAAAGGTTTACTAATGTTTGCCAAAAAACTTTTGCCAGACTGATTCTTTTCCCAAATGTTTCATTTCCCGAAATACTTTTTTTTTTTTTCAAAACTAGATATTTCAGGATTTTTATAAGACAAACCTAACCTAACTTATAGGGTTCTACGAGATGGCCCTGAAATAAATCCTGAAATGTTTACAGTTTCTGAAATAAAAAAAGTATTTTGGGCAATGAATCAGTTTGGCAAACGTTTTTTTGGACAAATGAATGGATACCGTGAAAAAAAACATCAAACATCTGTCAACTATAACAGTGAAAAAAAATCTTGCTATGAGGACTATAAGAAAAGTGCGAAAATCACGGACGGACGGACGGAAGTGTCTGTATGTGAGTTTTTGATGGAATATTTTTTATCATGAAACTAATTTCGCCTTTGTAATTGAATTTTATTGTTTGTTACTTGTGTCTTGTACATTCAAGTTTGTATTTACTTACTTCCTCCTTCATCGTTCCTCCTTGTTTCAGCATACTCCTGGACCTCGAAAAGCGCCATCCGCTGAAATTGCCGCCACCAGAGCTGTACCGGTTCGCTGTCCCCGACTCGCCCGACAACATCCGGCTAGAGGAGCGGCAGGGCAACGCGCCGGCGCCGCTCATCAAGGTTAGTGGCGTTTATAATCTTCTCTCGTCGCTTTTTCTCGGTCAGTTGTTAAAAATATTTCGATTATGTACATTGGGAACAATATACATCCTATAACACTACCCTGAGGAACAATCATTTTATTTATTCGAATTTATTAAATACTGACACGGGGCTTCAAAGTTTTTCTAAGGATTAGGAATTTAACATCTATGAAAATGTAGAAACATTAAAAAATGTGTATAATCTCATATATCTTGTTGATTTTCTAGGGTGCAACACTGCTCAAGCTAGTCGAACGCCTGACCTATCACATATACGCCGACCTGAACTTAGTGCGGACGTTTCTCACGACTTACCGGTCGTTTTGCTCGCCGAGCGAACTGTTGGAGCTGCTCATAGAGCGCTTTAACATACCGGAGCCGGGGGACGTGTATGACACTCAGCGGCCGGGTAAGTGTTGACTACTGCACAGCTGTGCGTTCACTTGTAAATGCCACTAAATTGTGTTAGGAACATCTATAAAGTTTTCAGAAACAATCATAGTGAAATACAATGGATCACTCGCGTATGTAAGTCGAGTTTAGCCCGACATTTTTCGGTCTAATTCGTAGTCCTTGGAGCAGTGCCACTTCGCGTAGTGTGCGCCTAGCTGCGCTCCCAGAGGAATTACTACGAATTAGTCCAAAACATGTCGGGTTAAACTTGACTTGTATACGTGAGTGATCTGTTTTATTTCACTGTGATTGAGTCTCACGGTAGTTTCATGTTGAAAACATTATTAATGTCTACACCATCTACACCAGAGTACACCATCAAAGCCATCTTTTTCAACACTACACATCATATTAACCTCACTGGAGACTGTATCGCCATTATAGTTTTCATCAACACCACCAGGAAATTGACCATTATCAAAGACACCTATATCAACACTTCTGTAATGTCATATATTACTTTTAACATCATTCTAATTCATTCATCATCAGCCACTATTTCTCTGATTTCGGAATTTATGTGAGAAATTACATATCAACACTTCTGTAATGTCATATGTTACTTTTAACATCATTCTAATTCATGCATCACCAGCCACTATATCTCTGTTTTTCGGAATTTATGTGCGAAATTACAAGTGTTTCGGTGACAGAAAGCCTGCACACTCCTGCGAAGCAATTCAATTGTGTGTGTGAAGTTCCCAATACGCACGCCTGCGTGGGTGTTATAGGCCAAGCCCTCTCATTGTAAGAGTAGGCCTGTGCTCAGCAGTTGGACGTAAAAAAGGCTTGGTATGTGATGACACCTGTCATCCTTCTGTATGTAAAGTCATTTATTGTTTATCTCTTTCGTAAAGTATCAAAATGTTTGTTAGTCGACTGTGTTGTTTGTGCAAGCAGCCGTAAGGATCAAGACTCCGAAAAAGGATATTAGCCCTAGCGCGTGCTCCCTCGACAATATTATGGGTAAACCTTACTAGCGGAATTTAAACAGATTCTCAATACTTGTTAACACGGTAATGGCCCCCATACATTGACTTACTAACACCATGGACTTTGGGTCTCGTACAAAATCCACGTAAAATGTGTCCCAGTACAACGCGGCATTTTCCGATGACAGCCATACGTCACAGCGCTGTCGTCCGACCAAACTAAGACTGGCTGACGCTCGAATAGTGGTCTTTTGGTTCAGACGCTTTCAAGCGCTAACCCGAAGTCCATGGTGTTGGTAAGTCAATGTCCCCATGCAAAACGTTCCAATTTCCTTTTAAGTCCTAGCAAATTACTTCAATCAAAAGTCTGTGCTCCCCTCATGGGCCACCAAATTTTTTTTTATAATTTCACCGACATTACAAATGCCCGTGAAATGTAAATCGAATTGGCATTGTATACTGACAATTGTAACGTTTGTGAAATAGGGGCCTGGTACGCAATCGGATTAGAACAATAATTATCTCTATTGAGTGTTGTTGCACGGACTTGTGAGGATATGAAGTCAATCCTGTCACTTTGCACATCTATGAAGTTTCTGATTATTGACAATGTTAACCATAGGAGAAAGATGCAAGACTTGCTTGTTTGCCACACTCAATCCTGTAAATTTGCTCACTGCCCCTTCTAACCAAAGTCTTGTCTGACAGAGAGCATAGAAAGCGTGGCGAGCGACGCGGAGAAACTCAGCAAGAACACCGCGAGGGAGGACTGGAAGCGGTACCGGAAGGAGTTCCAGCAGCCGGTCAAGTTCAGGTGAGTACAGACACACATAAAGAAGGAAAGTAATGAAATAGTTACTTATGACACAAGTGCGGAAAGTAGGTATTTTCCCGCACATGTGCAGAGAAGACCAACTTTGTATTATGTTGACCCACGTAAAGTGGCACTTTCCGAGCCTGGTGCATTATAAAACTTATTCCAACGTCCGACTCGTCTCCGCCAGAGTGATAAACGTCCTGCGGCACTGGGTGGACCAGCATTTCTACGACTTCGAGCGCGAGCCGGCGCTGCTGGTGCGCCTGCGCGGGTTCCTCGGCGCCGTGGACGGCCGGCCCATGCGCAAGTGGGTGCAGAGCGTGCTCAAGACCGTGCAGAGGAAGGTGAGCGGCGGGACAGCCGAAGTTGACGAGCACTAGTGAGGAAAGTTATACTTTTCCGCATCAGTGTATTAAAAAAGTGGTACCTTTTTGTGGCTACCAATCGTGCGGGAAGTTGGATTTTTTTGCACTAGTGCTTTTTATTTTTCCAGGGCGCCGGTGGAAGCTTGTCTGGCCTCGGCGGGAGGTAATAGGGAAATTCGCGCCGGGCTCACCGCCTTTAGTTTCATAGTAATTTTTTTCGCAAATTATTTATAAAGCGTCGTTTGCCACACGTGTGGAAGTGTAATTTTCACTCGTCACCAGACTACTCTCTGGCCTAGACACCTCGGGACTCGTGCAAAATGACATAGTTTCCGCACTTGTATAATAAAGTGGTATTATTTGCAGAGCCAAGCCTCGTCGGAGGGCCTGGGGGTGTCGCACGTGTTCTCGCGGCCGCCGCCGCGCGTGCTGGCGCACGTGGCCGAGCCCGAGCGGCACGGCTGGCACCCGCTGGCGCTGCACCCGCTGGAGCTGGCGCGCCAGCTGACGCTGCGGGAGTTCCAGCTCTACAGACAGGTCCGTGGCAAGGAGTCCCTTTGTTTCGTCCAAAATTTCTAGTCATAATCTATCACTAGTCGGGCATTTTCAAAAAAACTGTGTACCCTTTTTTCCAAAAATGTCCTAATTTTTTCCATAGAAAATTTATTAGTCAGTTTTGTGACGGTCCATATAGAATGTATGTAAAAACGCGTCAGAAAACTGACAAAAAAATTAGGGACACTTTTTATTATTATTTAAATAGATAGTCCTCGTGATTCTGAGCAGAAATAATCTAAATTTTGTTAAGTTATTAAAAAAAAAGTTAAGGGTAAGTACACAGTTTTCTGAAAATGTCCAGTCATAACTTTTTTTTTTTTTTCAAAAATTCAGGAATTTTGTAATGGTCATTCTGTAGAACTCTATAGGTTAGGTTAGGTTTATTTTACAACTAGCTGTTGCCCGCTTAGATTTCGGTTATAGCTAACCCGCGGGAACTATATAATTTTCCCGAATAAAAAGTAGCCTATGTTATTCCTCAATATTCAAACTATCTTGTTACCAAATTTTATCTAGATTGGTGCAGCGGTTTTCCCGTGAAGGGGTAACAAACAGACAGACAGAGAGCCAGAGTTACTTTCGCATTTATAATATTGGTTATGATGATCCTGAACAATTAATAGTTTCAGAGAGAAAAAGACTTGTGACTAGTGATAAATTATGACAAACATTACATTAGGACTTTCAACTGTGTGGGAGAAAATGGCGGTGGCGACGTACGCAGCTCGGGCTCCCCTCGCGCCCCGCGCGATTGCAGTCTATTTAAGGTTCCGTACCCAAAGAGTAAAAACGGGACCCTATTACTAACACTCCGATGTACGTCTATCTGGCTGTATCTCATGAACCGTATTAGTTAGGCAGTTGACATTTTCACAGATGATGTTTTTCTGTTGCCGCTATGACAACAAATACTAAAAACAGAATAAAATAAATATTTAAGTAGGGCTCCCATACAAGAGACATGATTTTTTTGACAATGACATCTGTAGACGAGTAGTGTAACTAGGCAAAATAAAATAGTTCTAGTACCACCGCTACTTGCCACTAGATGGTGCTGTCAAACGTTTTACTTTTTTTTTTTATATATGACAAGGAAGACAAACGAGCAAGTGGGTCACCTGATGGTAAGTGATCGCCATTGCCCATAGACACCGGCAACCGAGCTAAGATGAAATGCCTCTTGTGCCCGTAATTACACCGGCTGTCTTACTCTCCACACAGGAACACTGCTGCTTAGCGACAGGATTACCGAGTAAGATGCTGGTAGCGATCCGGACGGACCTCGCACAAGGTCCTACCACGCGCATTGTCTAGACGGCTGCGTTGAATGACTGAATTGGTTTATATTCTGTGCTATGTGACCAATATAAGCACGGACCAACCGCCCTCTGGACACCAAATGTCAGGGCGAACGTTTCCGAAGCGCATATGCTCATTTGCACCTATAAATCTCTCTAGCCTCGAATCGCGGCTCACTATCGACCAGACGACAAGCGAGATGACAAGCGACATGACTAGCTATGAACCGATCACGACGCGCTCCCCCGGCTCGCTCGCCGCGGCATTTTTCGTAATGACTTTCCAAGTAAATTATAGAAGATGCGGTGTCCAGAGGGCGGTTGGTCCGTGGATATAAGTGTTGCTACTAGCTGTCAGTGACAACTGTCATGTCTTGTGACAGGTGAAGCCCTCCGAGCTGGTGGGCGCCGTGTGGACCAAGAAGGACAAGGAGAAGACCAGCCCCAACCTGCTGAAGATCATCAAGCACACCACAAATGTAAGTTGAGGCTTTCTTTACCCGTTCGGGTGCGTAATACTACTTTTTAATCCTTGACCCGAAAAGAGGGGTGTTATAAGTTTGACTTGTGTATGGGTGTATCTGTATGTGACGTCGTAGCTTCCAAATGGATGTACCAAGTGACGTTTTTTTATACGGTTTCTTAAAAAGTGGTACTTTTTGTGGCTATGTATTGTGCGGAAAGTTGGGTTTTTCGCACTAGTGCTTTTTTGTTTTCCAAGGCGCCGGCGGGTGATGATAGGGCCGAACGTGCTTGGCTCACCGCCTCTGGTCTCATTGTAATTTCTTCGCAAATGTAATTAAAAAACGTCGTATGACTTGGAAACTACAGTAAGATTCAATCATAGTAAAATAAACGGGCCACTCACGTATGTAAACGTCTGAATTCACTTGAGTTTAAACGTGGACTTAACATATAAATACATCCTAATCGTTTGAAGTCCCCAACTCGACTGATCGACAGGAGCAAGGAGCGTACCTTTATTTTCATACAATTCTTAATTTATATTAGTAGGACAGATCAATCTAGCTTGCCAGGCTGCAACATGCATTATGTTGCATGAATGCAGGTTGTATAACGTCCTACTCCTACACTACACACCTTGGTATTGGGACACGTGCGAAAATGACATACTTTCCGCACATGTATGAAAAAGTACTATTTCACTCGTCCCGGGACTCGACCCTCGCCTCACGGCTCGGGCCAAGGATCATGGAAAGTAAACGGATTGACAAAGCCCACACTTTGAATCGTTCTTGTTTACATTCAGCGCCATCTACCTTGCTTGAGTGACACATTCGTACCGCTGTTTTGTTATTATTTGACCCGCTGGCTACGACCTTGGCGCCATCTAGAAATTGCCTGAATTTTAACATGACTGCGGGAAACGATTCGAAGCATGGGCTTTGACACTCCGTATACTATCCTCCTTGGCTCGGGCCTAGACACCTCGGGACTCGTGCATAATGTTAGTGACATACTTTCCGCACTTATATCAAAAAGTAGTATTATGTTTTGCTCTTTCCAGTTCACCCGATGGATGGAGAAGTGGATAGTGGAGACGTCGAACCTTGAGGAGCGCGTGGGCGTGACCTGCCGGTTCCTGGAGCTGGGCGTGGCGCTCCGCGAGCTGAACAACTTCAACGGCGTGCTGTGCGTGGCCGCCGCCGCCGGCTCCGCGTCCGTGCACCGGCTCAGGGCCACCATGCAGGTGCCAGGGGAATTCCCGAGGGATAATGTTTTGAGCGGGGAATATCGTTTTTGGGGTCGATTGTAGGCCGGTGGGAGTGTTGTAGGCGAAATTTCCGTGGGATGATGCCGTTTTTGAGGTCGATTTGGAAGCCACTGTGTAGGTCGGTGGGAAATTCCCGAGGGATAATGTGGAGAGATGTTGGGAATTTTGGTTTTTGAGTGGGGAATATCGTTTTTGAGGTCGATTTTAAGGCCATCGTGCAGGTCGATTTGGAATTCCCGTGGGATAATGTGAATGGATGACGAGAATTTTGGTTTTTGAGTAGGGAATATCATATGTGGGGTAGATTGTAGGCTGGGGGTAGTGTTGTTGGTGAAATTCCCGTGGGATAATTTGAAAAAATGGCGGGAATTTTGGTTTTTGAGTGGGGAATATCGTTATTAAGGTTGATTTTAAGGCCGTCGTGCAGGTTAGAGGGAATTCCCGTGGGATAATGTGATTAAATGACGGGAATTTTGAGCAGGGAATATCGTTTCTGAGGTCGATTCCAAGGCCACCGTGTAGGTCGGTGGAAAATTCCCGTGGGATAATTTGAAAAAGTACCGGGAAATTTGGTTTTTAAGTAGGGAATATCGTTTTTGATGTCGATTTAAAGCAACATACAATGACTATGCAAAGAAAAATCCGTTAAGCAGCTGGACTTGAACCAGCAACCTCGGTAATCCGTACCACGCTCCACCAATTAAGCTATACTTAACGTTGGTGTACCTAACGAATTTTTCAATGCCTTGTGTCATATTTTTATTTGGAAGATCTCTCCTCAGCGCCATCTATGAGTAGCTTAATCAAGCGGCTCACCCACTACGGAACTTCTACAGTTACATATTAGTGGCAAGAGATGGAGCTATTTTCTGAATCAATGAAAATAATCGATTTAAAGGCCACAATGTAGGTTGGTGATAAATTCCCATGGGATAATGTGAAATGATGGCGGGAATTTTGTGTTTTGCGTGGAGAATATCGTTTTTGAGGTCTATTGTATACTGGTGGCAGTGTTATCAGCGAAATTCCCGCGGGATAATTTTTAATTTATTTCGGCCTCACCGTCCCGTCCCCCCCCCCCCCCCAGATGATCCCGCCGCGGCTGCTGCGGCACCTGGACGAGTTCCGCGAGCTGAACTCGGACCACTTCCGGCGCTACCAGGAGCGCCTGCGCAGCATCAACCCGCCCTGCGTGCCCTTCTTCGGGATGTATCTCACCAACATACTGCACATCGAGGAGGGGAATAGAGGTCGGTCGCCCTGTTATTCATTTAGATTAAGTATCATATTATAGTATTAATTCTGGGACCCTATACATCCCTTTGTAATTTAAATGTTCGCAGATATTTGACCTGGAGACCCTATACATCTCCTGCTCAATTAAAACGTGCCAGTAAAGTAAAGTGTTCCGGTTTTGCTGTTCTAATAATTACTTTTTACACTTGTTTCTAAAATGCGGTATTTTTTTTCTCTCTCTTAATCTTTTAATGACACAGTGAGGTTTCTTTGTGTAATTTGTCTGTGGTTACGTATTGTAAGAGCTAATGTAACTTGTTTTTAGTAAAAATGACTTTGTGCCAAGTTTCTTGCGGCGCATTCTTCTTGGCAATCATGGTGTTTCCGAAAGCGCTGGTAGACTCAAAAAAATGACGTGTAAAAGAGCATTCAACTGCCTATTTGCTGAATATTTTTTTTTAATTTGAATTCATGAACCTATTTTGACTATAAAGTGCCGTATTTTTTGTCACATTGACATTTCCGTTAGTAGGAACTTTTTAACTAATTGGAGGCTGGAGTGACGTTTAATTGATATTAATTTTAGCATGCTACTTCCACGCGTTCCAGAGAAAAAGGGTCTGTACAGACGGACAACGAAGTGTTTTTTTTATACGACGAGGAAGGCAAACGAGCAAGTGGGTCACCTGATGGTAAATGATCAGCACTGCCCATAGACACCCGCAACCCCGAGAGGTTTGCAGATGCGTTGCCAACCTAGGGAGCTAACATGAAATGCCTCTTGTGCCCGTAATTACACCGGCTGTCTTACTCTCCACATCGGGACACAACAGTGCAAGCACTGTTAGCAAGTAAGATGGTGGTAGCCATCCGGACGGGCCACACACAAGGTCCTGCCACCCGCGAATTAATTAATTAATGATTAAATTAATTGCATTATATTGGAGGCAGTATAGCGCCTGATACTGGCTGTAACAATCTAGTACAGTCAAGGAATTTAATTTCCAACCCACCTAAGGTTTAATATCGTATAGCAAACTGTCACCATAAGAGCTACATAGAACACGACGTTGCTTTGACATGTCGCGTTTGCGTTGACATTTTCGATCTTAATGCACAGCGAATGTCTAACAAAATTTCAACGAAATGGGTAGGGAATTAAATTCCTTGACTGTACATGTGAATGTACAGCTTATTTGTGTAGTTGCTAGAGCAACGGAACACACGCTCTCTTGATAATTATAACTTGAGACGTACACGTCTTGTACTTATAATTATTTTACTCTTTATTATGCAATTTACAGTTATCTCGTTCTATCATTGCACATAATCTCCATTTAATTGAATATTTCGTTTCAGATTTCCTCCCCGACTCTGACAATAAGTTGATAAACTTTTCCAAGCGGCGGAAAGTGGCTGAAATCACCGGGGAAATACAGCAGTACCAGAACCAGCCGTACTGCCTCACCGTCGAGCCGAAGACCAGGGTGAGTGGGCCTCTTGTTACGCCGGCAAGGCGCGCGTGCAGCCTAGAGTGGTGCGGGCGGTCATAGGCTTCGGTAATTGCTCGCGGCATGTGTTGATTCGTGTGGCAGTGGAGGCGGAGGTGTTGCATGGAAACATACATTTGTCGCACACACGTGGTTTGGGACTGGTGAATTGGTGTGCTAATGACTTTTGCACTGTTTATAGAAGGTTTTTAAACGTCTGTGTATCTGTCTGTGGCCGTCATAGTTCCCAAACGGATTTATCGATTTCGATGCGATTTTTTTATTCGAAAGCTAGTTTGATCGCGATGGTTCTTAGCTAAGCTTTAAATTCGGTTCACTAGTTTTTGAAATATTGAACTTTGAAATGACAATGTCGGGGGTTTTTCAACTTTTCTAAGCTTGGTTGGGTTGTATGTAATTCGTATTTAAGTGTTTTAAATATTTATTGTGTGTATCGCAGTACGTTTATTTAAACGTCCTGGCGTACTTCCATTTGGCCGAAAAACGTTTGTCAAACTGATCCATTTCTCAAATGTTTCATTTGGTCAAAGTGCTTTTTTTCCGAAACTAAATGTTTCAGAATTTATTTCAGGGCCATCTCGTAGAACACTATAGGTTAGGTTAATTTTACAAAAATCCTGAAATATTTTTACGGTTTCGGAAAAAAAGCATTTTGACCAAATGGAACATTTGGGAAATGGATCAGTTTGCCCAATTGTTTTTTGGCGAAACACTAGTATGATTTCAATTGGAAAATCTTTTTGTATTTTTTTATTTATTTTTCCATTTTTTTATTTTTACGGTCGTCCCGTGAGTATCAATTATATTTTTAATAAACTCACCGAAACATGAATACACAGAAAAAATACCAACCCCGGGAATCGAACCCGGAACCTCGACACTCCGGTTCGCGTGCCCACCCTTACACCAGAATTGGTATTGGTTTTTCTGTGTATTCATGTTTCGGTGAGTTTATTAAAAATATAATTGAAACACTAGTCAACCGAACGTCCTATCGATGTTAACAGCTGTTCCCTGACAGGCCTGATATTTATTGATTAATTGATTGATCAGGCTTTCCTGGAAGAGCTGGACCCTTTCCCCAACATGGACGAGAACGAGATAACGAACTACCTGTACGCCAAGAGTCTGGAGATAGAGCCCCGCCCGCCCGTCAAGCAGATGCCCAAATTCGTAAGATTTGAAAAATGGAACCCTTATAGGATCACTTTGTTTGGACAGACGGGCAACAAAGTGATCCTATAAGGGTTCTGTTTTTCCTTTTGTCTGTCAAGACCCTTTTTCTCTGGAACGCGTGGAGGCAGCATGCTGAAATTAATATCAAATACTCAAACCTGCGGTCCCTTGATGCTGTGAAAAAATCAAGCATCTAAGTCAACGCAATCAAAAGATACAGTCATTAAAAAGGTTGTTTCCATGCAAATTGCTGTACCCTGAAAACCTAAAGGGTACTTCCAGTTGTCCTAGAAACTTGATTTTTTTTATAAAGGTAGCTTTTAGCACAATCACTCGGAAATACCTGAACATGTTAAAGACCAGTATAAGATGACCCCCACACTGCGTACATTTTGCTTAGGAGCAGGGATCAGCTAACACTGGACAACTTAAAATACCGGGGAAAAGCGGTAAAAATCTTTATACGGAACCTTCCGTCACAAAACTGACACATAAATTTTCTATGGTAAAATGTAGGATTTTTTTGGCAAAAATGTTACGCTGTAGTAATCGACACTGTTGTAATGTCTACTTATGCCCCCCGCAGCCGCGCAAGTACCCCGAGCTGTCCCTGAAGCCCGTGAAGGTGTCGCGCCGCGCGCACGCGCCGCAGCCGCAGCACGGCGACCACGCGGCCAACAACGATGACACGCTCAGTGAGTCCCCCTCACGCCCGACCGCCGCACGCAAGGACGGTTATGTCTTGTCGGGGCTCAGGCTCATGAAACACGCTTTATCGAAATGTTAACTTTCTGCAAAATGCACACTCCCAAAACGTACACTTGCCCAACTAGGACACTCTATAAGTAGGTAAGTGCATGTTCCCAAGATGTACATTTTCCCATACCGCACACTTTCCTGAAATGTCCATTTTCCCATAGCGCACACTGCCATAATATAAAGTTTTCCATAGCACACAATTTCCCAAAATGTACAGTAAAATGTACCTTAACATATAAATAGGTCAATGAACTTTTCCTTGCCACTCGTTGCCTTGGAGATGTCCCCTGGGTAACTCATCAAAAATAATTTATTGAATCAGGCGTTACTTTGCGGAGGTTCATCAAAAATAATATTTTTTAAGACACCACTCCATCAAACGTTAGGAGTTTCGACAGTTATATGCCAACTCCGTCATGCTTCAACTCCTAAAGAGTCCCAGGGGACATCTCCATGGCAACGAGTGGCAATGAAAAGTTCATTGACCCAAATGCGACCCCACACGGCTACCTTGGTAAAGTGTACCTTCTGGGAAATTGCACCATCTGAGAAAATTCACTTTTTGGGAAATTGTACTAATTGGGAAGTGCACTTTTTGAGACAATGCACCTTCTCATAGAGTGATCTTTCTAAACAAGTGCACATTTCGGGAAAGTGGGTTTAATGAGCCTAATGAATCAAGGACGATAAAACCAAGAGGACTGCCAATGGCTGTACAATGTCGCGTTCCTGTAAAATAGAGAGGTCTCTGTACCATTAATTTTGTATGACACTTAGACCTCTGGCAAACACAATAGCGCCATCTATGAACTGAAAGAAAAAACGGATTTAGATGGCGCTATTGCGTTAGCCAGAGGTCTAAATGTCATATCAAATGAATGGTACAGAGACCTCTCCGTAGTAAAACTAGCTACAGCAGGCTTATTATTTCAAAGGAACGCGGCATCGTATAGACACTGGCAGTCCTCTTGGTTTTATGGTCCTTGGCCTGAATAATGAATTGTGTGTAAGCAAAGAGATTCAACATTAGTGTGTATAGAGCGGTAATTAGCAACAAAATCATAAATCCACGACTTTGGCGGCTTGCTGTACGTCTGTCTGTTTGTCTGTTGCAGGCGTCTCGCAGCTGTCGCCCACGAGCGGCGCGGGCGGCGCGTGGGACGGCACCTCGGTCTCGTCGCTGTCGCTGTCCGAGCACAGAGGTAGCGCACACACACGCACACATTACTTCAATTGCTAATCTTAAAGTGACAAAGTCACGAATAGTCATCGTATCTGCCCGCAAACTGTCACGAGAATCGGTTGAGAAATGCGACCTGTTAGAGGATTTTTGAGAGAAAGTCCAAGGTGAAACGGTGACGCTTCGCTCGCACGTTCAATTATTTTATTCATGATCTCAAACGGAGTATCTTGTTATACTTCTATATTATATTTTTATACTTTTTTAAAATACTCACTGTAACATGAATACGCAGAAAAAAACCAGAAAAATATGGCTAACCCAGGGAATCGAACCCAGACCCTCGACATTCTGTATCACGTGCCACAATCACTACACCACAGCTAGCACAGAATGACGCATTGAATTTTTACATTTTTTTTTTGTCTATCGTCAGGGTCCCGCCACGAGGAAGGCCGCAACTCGCTCGTGTCGCCGCGGCTCGAGCGCTCGGCCAGCAACACGTTCAGCCAGCTCAGCCTGTTCACGCTGTTCGACAAGGCCAAGTGAGTAGCTTCGGTAGCTTACAGTAGCTTCCAGTAGCTTACTGTAGCTTTCACTATAATTGACTCCTAAAAATTTCATTTTTTTAAAGTTGTCATTTACAACCGGGAATTGAACCCGGTCAAAATCTTCGTAAGCAATGTTAATAAATTTTGCAAGAGGGTCAATGAGGTTTTCATTGGCACTGGTTGCCATGGATCTGTCCCCTGGGTAACTCGTATAAAATTAGATTTTTTAAGACGCCATTCCAAACGTTAGGATTACGAGTTTGTACAGTTATATGCCGATTTGCATGCTTAGGAGATGAAGCATGAAGGAATTTCAAGGAGGGAGTAAGATCTTACAAAATAATATTTTTGATGAGTTACCCAGGGGACATCTCCGTGGCAACGAGTGGCAATGAAAAGTTGACTGACCCAAATGTAAAATTATTTTATTTTGACATCAGTCAACAGCCCAGTTGTAACTTGTAGCTATATAAGACACGGCCCTCCGGGGCGGGTGGGCTCTCTCCTTGACTTGATCAAATGTGTAGCTCAACGAGATAGCTGCCTAGTTACACTACTTGTCTAAAAATCATGTCTGTTGTATGGGAGCCATACTTAAATAATTATTTTATTCAACATACAATGACTATGCAAAGAAAAATCCGTTAAGCAGCTGGACTTGAACCAGCAACCTCGGTAATCCGTACCACGCTCCACCAATTAAGCCATACTTAACGTTGGTGTACCTAACGAATTTTTCAATGCCTTGTGTCATATTTTATTCTGTTTTTAGTATTTTTTGTTATAGCGGCAACAGAAATACATCATCTGTGAAACTTTCAACTGTCTAACTATCACGATTCATTAGACGTAATGAAAACGGGATATTGACCGCGATTACCTTATAAGAATAAGAATAAGAATAAGAAATCTTTATTCCGCAACAACAATATAGTAATATACAGTTAACTTAAAATTAAATTAAATATAAGTAGTTGCGAAAAAGGAATCCACTCAGCATTCATCGGGTCACTAAAGGTAGTCTTATAGGTTTGATTATGCGTTATCTTTATGTCTAATGCAATTAACCGCGA
The DNA here is from genome assembly GCA_963691665.1 of Clepsis dumicolana. Classification (NCBI taxonomy): domain Eukaryota; kingdom Metazoa; phylum Arthropoda; class Insecta; order Lepidoptera; family Tortricidae; genus Clepsis; species Clepsis dumicolana. Next base: position 6,701,741 of record OY829533.1, on the reverse strand, counting down.
ATCATTTAAAACTGTTATCACGGTTGATGAGATACAGCCTGGTGGCAGACGGTCAGACAGACGAACGGACAGCGGAGTCTTAGTAATAGGGTCCCGCTGTTTTACCCTTCGGGTACGGAACCCTAAAAAGGAGGTTCTCGATGGGATTTTCTTTTTTTTTGGGGATTTTGATTTTATTTTCTTATGCTAGAGTGAGGTTTCTTTCGGTAATTCATCTGTGGTTACGTATTGTAAGAGCTAATATAACCTGTTTTTAGAAAAAATTGCTTTGTGCCAAGTTACAAGTTACAAGCGCTGGTAGACTAAAAAAAAAATGACGTGTAAAAGAGCATTCAACTGTCTATTTGCTGAATAAAAATTTTGAATTTGAATTTTGATTGTATGTTTGTGTTTTAACAGGAGCAGTCGCAGCGAGGAGCCGCCCTCGCCGCGGACCATAGAGAGGCACTCGCCGAGACACGAGCGGTGAGACCACTTGTCGGTTGTACAGTCGGGAAAATTAATTCCCCACCCACCATGGAACCTTTTCACAGGAAACCTCATAGTGACATCGCATAGCTTGACAAGGAAAATCGTTATGACGTTTACTATGAAAACGTTCTATGGTGGGTCAGGTATTAAATTCCTTGACTGTACGAGTAACCACCGACGGTAAAAGAGATGCGTCATAGGCAGAGCCCCTACATGTCATGCCGTTGACGCGAAAATGACGTAATTTCACGTACGGTATGTAGGTCTATCACAACTCACAGCGCGACTTCTATCTCGCGCGAGAACAACTGCCCGTCCTTTTCTGTCACTCAGAATGCAACGGGACGGGTAATATGATCTCGCGCGACAAACAAAGTCGCGGCCAGTCGTGCTAGCCCCACAGGGAGTTGTTTTTAACCTCCGACGAAAAAGGGGGTGCTATAAGTTTGATCTGCGTGTCTGTATCTGTCTGTGACATCATAGCTCCCACACGGTCGGACCGATTTCGATGCGGTTTTTTTTTTTCAATCGAAAGCTAGTTTAATCGAGATGGTTCTTAGCTGAGTTTCATAAAAATGGGTTCAGCGGTTTTTGCTATATTGAAGTTTGGAATGAAAATTTCGGGGGTTTTCCAACTTTTCTAAGTTGGTTAGGTTATTACCAATGTTTATGGTACAATAAAATGTTTACTTACGCCACGTGACACGGATTGTCAAGGGCTTGGGTTCCATTCCCGGTCACAGTTATATTTTTCCTATATTCATAATATGTTTTCGATGACTTTGAAATGTAATATTCATAATATTAATTTTATGCAAATTATGTAAATATCCCAGGACGCCTCTCTACGCGCCGGAGCGGAAGCCAGCGCTGTCGCCGCGCGGCCCGCTCGCGGACTCCGTGCTCTACCCAGACGTGAGTGATCCTTACAGCACACACTTCCCATTCGGGTGCCCCACCGCTTGGTCTAGAATTTCCACCCTAACTTAACTTATCCTAATTTTATCAACTAACAAAAATAATTTGCTTAGCCGTGACTGCACGTGTAAGACAGCTACCTACGTCTATTCGGCAAATGTATTTTTTAATGCAACAACTCCACCTCCACTGCCGTATCACCACCACCAACACCTACACTACTGGTAGTATTAGTGTAACTGGTAGCATAATAAATATCAATTCGATTTTGATTACTCTGGTTACTTTGGTAGAGATCCCTTAAAGGGATGCTTTATGCGGGTGGTAGGACCTTGTGCAAGGTCCGTCCGGATCGCTACCATCATCTTGCTCGCTAATCCTACCGCTAAGCACCAGTGCTTGCATTGTTGCGTTCCGGTGTGGAGAGTAAGACAGCCGATGTAATTACGGGCACAAGAGGCATTTCATCTTAGCTCCCTAGGTTGGCAACGCATCCGCAAACCCCCCAGGGTTGTGGGTGTCTATGGGCAGTGGTGACCCAATTGCTCGTTTGCCTTCCTTGTCGTATAAAAAAAATGAAAGTACAAGTCCGCCTTTTGTACTCGGATTCGATTGTTTTTAACTTATGTTTTTATGCTGTTTTTTTTTTGTACAATAAAGTGTTTACTTACTTTTGGTGGCAGGAACGGCCGCCGCTGCTGCTGCCGCGGAACAGCACCGCCAAGCACACGCACACGCACACGATGGAGGCCAAGCCGAAATGCGAAGCGCACACGCGTGAGTTTGAACCCCCCCCCCCCCTGTCCTCCTTAAAGGCCGGCAACGGACTACGGGTTGCTGGTTCTCATGGGTGGCGGTGGTCGCTTACCATCAGGCCCGTATTACGCCAACTTTACCAATGTCAGTTTTTAATGACAACTCGGTGTCAATTGGTGACTTGAAGAGCTTTTGTTTTAGCGCGCTTCATACTGTCAAAGGAATGTAGTTCGAATTGTTATGCAAAACTGACAATTGTAAAGTTGGTGAAATAGGGCCCGCTTGCTCGTTTGCCTCCCGCTTTCAATAAAAAAATTAAATACCGAAATTGTTGTATCTGAATGGAAAATAAGTTTCCTGTAAAAAAAAAAACATTTTTAATACAAGCTTTTTTTGCCGACTGTACTTTTTGTTGTCTGTTCGTGTGTTGTCGTCCAACTTACACATCCATACCGAGTTTCAAGTGGATGCCATTAACCGTTGAAGAGTTCCCTCCTGCGGAGACGATCCCAGAACTTCGCCACCAGATTATTATATTGTCACCGGACTTGCATAAATATACAAAATTTCAGCTCAATCGGTTAAAATTCAGTTGCAGTTGGGTCAATGTACTTTTTTTGCCACTCGTTGCCATGGAGATGTCCCCTGGGTAACTAAATGAATAAATAAATATCAATGGACAAACTCGTCTAAAATAAGATTTTCTAAGGCCCCACTCCCTCGAAAGTCAGGATTTGCATGTTTAGGAGATGAAGCATGAAGGAATTGGCGTATAACTCCATGGCAACGAGTGGCAGAGAAAAGTTGGTTGACTCAGTTACAAACATTGAAATTTAAATAAAAGCTTGTTTGGAAAAACTCTTGAAACGGTCACCGTACGTAATCGTTTCAAGGGTTTTTATAGAATAGAATAATACTTTATTGACACTCTTGGAATACAAACGTACATTAATAAAAAAGACCGCATAATTTCTGCATTTACAAACCAATTGTGCCAAAAGGATTGCACTCAGCGTGTGCTGTGGGTGCGTGCGTGCGGGCGCGCATGATCACAGCGCTGTTTTTCAGTACAGCCCTCTATACCCGGCTGAAAACATTTTGCTTATTAAATGCGGGTAGGTTCGAAAACAAGAAATTGTGGAGAATTTTATAATGAATGTGTCGGTTTTTGACAGCCGTGCCGGCCGTGAGTGATCCGCCGCGGCCGCCGCCGAGCCCGCTGCCAGCCAGAGACCGGCCTAGGTGAGTGTTCCATCTATAATGTGTTTTTTATTTATTTATTTATAATATTCACATTTAGTCAAATTTGCTACTTTTTTTTTAATGCTAAAATGATTGGTGGGAATGTAGTTTGTATTGAAATAGGTATTCAACTATGACGTCATAATTTTCAGAAATCAAACTGCCTCCTTTTATTAGTTTTTGTTAAATTATAAAAAAAAATGAAATGTAAAAAAAACAAGTGCGAGTCGGACTCGCGCACGAGGGTTCCGTACAAAGATGTTTACACTTTTTCCCAGTGTTTTAAGAAGTCCAGTGCTAGCAGAGCCCTGCTCCTAAGCAAAATGTACGCGCATATTGGTTTGTGAAACCTACAGACAGACATACAAATTTAAGATTTTGAGAATTTTCTGTGTGGTTGTGCTGTAAGAGCTACCTTCATACCAAATTTCAAATTTCTAGGGCAACTGTAAGTACCCTTTAGGTTTTTAGGGTATGGCAATTTGTATGAAAACAACCTTTTTAAATACTTTTTGATAGCGTTGACTTAGAAGTTTCATTTTTGAAGAGAAAATAATTTTTTCACAACTTCAAGGGACTGCAGCCTTGAGTATTTGATATTAATTTGAGCATGCTACCTTAACGCGTTTCAAAGATAAAGGGTCTTGACAGACAGACAAACAGGCAGACGGATAACAAAGTGATCCTACAAGAGAAAATCTTATTTTGACGAGTTAGCCAGGGGACATCTCCATGGCAACGAGTGGCAAAGAAAAGTTGATTGACCCGAATAACATAAAAAGTGATACACGCAACATGATTCGTCAATAATTAATGTTCACTATAAATCCCCTCCCTGCATCGTGCCCGGCGCAAAGGTTTAGGGCAAGGACCATAAAACCAAGAGGACTGCCAGTGTCTATACGATTTCGCGTTCCTTTGAAATAATAAGCCTGCAGTAGCTAGTTTTGCTTCAGTGTTTAGTTTTGTCTCCGTACCATTCATTTGGTATGACACTTAGACCTCTGGCTAACACAATAGCGCCATCTAAATTAGTTTTTTCTTTCAATTCATAGATTTCGCTATTGTGTTAGCCAGGGGTCTAAGTGTCATACAAAATTAATGGTACAGAGACCTCTCTATAGTGAAACTAGCTGCAGCAGGCTAATTATTTTACAGGAACGCGACATTGTATAGCCATTGGCAGTCCTCTTGGTTTTATCGTTCTTGATTTAGGGATTTCAAATTATTGTGTAATCGAAATAGAGCTCACGCGCAGCCAATATTTTCGGTTATCCTATACTTATAAACACCACGTGTTGTTATCATTGAAAGTATTATCACTAATAACAATTGACACCGTTCGCCGAGCGCCGCGTCTGGCTTTCGGTCCGTCTGTCCTTCGTGCGCCGTAGAACTGGTGAGTCTTGGTTAAAAAAAAAAAATTTAATCGTTTAAAGTAATTGGGTTGGGGTAATGCCAAAATAGAATCATTTTAGAGATATGCTTTTACTTAATGAAACTTTTGAAAATCCTTTCAAACAACCGATGCGTAGTTTATTTAATTTGCTCTGTGCGCTGTAGATCGCGAGCAAATTTTTTTATAAAAAAAAAAACTAAGTATATATATTGTATACTTGTCGAACTTGCTCACAAAATTTCACGATTCCAATTTTTGAATTTTTTTAACCCCCACTCAAAGAGAGGGGTGTCAATAAGTTTGGACGTGTGTATCTGAAATTCAAAATTCAAAATACAAAATTTTATTCAGTAAATAGGCAGTTGAATGCTCTTTTACACGTCATTTTTTCGAGTCTACCAGCGCTTTCGGAAAGACCATGATTGCCAAGAAGAATGCGCCGCAAGAAACTTGGCACAAAGTCATTTTTTCTAAAAACAAGTTACGTCAGATCTTACAATACGTAACCACAGATAAATTACACAAAGAAAGCTCACTCTATCATTAAAAAAAAATGAAGTAAAAAAAAATACCGTATTTTAGAAAAAAGTGTAAAAAATATATTATTAGAACAGCAAAACCAGAACACTTTAATTTATTGGCACGTTTTAATTGAGCAGGAGATGTATAGGGTCTCCAGGTCAAATATCTTTAGAATTACAAGGGGATGTATAGGGTCCCAGAATTAATACTATAATATGATACTTAATCTAAATGGCTTAGAGATGTATAGTCTCTAGGGTCAATTTAAACTAAATTTAAAATCAGCAGAGGTGTAAAACGCCTCCACGGTCAAATAATAAGTATAATAATATATATACATAAACTCTGGGTCCATAACTCCCGAACGGATTTTTAATCGAGGTGGTTGTTAGTTAAGTTTCATTAAAATCTATTCACCCGTTTTTCGAATATTGAACTTTGAGTTGACAATGTATATCGGGGGGTGTTCTACTTTTCTAAGTCGGTCAGTTTCCTAGGTTATAACCACAGAACAGATACTCTGTGATACTGAAGGAATCTAGTCTGTGACCACTTTTATAACAGATGCTGCAAACATTTAACTTTTTGCGGCTTTGTTACATGGAATTTTAGAGTCATGTTGTTTTCAGCCCAAATATGTTTCATTATCATGATACTCGGGACTTAATCGCGTAAAAAACATGTATTTAAATTTGAATTTTTAATTTAATTTGAACGTCGCGTCCGAAACGTCGAGGTATTTAAATTCAAATTTAAATATATGTTTTTTACGCGATTAAGTCCCGAGTATCATGATAATGTGCGAAAATCGCGAAAGTTTAAATCAGTACAAATATGTTTCATCTTATTTCTATCGAAGTGACCTTACAGGAGAACTTTATCTATTAGTATTAAGGAATTATAACAACCAGCATTTAAATTTTGGATCAGGAGTTTAAAACCATTACATGTTCATTATAAAATATGAACTGAAAAAAATAATTATATCGTTTTACCGGCAGGTGCTAAGCTGAAATATTTCCACAGCCCACATAAAACCACCGTACAGTCACCAGCAATAATATTTGATGATGGACAGTGCTGCAAAAATATCTGATCACGTTAGAAAGCAAAAGTATATGACGACACTCGACGGCATAAAGATATAATGGGTTGCGGCCGGCATAAATATCGTTCTTGGTTAAGGCCATAAATATTGGACACTGAGTCGCTTAAAAATATCTGATACTCCACAAAATCAAAATCATGTGACTCATCACCAGCATAAATATGTATTCACTTTGGAAGCAAAAACATCAGATCACACGGACGGCATAAATATCTGACATGTTATAAAATCGAAAATATGTCATCAATCAGCAAATATGAACTTAATTCGCCTGTCTTACGGATCTAATTTGAATGCAGTTATCTGACGCTTCTTGAAAAGAGTGCGTACTTGTCACTGCATAATGTCTATCTCACGTTTCTCAGCTTTTGAAATAAGAACAATACTTTTGTGCTTGAAGTTTTTTATTAGCGTTTAAACTCCTTGGTAAAGTATATGGAAAAAAAATAAGTCAACAGGGTATGTCAAATTAGAAACGAAGAACTGAATTGGTTGGATTTAGATAAAACAAAACATGAAACAGACATATGTAGTGACAAGTACGCACTGTTTTCAAGAAGCGTCAGATCGCTGTATTCAAATTAGATTCGTAATACTACTAAATTAAGTTCATGTTTGCTGATTGATCACATATTTTTGATTTCGTAAAGTATCAGATACTTTTAAGCGACTCGGTGTCCGATACTTATGCCGGTACCCAAGAACAATTTCTATGCCGGCCGCAACCCACCAGATCTTATTGCCGTCGAGTGTCGTCATATGTTTTTGCCTGCTACCATGATCAGATATTTTTGCAGCGCTGTCCATAATCATATATTATTGCTGGTGACTGTACAAGTCTGTTAAACCGTGACTTTTGTATAGAGTAGTTTATTTGTCGTTTTGTTCACACCCCGATAGGTGTCGCTGTACGGTGTTTGTGTAATGCTGAATCGCGCTGTTTAGATTGATGTCATTCCTTAAGAAACTGTGGTGTCATTCACTTCGGTGCGTCTCGACGTTCGAACAAGTCCGTCCACATAATAAAGAATACTCTGTATCTGCTCTGTGGTTGTACCGGTCCCCGTGTGCGTCCCCAGAGTGTCGGTGATGTCCCCGAAGCGCTCCCCGGCGCCCGCGCCGCCGTCCCCCGCGGCCGGCTCGGCGTTCTGCTTCCCCGCGCCGCCCGCCCCCGCCGCCGCCCCCGCCCCGCCCCCGCAGCCCGTCACGCCGCACTGTGAGTACGATCAACTAACCCAGCTGTGGAAGATTGAGATAGCTTGAGAGCAAATTAATTACGTACACTGCATTACACAATTTTGTTTTAAAAACATAGACAATACGAAAAATACAGACTTATCAAAAGAGTTTGCAACATCAGCCATAAAAAAAACCCGGGACCTCAAACTTCATAGTCAGGGTCTCTAACCACTAGGCTATTCGGTCTATTTGTATTGTATTGTTAACGTATCTCTAAGCGCTAGCTCTGATTTTTTGTTTATCAACTCTCGGCGAACAGACTTCATTTAGACATTTTTTTTTGTGTCAGCGGCGTGCTGCGGCACCCCCCCGCCGCTGCCGCCGCGCCGCCCCCGCGACGCCCCGCCGCCCAACACGCCGCTACTGCAGGTAACACTTACTACTCGGGGACATCTCCATGCCAACGATCCACAGTTGAAATAGGGTTGTTCCCTATTGGTCAAATCAGCAACTTTTTATGAAACGTCAAAACGATCCTCTAGTATGAAGTTTGTATTGCGTTAAGAACTATGACGTCATAATTTTCAGTGATCAAACTGCGCCTCCTTTTATTGGTTTTTGTTAAATTAAAAATCGTTTTAATTGCAGTAAATAAGTGAGGCATCGCTTTTTTTATGAGTATTTTCGGAAGCTTGATAAGTGAAAATGTAAAATGATTTTATTCTGACATCAGTCAACAACCCTATTGAACGACCCCCTCTCATATGGGTAAGATTAAGTATTGAGAATGTGTTTGTTATTTGTGTGCAGCCATCGGCGGCCTTGCCCCCGCCGACGCCGCCCGCCCCGCGCTCCCCCGCCGCCCCCCCGCCCCCGCTGCCGCCGCGCCCCGCGCCCGCGCCCGCGCTGCGGCCCCCGCAGCACTCCGCCATACTGCAGCGCCGCCACCACACGCACGCGTGAGCACGAACACACACACACACACACACACACACACACACACGACGGGCACGCTGAAACGGACACGTAGATGAAACATCGGACCAGACTTAGTTCACACATTCCGCCCGTTACACCCTCTCACACCTTCATCCATAACAATCATTCATGTATTCCCCTAAACATTCATTTACAAAATCTATCTGCATACCATTTACACATTCTACCCTTAACTTTTTTTTTTAATAAATAAAATAAAATAAACTTCCGTCAGCACACCCCGCTCGCATCAACATCCACACGCCACCCATTAAACATATTCACACATTTCACCAGTAATACCTACTCAGACACTCTACCCACAACACCTATCTACACACATCACCCATAATACTTTTCCACAAATTCACCCACAAGCCGCAACGCTGATTCAGAAACTCCATCCGAACATTCATTTACACATTCTACCCATAACCCCAGTTCACACACACCACCCTTAGAACTTAGTTACACACTCCACCAATAATACCCATCGTCCTATTTCATACGTTAGCTGATAGAATCAATACTTTACAGTTAATTTAATCTGCTACTGCGTTGAAGCGTTTCGGTTCACTTCGTCCACATTCTATAGAAATAGAAATAGAAAAATATTTATTCAACGTGCACAAGTGACAAGTGTAATAAATAACAATTAAAAAAGCAAACAAAGACGTTCTCATTTTGTCAACTTCCTAGCTCGTCAACAATTCCATTTCGTCCGTACATTCAATTCCCAAATCGTCCACATCCCTACATCGTTTACATTCCTAACTCGTCCACATTCCCATGTCATCCACATTCCAAAGTTGGGACACTGGACGAAATGGAATTTGTTGACGAGCTAGGAAGTTGACAAAATATGGGAATGTGAACTAAGCGAACCTAAACGCGTTGAAGCGGAGTTCGTGTTAGACTTAGTTCCCCCCGCGCCCCCAGGGCGGGCAGCGGCGCGCCGCGGCTGCCGCCGAAGCCCCCGCCGGCGCCGCCGCGGCCCTAGCCCCGGCCGCTCGAGGACGGCTCGCTCGGGGTGCACTACTCCTGCGACACCCTGTAGCGACCCTCAAGGACAGGCGCATGCAGCCGCGTCATGCTGAAGTGAAGTGGCAGTGAAGTGAACCAGAGGTGCCGGCGAGGTGTGCAGTGAGTTTTAGGGTGTTTAGAAGTGGAGACATTTTGGGGTCATCTGGAAACTAAGGTTTCACCAGATGTTTTGAAGCTAAATTTAAGTGGGGACGTTTTGGGGAGAAGTGGGGTAGCAAGTTTTAAAGCACAATAAATGGGGTGAACTGTGTAAAGGAAGAGAAATGTTGTCTACAAGGCACAGGAAAATAATGAAATCTAGCGGAGGCGGCGTGGTTTGACAGTAGTTAATACAAATGTGACATTTGAAACTGTAACACAATACTTAGGGGCCTGATGGTTCCGAGCCAAAAAGGGGAAAAAGCGATGTGACTCGGTCCGTCTGTCTGTCTGTCCGTCACAGCTGGTTGTCCCAAGAAATACTAATGCTATGCGATTCGAAATTTAAAATAGTTTTAGATAATGCTTTGCAAAATATTTGGCAAATAGAAAATATTCAAAAATACCGTTCGTATCTTCAAAGTCATCGTCAAAAAGTAGGTTACGTGGTCAACAGGTGTTACGACAACATATAAGCGTTCTCCACTTTTTGCCGCTTCAACGGCGTACAAATTTTATATTAAGAGATTTCATCTCTGTACATACACCTACCTAAATGTTATATTAAAATTAAAATTCCCTGCTTGTTAAGTTCCTACAATTTATTTATTTGGATTGTAATAATAAATTACCTTTTCAGGCAATTATCCTATTATTACAATAATTACAATAGATTGAATTCCAATAAATTAAATTGAATTAATAGATTGAGTTACAATTAATAAATAATGTCAATTCACAATCAATAAGTCATTAAAATTAAAATACTTAGTTTACAATAAAAATATACCCAGTTAATTTATGCATTTTCCAATTCTGTGTCTTCGATGTTTACAGAGGAAAAAACCTTAAATAAAAAATTATATTATTTCCGCTATGGGACAAGAGATGGCTCTGACCGTCTGCCCTATTCAAGTAGTGTACCCAAAGTAGCACAAACATTATTAGATGACGGCTCGGAACCCTCGGCGCGCGAGTCCGCCTCGCCCTTCATCGGTTTTTGTAATGGCAAACAGAACAGTGTTTTAGAATAAGATAGAACAGTGTTTCGTAAACATGACACGTCTAGATATGTGGCTTATTAGGAATGAGGTCAATAGCTATAGCTAGTCGAGTGAGGTCTATCTGTAATTTTTTGACAACCGGATAGCCTAGTGGTTAGACACCCTGACTATGAAGCTCGAGGTCCCGGGTTCGATCCCCGGTCGGGGCAGATGTTTGTGTGATGAATACGAATGTTTGTTCTCGGGTCTTGGATGTTTGATATCATTGATATGACAATATATAAGTATGTATTTATTAGACATAATGAAAACGGGATATTGACCGCGATTACCTTATAGGTTTGATTAACCGCGAATCATTTAAAACTGTTATGTATTTATTACGGACCAACCGCCCTCTGGACACCAAATGTCGGAGCGAACGTTTCCGAAGCGCATATGCTCATTTGCACCTATAAATCTCTCTAGCCTCGAATCGCGGCTCACTTTCGACCAGACGACAAGCGAGATGACAAGCGACATGACTAGCTATGAACCGATCACGACGCGCTCCCCCGGCTCGCTCGCCGCGGCTTTTTTCGTAATGACTTTCCAAGTAAATTATAGAAGATGCGGTGTCCAGAGGGCGGTTGGTCCGTGGTATTTATCTATATAAATAAGTATGTTTAGCCGTTTTCTAGTGAGTACTCATAGTACAGGCTTTGTCTAGTTTGGGACTAGTTCAATTGGTGTCAATTGTCCCGTGATATTTCTTTATATTTATTCTCCACCAATGAGCGACAAGCTACTGGCCTATGATTGGTGGAAATTGACAGATAGACCTCGCGCGACACTAGCGATGCTAGCGGATTTTTGACTCACGACAGCCCTCGTTGAAATCAAACAGAAAAATACTCGTGTATTCTGAAAAAAAAAATAGAAAATGTAATTTTGAAAATGGGTCAACGACTTTTCTTTGCCACTCGTTGCCATGGAGATGTCCCCTGGGTAACACAACAAGAATATTATTTTCTAAGACCCCACTCTCCCTAAAGTCAGGTTTGCATGCTTAGGAGATGGAACATGAAAGAATTGGCAAATAACTGTCGAAACTCCTAACGTTTGTTGGAGTGGTGGAAAATCTTATTTTTTAGACGAGTTAACCAGGGGACATCTCCATGGCAACGAGTGGCAAAGAAAAGTTGATTGACCCAAATATAACTGACTTCAGTTATAATAAAGCCTGGTCATTATTTTGTGCGGTGCTGCCATGTTGCGAAATTTCTATGGAACTAATTTATTATTATACTGGTATCATTTGTGCTGCTAATAATGTCAAATATTAAGAAATTTCAATAACATTTCAACATCTACTCAGACTGCCCTAATCAGGAACAAAACATTATTTATAATGTCTGGAGGGTTTTTTTGTCCTATAAGGAAGGCAAACGAGCACTGCCCCTGACACCCGCAACCCCGATGGGTCTGCAGATGCGTTGTCAACCTAGAGGGCTAAGATGAAATGCCTCTTGTGCCTGTCATTTACCCGGCTGTCTTACTCTCCACACCGGAACACATCAATCCAAGCACTGCTGCTTAGAAGCAGGATTAGCGAGTAAAGTGGTAGTAGCAACCTCGCACAAGGTGCTACCATCCGCAAAATACGTGTAAAATTCGTCAAATACTTTGCTAAATGATGACAAAATGGAACTGACAGCTATTTAAATAAATATTCATAAAGATAAAAACGAAAATAATCAACAAATCGATTATTTTCATTGATTCAGAAAATAGCTCCATCTCTCGCCACTAATACGCAACTGTAGAAGTTCCTTAGTGGGTGAGCCGCTTGATGAAGCTGCTCATAGATGGCGTTGAGGAGAGATCCTCCAAATAAAATATGACACAATGCATTGAAAAATTCGTTAGGTTCAACCGGTTAAGCATGGCTTAATTGGTGGAGCGTGGTACGGATTACCGAGGTTGCTGGTTCAAGTCCAGCTGCTTAACTGATTTTTCTTTGCATCGCCATAGTATGTTGACAGCTATTCAGTGACAAGGCGTCGATTCTCGTAGTAATCGTTGTCTATATTAATTGAGATTGTACCTATGGTAAATCGAATATAGTTCTGTGGAACGTCAAAATAAGGATATAACTCGAGGACTACCAGAATCGGGGCCTACGTCAAAGTTCATGTCATTATCAGGGTTTACTATATTAATCACAAAAATAACCCAACCAATAAACCGACAATTCCATTTTTAAAACAAGCTTTTTTGCTGACTACTTTTTGTTGTCCGTTCATGTATTGTCATCCAACTTACATGTCCATACCAAATTTCAACTCGATGCGATTAACCATTGAAGAGTTCCCTCCTGCGGAGACGATCCTGACTGCACCACCAGGATTTCACTACCAGATTATTGCATTGTCACCGGATTTACATAAGTATGCAAAATTTCAGCTCTATCGAACATCGGGAAGTGGGTTAAACTTAACTTGCAAGATTTGACCCGAACATACATACATACATAAAAACATTGTAAGTTAAATAAAAGCTTGTAACTTGTAAATAAGGCTCTCACGACAGACAATCTTACTCGCTAACCCTGCCACTAAGCAGCAGTGCTTGTATTATTGTGTTCCGGTGTGGAGAGTCAGACAGCCGGTGTAATTACGGGCACAAGAGGCATTTCTTCTTAGCTCTCTAGGTTGGCAACGCATCTGCAAACCCCCCAGGGTTGCAGGTGTCTGTGGTGATCACTTACCATTCAGGTGACCCACTTGTTCGTTTCCCTTTTTTGTCGTACAAAATAAAACTTTTTTTTTTATATGACGAGGAAGGCAAACGAGCAAGTGGGTCACCTGAAACTTCACAAAATGTTACCCAGAATTTATATTCAGTCAATGTAGCAATATGTAGTGGCACTAATTTGCATAAATATAATGAGGGAAAAATAATGATGAGGGCTGAATGACATATTTTTGAGACATTATGTCGCCTTTGAATATGTCTAAAAATGTAATTTAAATAAAAATGTGAAGAATAATGCAAAAATATGAATTTAAACGGTAAATTAAGATTAGGCCTAAAACATGTTTTGCCACACGAAAAAAACGTGTGACGTCATTATATTTAGTACTAACACGGCGTTATCTAATAAATGGGTCAATCAAGTTTTTAATGTTATTGTGTCCCGTCACTCAGGGGACAACAGTGATACAGTTGCTTAGAAAAATGTCATGTATACTACTGCATGCTTACGAGATAGGGCATGAAGGAGTAGGCTTATAACTGTTACAACTCCTAACTTTTAGTAGATTTGTATCCTAGAAAATCATACTTTTCATGAGTGACCGAGAAGACGTCGCCATGGCAACGGGCAACACTTAAAAGTTGATTAACCCAAATGATGCAGCGTTGAAAGTGGTAGTCACATGGTACCTCGCCGTGATGTGCAGTATAACTAAATAATTGTAAATGTAAATAAAAAAAAAATTGAATTATTGTCGACATTCCATGGTTTGTAATTGTTTTTTTTTTGGATTTAAAAGGTTGATTTTGTTAGGGTTCCTTAGCTAAAATGGAACCCCTATAGTTTGGTCATGTTTATAAAGTACAAGATTTTTTTGTAGGTACTATTTGGGTGTTACCACATCAATCGATCGATGGTAGAATGGGACAACCGACATCGGTCGATAGTTTCTACCACAGCGATCAATCGATGTCGATCGATCAGCCAAAGCTACCACACGAATCGATCGATGATCAATCGATTGGTGTGGTAACACCTTTTGGATTCTACATACGCATGATTTTAGTACCGATCTAGCCACTAGAAGATTTAATCTAACATTGGAATTGCTAGGTTAAAATAAAACTTGTAATTACTCAAAATGTTGTAGTCAAGTCACTGACATGTTAGTGGAAAGACTTTTTCCACGGACAAGGCGAAAAGCAATCTTATCTCACAGCCAAGGACGATAATACCAAGCGGACTGCCAATGTGTATACAATGGCGCGTTCCTTTACAATAATAAGCCTGATGCAGCTAGTTTCACTATAGAGGGGTCTCTGTACCATACAATTCGTATGGCACTTGGACCTCTGCCTAACAGCGCCATCTGTACTAGTTTTTTCTTTGAGTTCATAGATGGCGCTACTGTGTTAAGGACTAAGCATCCGGATAATATTAGATTAAAAGGATCTGCAGAATTAAAGAGACTCAATTCTGAAAATGGGTCAATCAATTTTTAAGTGCCACTCGTTTGCCATGGAGATGTCCCCTGGACAACTCGTCAAAAATATGATTTTGAAAGTCAGGATTTGCATGCTTAGGGGATCTGTCGTAACTCCTAAAGTTTGTTGGAGTGGTGCCTTAGAAAATCTCATTTAGGCGGGTCACCCAGGGGACGTCTCCGTGGCAACGAGTGGCAAAGAAAAGTTGATTGACCCTTTTACTACTACGAAATTGAATGTGGAAATTAACATAATTTAGAATTGAATCTGTTTTATTCGGAAGGTGTGGTGCCGTTTCAGCTTAGTACACTCTGGAGCAATAACAACAGGTCACATTCGACATAATTCTGATCAGTTTTCATCGCTCACCCGTTACTTTGCGGAGGTCCATATTCATGATTTAAATACGATTACCTATCTCAAACACTAAAAACTATTGACCGAATTTCATTTGTTCGAAATTTTCATTTGCCCTAGCTAATGTATTTTTTTCTCAAATTAAATATTTCAGGATTTTTATAAAACAAACCTAACCTAAAGGGTTCCACGCGATAGTCCTCAAATAAATCCTGAAATATTTTCATTTTCAGAAAAAAATGCACCTGGGCAAATAAATATTTCGTACATACGTAATTTAGTGTCGAGGTAGGTTACCTACAGTTAAAACAATTAATTGGCTCACCAGCGACCACATTTCAAATAGCGACAAATGTATATTTCCATGCTACACGACTCAACACATGCTACACAGACCCCACTATCTCCACCACTGCACTATACGCTGACGCGTTTCGGAACCCGACAAGTCAATTTTCAAAGAACGTAAACCGTCGTTCAACATGCTTTGGGCATGTTTGGGCTCAACATGCTTAAGCATTTAAGTCTGCATAAATGGTTTATTAATTTACTAACAATGTATAGACACCAAGTCTAAAAAAATATATTTTTTTAATTTATGTGTAGCATGTTGAACGGTGGTTTTGATGCTTTGAAAACGGGCTCGTAGAGTCCCGAAACGCGTATAGTCTAGTTGCGTGAAAACATGCGAGGTTGCGGGTGAGCGAATTATAATTGGGTGGGTTTGCTGCGATCCGTCGCTATGCGTCACCACTGTGGCAGTAGGCATACTACCCACATATTTCAATGAATTTATATATGTAATAATGCAGTCTTTCTTTGGGTAGTTGTGTTGAAACGTAATGAACAGCGGTCGTTCTGAGATTCTAGTGTAATTTTTGTCTTAAGAAAACGTCTCGAGGGGCTATGGGTAAATTGGCACCCCCAAAGAATTGTCAATACTATTTGATACACGTAACGCAAACACGATCGAGACGTATTTTTGGCTGTTGATTACACTAGACGCTCTGTAAGCAGCACTGATGTCATATAAGTTGACACTACCTTCAATTACTCCATTTATTATAAGATTTGAAGTAACGGTCAAATTGTTACACATTTTTCGGCAATTCTAAGACAAATAAGAATAACCAACTTAGAAAAGTTGAAAACCCCCGACATTGACATTTCAGAGTCGAACATTTCAAAAACGTGTTAACCGATTTTAATGAAACTTGGCTAAGAACCATCTCGATTAAACAAAACCGTATTGAAATCGGTCCATCCGTTTGGGAGCTATGATGCCACAGACAGATACACAGGTCAAACTTATAACGTCGTTATTAATTCGTCAGGGGTTATAAAAAAACATGAAATCATTAATTAATTAATAGTGTCCTCGTATAATTAAAAACGTTGGCATAATATTTAACAGTTAACTTTCAAATATTAAAATAAATGGAGTACTTATACGAATCGAAAAAATGAAATATGATGATTGATGAAACATATAATTTTCAATGAAAATGCATTTATGTACATAAACATAGATAATATTGTATATGTTAGGTCTAAGACGAGGGCCCCAAGTGTGCAAATGTGTGCGTGCATGTGTTGTATTATAGTATGTTTCATAAAACGCTGCGAAGTTTTCGTGTATTTTTTTTTTTGCTAAAGCAGTTTAGATCAAAATTGCCGCATGTTTAAATGTATGCTTTTCAAAAAGCAATTGTTTAAATTCACAAATAAGCATAATGAAATGGTAATGTTTGTAAGTTAATACGATAAGGTGACAAACATTTACAACCATACCTACAGATTTCATCAGAACTTGCACAAATAGGTCGGATGAGTACCGAATGAAGGTATCTGTGTTACCAAATGGGTCAATGAACTTGTTGCCCTGGAGATGTCCCCTGGGTAACACAGCAAAAATATGATTTTCTAAGGCACCGCGCCCCAGGTCAGGATTTGCATGTTTAGGAGAAGAAGCATGAAGGAATTGGCATACGGGTATAACTGTTGAAATTCCCTACGTTTGATGGAGTGGTGCCTTAGGAAATCTTATTTTAGAGGTGTGACCCAGGGGACATCTCCATGGCAACGAGTGCCAAAGAAACGTTGATTGACCCGAATACGTTAGAGCCTCGAGGACTGCCAAGCGAAGCGTATTCAAATACACAGATACTTTTATTTTATCCTTCTATCCATTAATGCCGGCTCTGAGATAATATAGGGAGATGTTTAAATTTTTTTTCATAAGTAGAAAATTTAACGATAAAATTGTTCATACATATTTAGCCACAAATATATGTGAGTTGGTACTTGAATGTAGAATAGACATGTATGGCATGTATGTGATTGTATTTATGTTGAGTAGCCTAAGAGAAGACCACCTGTACGATAGTAGAGTTATCTGTACATACTATATTATTGTGATAAATATATGACACATTATATACAGTTTATGCTCGTTTTATTTTACTTGCCCAGCTCTTGCCCGCTTGCCAACGACTCCGTCTGCACAGAATTTGATTATTCCTATCCCGTGGGGATTCTGGGATAATAACCTAGCTATATAAAAAAACCGGCCAAGTGCGAGTCGGACTCGCGCACGAGGGTCCGTAGAAAGATTTTAACGCTTTTCCCCAGTGTTTTAAGAAGTCCAGTGTCAGCGGAGCCCTGCTCTGCTCTTAAGCATAATGTACGCACTGTGGGGTCAACTTATATTGGTCTGCGACATCTACAGACAGACATAAAAAATTAAGATTTTGAGACTTTTCGGAGTGGTTGTGCTATAAGAGCTATGTACTAAGGGTATGTACTTTCTAGTTGGTCCCATTGTCACCAAGTCAGGATCGGATAATGGGATCCCAGGGAAATCGAGGGTGACCCTCAATTTTTTATAGATTTTGAGGATTATTTACTTTTGTTTTTTTTATGGTGGTTTGAAGTACTTTCTTGTTAAAAGATTTTTTATTTCACAATTTTATGCAAGTTTGATGTTTAAAGAATTGTCCTCCAACTCCTAACAGCTATGGAGTTGTACCTTCCATCATCAGCTCTTCAACATGAGATGATGACTACCAGACGCAATTACTTGAATAGCCTTAGAAAAGATATCAAACACATATGTGCCCATAAAATTTGAGTGTTCCCTCGATTTCCCTGGGATCCCATCATCAGATCCTGACTTGGTGACAATAGGACCAACTCGGATTTGCAATTGACGGAGTAATCGGTGTACATAGATAAAAAAAACATACAGTGGAACATAGAACATCTTTGAAGTTGGTTAAAAAATAATTCTCAAATATTTAAGCTTTATCAAGTAGCTGTTGCCCGCGACTTCGTCTGCGTAGATTTCGGTTATCGCTGTCCCGCGGGAACTATATAATTTTCCCGAATAAAAAGTAGCCTATGTTATTCCTTAATATTCAATCTATCTTCTTACCAAATTTCATCTAGATTGGTGCCGCGGTTTTCCTGTGAAGAGGTAACAAACAGACGGACAGAGAGACAGTTACTTTCGCATTATAATATTAGTTAGGCTTTTCGTCCCGAATAGCGTGGCTAGGCTACTGGTAAGGGTATGGATGTCCACATCTGGCGGCGCGGGCGCACGTGGCTAGCCGAGAGAAAGCGGCGCGCTGCATTGTTTAAGGAGCAGTCGGTTCAGAAAAAACCGGACAAGTGCGAGTCGGCCTCACGCACGCACTTCTCTCTCTCTTTTGTCCTCTTTAGGGGTGGAATTATCAAAACCGCTGAGACACATGTCTCTTTATCACACGTAAGTATAAATCATTATTTAATCGTCAGCCGAAACACAAAATTTTAAGAACCTCGCTTCAAAACAGACCGACTTTCGTACAAACTTTCATCGCATATTTTTAACCTTCAGGGGTGGAATTTCGAAAAATCCTTCCTTAGTGGATGCCTACACCGTATCTATGTGCAAAATTTCAAGTCTCTAGGCCAGCGGTTTGGCCTGATATATGCGTTGATAGACGACCCAATCATTCATTATATTATGTAGGTAAGTTTGTACTTACATAAGATTACAGGAAAAATAAAACGATGTTTTTAAATAAAATAGTACAGTTTTTCAAAAATTATAAACAATAACATTAGTTCCATTTGAGGACAGGAGATGGCGCCGTGCACCTGTCTCTGAATATCCTAAATTTAAAAACTACCCACAGACGAGGCCAAAGATATGCCCACGTTTGAGTTAGAAAAATATGTATACAGACCTTATTACCGTGGCAACAAGGTCGATGTATACATATTTTTGTAAACATGCGTCGATGTATATGTCTGACCTTGACAGCAGTACTTAAAGTAACACAAATAATACGAGGTAATTTGATGGGCTTAAGCTTAGAAAACCCACTTTCCCGACATGTACACAAAATTTCTCTAAAAGTCCACTTTCTGCAATATCTAAACTCCCGAAACGTACACTTACCCATCTGGGGTACTTTCCCAGTAGGTAGCTAAGTGCATGTTCATTTTCACAAAACGTACATTTTCCGTAAATGCACACCCAAAATGCAAAATCAAGATGGCTGCCTAGTTTTCCAACTTCGACGACGGATTTGAAACGGCTCTTTTGGGAAAGTGTACCTTCTGTGAAACTACCATCTGACGTGCTCTTTTGGGAAGTGTAGGCACCAATTGGGAAGTGCACTTTTAGAGAAAGTGCTTTCGGGAGTGGGTTTTTGAGGCATTTGACGACGGTTCAATCTTCACTCATCCTCCACGTACCAGCTCGCGACGACCAGCATGCAGAGCCCCAACGCCGTACAGCAGGACGGCCATCGCGCGTCCCTTGACCGCCGTGAAGGTCGCGCTGCCAACATAGAAAAGCACCACCAGCATCAACGTGGGAAACCACGGCAAGACCAACAATGCCTTCTTTTCTTTGTTCGTTATTCCCGCTGTCAGCATGATATTAGAGATGAACAATACAATAATATATATTGCAAACAATATTTTTGCTGTGGCCCAATGTAAAAGCCAGCCGTAATACATTTTTGGAACCAAAATAGATATATTTCCTTTCCCCATGGCCCGGACCACATCGAAAACGAGCATGGCTTTTATGAAATGTATGATTGCAATAATACGCGTTCCGGTTGTCAGATTTATGGTAAAGAGACTTTTCTCCAGCATCCTGCGAGCCTGCTCCTAAGACTTGTGTATCGAGTCCTCGGAACTAAACAGCTACTGCTTCAATTTTCTTAGTTGGTTACGAAAAACCAGAGTTCTAAATTTGTGTGAACCGAAATATTTGAACGCTCAACGTGACGAACTTTTGATATTTTTCTGTCACTAATCACCATAGATATTTTTCGCTCTGGGTAGCTACTGCAGAAAAAAAAACAATTAAAATAGCTGAAAGGAAATGTCAACGCGCGATTTCCCCTCTGCCAATCAATTAAAATTAACTTGCAAGATTTGACCCGAACATTATACATACATACATACATTGTAAGTTAAATAAAAGCACTCAAAAAATAGCAATAACTTTATTAATAAAAAACATTATCACGAAATCGGTCTGGAAAGTAATAATAATAAAACCTATTCCACGAAATGCTTTTTGAATGACATCTGTAAAAATACATTGTGAAAAAAATCTTACATCCCAATTAATTTTAATGACAAACAAAACTATAGTGAATTAAACGGATCACTCACGTATGTAAGTCGAGTTTAGCCCGACATGTTTATTCGAGTCTCACAGTAGTTTCATGTTAAAAGTAACAAACAAAACTCACTGGGTTATAGAATAAAAAAAAAGATAATTCTTGCTTTGAAACGCGTCGGTATTTTCAATTAAATGTAACATTATAAATTCAACTAAAATACACAATAACTATTTACAATTACAATATATCAAGTAACTATTTCTGCTGAAAACGTAATTTATTGAAAACAGTTTTTAACTGCTTAAATGTATATTTAGAACATACGTAGCTTTACGTCGAAAAACATTTCAAATAATTGTCACTTCACCGACATTCATTCGACGAAAGGTCCGTTCCACAAGTCTTAAGAAATCTACTAATCTAGACTGAGTACATGTGGCTATGCCAAAATAAGTTTCATCGAAATTCGATGAACTGAGCATTCGATGAAGTGTATATTCAACTAAGTTTTTTTTTAAGTTCATGATGTGATGAGATAATTCGTGATTGCATACAGATCTAACATTAGTATATAATATTAACAACAGCTTCATACTTATTTAGTATCTGTGCATAGCTTTCAAATACAAACTGACAAACACTTTTTGAGTTTAGCCATTTCACAGACAAACAAACACTATAAAGACTTATATTATTATTACAACTACGCAGGAATCACTTCAATAATGTACCCATTGACCAAACACTAATAATGTTTCACATAATACTCTCTTCACATAATATAATATTGTACTAAAACTACCTTTGAGGAAGGTAACACACATAGGGAATACTTGTACGAAATGAAAACTACTAGATTCGTTTATGTTATTTTAAGTCAGACAATTTTATATGTATATTGACACAGCTAGATAAATTGCATGTAAAACTAGATGTCTTTTAGCCATTTAAAAACATAACCTAACCTATGAAATAAAAACAATTAATACGTGTAAGATAGCTAAGTGTGTATAAGTGTGGCGTTGGAGGGGAGGTGTTGCATGAACATTCATTAGTCGCATAGACGTAGCTATCTTACACGTGTTCACTGGACTTCAGCAAAGTAACGCCTAGTCTAAATAGCCTAAGACATTCCGAAAAATTTTTTAGTCGAAGAAAAATTTGGCGAAACGTTAATCAGACCAAAGAATCGTTAGGCGACCTTGTGCGAGGTCCGCCCGGATCGCTACCACCATCTTACTCGCTAATCCTGCCGCTCAGCCGCAGTGCTTGCACTGTTGTGTTCTGGTGTGGAGAGCAAGACAGCCGGTGTAAATTACGGGCACAAGAGGCATTTCATCTTAGCTCTCTGGGTTGGCAACGCATCTGCGAACCCTCCGGGGTTGTGGGTGTCTATGGGCAGTGGTGATCACTTACCATCAGGTGACCCACTTGCTCGTTTGCCTTCCTAGTCGTATAAAAAAACCATATTTATGGAGCAAAAGCTTGCTTTGCACTTTGCTTGTAGCTTACCGACCCGTAACGCAAGTTTATAAGAATCTAAATTATTTTCAATATACAATTTGAGCCGCAAAGCTAGCTCTCCGCGTAAGTTTCTTCTTAAAAAACGGATTAATGGGCGAAGGAGTTGACACTTTTAAATTGGTCTTCGATGGTCTTTTACTACTGTCGAAAGGTATGTTCGGACTCTGTCTCACGCTCTTATAATAATCCAGTGTGCCTTGCATCGAGTTGTTTTTCAGTTCAAACTTCACCTTTTTCGGCGTAGACAAACCATTCAGGCTACTATTCGATTTGTCTTGCTTGTGAAACTTTTTCATTTTATTAACAAGCACTTTCGCTTCGTCATCTTTCCTACCTTGTTTACTATTTCTTTTGGCGTTCTTATTTTCAATTTTAGCTCCATTCTCAACTTTAACCCGGTTCACATCTTTAACCTGTTTTTTCTTAATTTTAACCTCACTCTTTTCTTTAACCTCGTTCTTCTCAAGTTTACTTCTGACTTTGCCTTTCACTTTGTCACTTTTAACTTCAACATTGGCACCGTTAACTTCAAGTTGTTTGAGTTTTTTAACTTTCCCCGCACCAGCTTCACCATTGGCTTTCTCTTTCCTCGTCTTCGCTTTGATATCAACTTTGTTCCTGTCTGGTGTTTTGTCAAGTTTTCGCTTCTTGTTCTTGGGTTCCGCTACGTTCTCCTTGTCCGCTTGTTTGCGTTTGTGTTTCTTATTTTTCGGTTCAGCCTCTTCGACATGCCAGTCTCCATTCTGTAACGGAATAATTAAGAGTTAAATGGTGGTGCGGCCAGGATCGTCTCCGCAGGAGGGAACTCTTCAACGGTTAATGGCATCGACTTGAAACTTGGTATGGATGTGTAAGTTGGACGACAATACACGAACAGACAACAAAAAGCACAGTCGGCTAAAAAATCTTGCTTTAACAATGAAGTTTCTAACAGAAAACTTATGCAATATATGTATGTTTCGACTGTAGGTACTCACGGCGTTGCTGTGTTTGTCTGTCTGTTTGTTGGCGGCGGGCACGTCGTCCACGATGGAGAGGCCGGCGCGCGACCGGGCCAGCAGCCGCTTGCGGTGCTTGCGACTCAGGCCTGCGCACAAACACGCACACGTTGTAGCACTTGCATTATAAAGGGTGGCACATTTAGATCCACGGACCAACCGCCCTCTGGACACCGCATCTTCTATAATTTACTTGGAAAGTCATTACGAAAAAAGCCGCGGCGAGCGAGCCGGGGGAGCGCGTCGTGATCGGTTCATAGCTTGTCATCTCGCTTGTCGTCTGGTCGAAAGTGCGGCGCGATTCGAGGCTAGAGCGATTTATAGGTGCAAATGAGGAAACGTTCGCCCTGACATTTGGTGTCCAGAGGGTGGTTGGCCCGTGTTTAGATCGGTCAGTATGGGCAAATCTGTAAATATAAGACACACGAAGATGTTCTTAGAAACCATGTCTTTTTGATGGTAAGTGACCACCACTGCCTTTAGTCACGCGCAACCCCGGGGGGTTTGCAGATGCGTTGCCAACTTAGAGAGCCAAGCTGAAATGCCTCTTGTGCCCGTAGTTACACCGGCTGTCTTACTCTCCACACCGGAACACAACAGCGTAAGCACTGCTGATTAGCGGCAGGATTAGCGAGTAAGACGGTGGTAGCGATCCGGATGTAGCATGCTGAAATGAATACCGAATACTCAAGCCTGCCGTCCCTTGAAGCTGTGAAAAAATCAACCTTCTAAGTCGACGCAATCAAAAGATACAGTCATTAAAAAGGTTGTTTCCATACAAATTACCGTACTGTGAAAACCTAAAAGGTACTTCCAGTTGTCCTAACTTGTAGAAACTTGAAATTTGGTATGAAGGTAGCTCTTATAGCACAACCACTCAGAAAATTCTCAAAATCTTAAATTTTTATATCTGTCTGTGTATAAAGAAAGACATTTATTTGGTGCATAGGTAACAGTACAGAAAAATAACATTATAAAATTAATAATTAAGTTATTTAATAACTTATCAGCAAAATACACCAAACAGGTTGCCCCACTCAGCAACCAACAAAAAATTACACACCAATATAAAATGACCCCACACTGTGTACATTTTGCTTAGGAGCAGGGCTCTGCTAACACTGGACAACTGAAATCACTGGAGAAAAGCAGGAAAACTTTGTTACGGAACCCTCGGCGCGCGAGTCTGACCCGCACTTGGCCGGTTTTGTTATTTATTGCATGTAAATTCCTTTAGTTACGTTGTGGCAATAAATGTGTTTTTTTTGTATGTGTGTCTGTGTGTCTGACCTCTGAGCGCCAGTTCGTCCCCGCCGGCGCGCAGCGTCTTCTCGAGCGCGCGCAGCGAGCTGGCGGCGCGGCGCACGCGCAGCCGCCCGCCGCTCACCGGCTGTGGGGACGCCTGCCGCGGACGCTCGCCCGATGCAAACTGCTCCAGCCTGAAAAAAGGTATTGGCTTGATGACTAATGTCAAATTATTATAATTTTTAGTACAGTTTGTGGTTATCATGCAGAAAATTGGATACGGATTTACCATTTTTTTTTATACAACGAGGAAGGCAAACAAACAAGTGGGTCACCTGATGGTAAGTGATCATTACTGCCCAAAGACACCGGCAACCCCGGGGGGTTAGCAGATGCGTTGCCATCCTCGAGAGCTAAGATGAAATGCCTCTTGTGCCCGTAATATCGTCGTAACATTGTAATATTGTCGTATAAAATAAATAAATAAAATAACATGTCATAAATAGGAAACGATTGGTACCATGACAGGCGTATGAGGTCAAGCTACATACAGAGCGCCCGCGCGGCCCCAGGGCGCCACAGTACTCACAGCGCGAGGCAGCGGCGGCCGCGGCGGTGGCCGGCGCCGGCGGCGGAGGCCAGCAGCGGGCGCAGCGCGGCGGCGAGCAGCGGCGCCGGCGCCGGCAGCGCCCGCAGCACCACGTCCACGCGCCCCGCGCGCGGGTCCAGTGCTCTACAGCAAACATAATCAAGTTAGCAAGTAAATTCACACAAGACTAAGAACCATAAAACCCTCGAATTTTCTTAGCCACCCTCGCTAAAGTTCAGATTAACCTCAAATTTGTTGTGGCTCGTTCTAGTGTTTAGATTAAAAACCTACAATTATTTTGCAAGCTCTTCACCTGTCCCGATGTCTGTCCGTCTGTAATCAAATCTTAAAAATCGGACTTGTCAAGTTGAAATCATTATTCGGAGGAATAAAACAAAAATAATCTAAATCCAAATAATTTACATACACTGCGCTATTTCATCGATATTACCCATGTGTTATTTCATCATCACTGTCGTCGTCA
>OY829533.1:6569837-6675731 GCA_963691665.1 Clepsis dumicolana | reverse complement strand
ATTTTTCTGAATTAAGTACTAGACCCAAAGTCCATGGTGTTAGTAAGTCAATGCCTCATAGGACACTTTGTAGTATGCCAATCTATATTCTGTCCGTCCGTTCACGAGAATTGGCCCAAAAATCTATACGAAAATAAAAACAAAATTTAACGAAAATTGGTTTTAGAGAACAACCTGACAGACATACGAAAGCATTTCTGTGCAAGCTGAAGCGCAGACGCTCCGCTCACTTCGTTAGCTCCGCCAATAAAGTGAGACACCGAAACAACGCTCAGAAACGAATCGAGAGCGGACTTACCTTCGAAATCTCTTCCAGGTAACAATCGGTGATGTGTAACGACATCGAGATGGCGTTGCGGGCGAACAGTGGCGTCTTCACCGCCAAAATACCTGCACAGGGGAATAATTACTGGATTATGCCTCGCGAATCATTTCATCATCACCAGTTTTTTTTATGTCCTTTTACAGTGAGACTGTTTGTGCTACAGTTCCCACGCGTGCTGGGAACTTGGGAACTTCACACACATTCGTCATTTCTAGGGTTCCGTACCCAAAGAGTAAAAAACGGGACCCTATTACTAAGACTCCATATAGGTAAATACATACTTATATACATATTAAACATCCAAGACCCGAGAACAAACATTCATATTCATCATACAAACATCTACCCCGACTGGGGATTGAGCCCGGGACCTCAAGCGTCATAGTCGGGGTCTCTAACCATTAGGCTATCTGGTCGTACAACAGATAGACCTCACTTGACACTAGCGGATTTTAGTCTCGCGATAGCATCCGTTGAATAAGCTTACCGTCCTTATGTGAGAGCATGTCAGCGAAGTGGTTGCAGGCCTGTTCGCTCCACGCGCTCCGCTGCACACAGCGCAGAGCTCCGCGCAGGTAGCGACGCACCAGCTGAGGATGAGCGTGTAGGAGTTAAACTGGCAAGCGGGTCAAGTGATCAGTGTTGTATTCTAAGGCCAGCTTCTCTTAAGCGATCTAATTATAGTCTTGCGACTAATGGCAGATAGAGAAAAGTCAGCAGCAGAAGTAGCTAAGCAACCGAAGCAGTAACAATGATCTAAACACAGCTCTATTGTTATAAACATAAGAGCTTGTGTAAATCATTGTGACCGCTTCGGTTGCTTAGCTACTTCTGCTGCTGACTGTATCATGAGACTGGAAGTCTAAGAACTTGGGGACTAGTTTTAACTGACTTCGAAAAAGGAGCAGGTGGGCCATTCTATAGAAAGTTGTATATAAACACCTTTAAACTCGAATTTTGAACTTTTTATGTTATATCTACTTAGAATCAGGAGTACTATAGATTCTAATAGGTGAAAAAAGTGCCCTAAAATATTGTGTTCCATTCCATTACCTTTTCAAATACACTTATATGAGAATAACAAAATGGAAGTACAAAATATGTAATGAAAATTATAGGACACTTTTTTTCACCGATTAAAATCAATAGTACTCCTGATTCTAAGTACATAAAAGTTACAAAATTCCAGAAAAAAATGCAATAATATGAAGACCAGAACCGTTGTCAAGGACACACTCACCATCAGAAACTTGTCAATCCTGTGCTGGTCGATGCCGAACCACTCGGTAGCGAGCATCTTGAACCCGGCCCGGGCGAGCAGCATGGCGCTCTGCAGCTGCTCTGGGGGAAAAAGGTCCAGGATACCGGCTATGCTTTCACACAGGTCCTCCTGGAAGGTGGGCAGAGTTAAGAGAATGTAACCGTACTATGTGACCCGTTCAGGGGCAGGGGTCTTTACAGTGGTGGTCTTAGGTTTTCCATCGCATAGTCAACAACCTCTAGGAAAATCTTGCGCTTTTTAAAGCTATGTTCAAATATGGCGCAAAGTGTTTAGTGCTTTTTAAACATACAGGTGGCAACACGGCACAAAAAAATATTCAAACTCACATATTTAAGTTAAAAAAGAGATTGTAATAAAAGAAGGGAGATGCTGGGGGAAGCCTTTGCCAACGGGCACACAGGAAACATTATTATTTGTACCTTTGTATCTGAATTGTAAGGCTTAATAAATAAATAAAATAAAAAAAAGTACCTGGACAAGAGGTTTGTCAGACATCCACACAGCGTAGAACAAGCCCTTCCATACTCTAATAAAATCATCTTCTTTGAATTCTGGAAACACAAAAATTCTACTAAATTCGGGGTTCCTATATATACATCAGATTTTATGCGATACTTCTTTAAACAGTTTTACTATCGATACACACAATTCTAAACGCTTATGTTTGGCTCAGATGTTATGTTTTTAGGTTATGTCACCACTCGCAAACATTAACGCAAAAATCACTCAAAATAACACGGCAAACGGCATTAAACGCATGAAACGTACCGTAATTCTTCTCGAAACAGTTCATAAGCCACTTTTTCAACGCTCTGAGCACTCGGTCGCGCGTTTTTTTCTCATTTCCTGACAACAGTCTTGCGAACTTTATTTCCTGCGCGACAACCACCAGTTGCTGTTTCTTGCACTTGTCGAGCGGTTTTTTCTTGATTTTGCGCTTTTTCTCGCTACTTTTGTCGGTCGCTTTCATTTTGATAAATATAACGAAAGAATTTTAAACGAAAAGCGTGCGGACCCCGAGTGCGTCGTGGGTTGGGTTTTTTTTTTACTTGCATGACATGACATTGACAGATCGCGCATGTGCGTGCTGCCAGCCAGCCTTTTTTTATACGATAAGGTAAAGGTCGGCAAACGACAAAAATAAAACTTCAAAGGTGCTTAGCGGGAAACCGTTGAGAGTAGATCGTGTCACTGGATAGCAAGTGGACAGTCTGTTACATATAGCAACACTGGTTTCCTGCTCCTTGTAAGATGGCGGACAGGACTGAGCCAGGCTAATGCTGTACGAGTTAATTATTAATAAAGTATTACCTAACTACCTACCAAGTTGTCAATCACATAACATGGTGTCAGAAGTGAATTGACCAACACCCAACACAATGAGCAAAGAAAGCAATGGTCAGGATGGCGGGGGCGGCGGAACCGCGTGCTATTGCACGATTGGAATGTCTCTGGGTTCTGGGCTTAAACCCTTAGACCTGAGATCCAATAACATGCCGTGCGCTTAGAAAAGTTGGTTTACCCAACTTATTATATACCTGAGAGCCAACAATTTGGACAACTCAACCTACCAGAGGAAGGTAGCAATTCTGCTCCATTTTATAGGCACAGACGCTTTAACAATCTTCTACTCATTTGACATCGACAAAATTACATTTAAAGAGGTTACAGAAAGATTCACTAATCACTTCATGCCGCAAGTGAATTTAACTATGGAACGCCACAAGCTATTTAACCGCCGCCAAGGTCCTCAAGAATCCATAGACGATTACATTACAGACCTGAGGAACATAAGTCAACAATGCGACTTCAAGTCATTGCACGATGATCTACTCCGTGACATATTCAGCTTAAACCTCAACTCAAGTAATCAATACATAAAAGAAAGCATTCTTACTAACAAGCCAGAAACATTAATAGATGCAGTCAAATTAGCCAAACAATTGGAAACGACCAGACAGCAAGTAAAAACACTAGAGGAAACCAGTGTTGCTATATGTAACATCTTCCTTTGAATTTTAGTTTCTGTGCTTAATGTTGTTTGGTCGATATTAAAGATAGTGTATCAAATTAACTTGATAGTTTCCTCTGTTTATTGCCCCCAAGTACCCGTCGGCCGTTGCTCTCCTCCACTGTGATGGGACTAATAAAAAAAAAACCACAGACTGGCTGTTTGTACCCAATCAAAGAAAACTCCAAAATGATTCACTTCGGTTTTCTTTAATCTTGTATCTAATTTCCTTCTATATTCATACAAATGTAAGTGTTATAACACTTACATTAAAGTGTAAATAAGTTTACATTTGATTAATAAATCAAATGTAAACTTATTTACACTTTAATTTGGCAGTATTCTTAAACAAATACTGTCTGGACAATACACTTGTACTATTATGTATTTAGCACGACTAGCCGCGACTTTGTTTGTCACGCAAGATTATGTTACCCGTCCCGTTGCATTCTGAGTGACAGAAAAGGACGGGCAGTTGTTCTCGCGCGAGATAGAAGTCGCACTGTGAGTGTTGCTAGACATAGTGACAATACCGCAAAATTTAAATTTAAAAATAAATAAATAAAATCTTTTGCAATTTTATGGCTTTTCACTTTTCACGGTTTTATCTTGGTTTTTTCGACGTAAAGTAGCCAGTACTTTTGAAAATAGGAAACCATGAAACCATCTATAACTTCACTAACAGGATAACGGGAATGAAAGGGTAGCAACACTGGTAGCAGAATGACCAGAATGAACTGAATGAATGAGCAGAATGAACCGACTATGGTGCTAGAATTAAGCGTTCACTAATATCCGACACAATGTAAAATTGTTATGGAAATAAAGAAACTTAAACTGAAAGCAACATTCCCGTTAGTCTGCGTTGGTATTGCAGAAAAAAAGTACGGGTAACTCAAAAAAAATATTTCACATACATTTCAAATAAATAATACCGAAACAACAATATAATTATACTATTACACTGAGAGTTCAAAACACAACATTTCATAATCATATTGTAACTTAATTATACTTAACATTAAAATGGAATGCATTTAATAATAACATAATTATAACAAAGTACAGTATGTGTCAATTTAAAATGCATCTGGAGTGAAGTGGAGCGAGACCGCAATACCCCCTCCCACACTGAGCAACTACCGAAGCGCATTTAAGTTTGAATCGTAATATAAATAAAACTTAGAAAAGTTGAAAAAAAAACCCCAAATTTTAATTACAAAAGCCCATATCTCGAGACTGGCTGAACACATCCCAATGAAACTTAGCCAAAAACAATCGAGATTAAAATAGCTTTCTTTTATAACTTTTCTGTTAAAAAATGTTGTCAAATACAAGCTTTTTTGCCTACTGTAATTTTTGTTGAATGTACTCGTATTGTCATCCAATACAATTGTATGGTCGAATCTTGTAATTCAAATTTAATCCGCTTCCCGATGTTCGATTTAACTGAAATTTTGCATACTTACGTAAGTTCGGTGATAATGCAACAATTTGGTAGTGAAATTCTGGTGGTGCGGCCAGGATCGTCTCCACAGGAGGGAACTCTTCAACGGTTAATGGCCTCGACTTGAAACTTGGTATGGATGTGTAAGTTGGATGACAATACACGTACAGACAACAAAAAATACAGTAGACAAAAAGCTTGTTTAAAAAATGTAGTTTTTATGGTTAGATTATATTAGTTCTGTTACGGCCCCAACGGCCATCAGTTCTGGGAGCAATGTGCCCACTGCCACTATTAATATTATAATATAATATTAAATATTCATCATCATGTCAGCCTTTAGACGTCCACTGCTGGCCGGCGGCCTCCCCCGCGGCTCTCCCCTCAGCCCGGTCTCGTGCTGTCCGCATCCACCGCGGTCCCGCCATCTTTACCAGGTCGTCGCTCCATCTTGTTGGAGGCCTACAGACACCTCGTCTCCCGGTCCGTATACAAGTCTTCTATTCGTCATCTCCGAATAAAGACAGCGGGTCCACGAAGACGGTCTCTGCGGGTTTGGCCTCTTTCGTAGACTGAGGAACAGATGTGCAAATAGCTTGTTTCGGTTCTGAAAAAAAAAGAGATACCAATCACATTCCTTAGATTCTAACCCTGTTATTCATAAACCTATTTTAACTAAAATGCCGTTAAAGTTCGTTTGTCTTTTTTTGTCACATTGACATTTCCGTTAGTAAGAAGAAGACAAAACCTGTTTTAGCTGATGGAGGCTTGAGTGACGTTTATGAATAAGGTCTTTATTCACTTGGTTTGACGGCGACGTAAAGCTCGTAGCAGATAGGCAGCCTAAATAAAATTATTTCATTAGTAATTAAACTACACGTGGGACCTACCGATAGACATACCATTAAGTGACAAGGTATGTCCATGTTTTGCAAACTCTGAAAACAGCTCACCCTTTCCGAGATTTGGTTATGAAAGGGTCATAACGTCAGGGTTACGTGAAAGTGTGGTGTTGTAAAAATGTCTAATTAATAACGAATCAATGATAGCGAAATAAACGGACCATTCACATTGATAGAAAGCATTCACCGCCGCCCAGGGACACTAGCAACACCAGGGGAATCACAGGTGCGTTGCCAGCCCTTAAAACCCTTAAAGGAATCAAAAGGATTCGATTAATTCATTGACTTACCAACACCATGGACTTCGGGTTAGCGCTTGCAAACGTCCGAACCAAAAGACCACTATTCGAGCGTCAGCCAGTCTTAGTTTGGTCGGACGACAGCGCTGTGACGTATGGCTGTCATCGGAAAATGCCGTGTTGTACTGGGACACATTTTTTCGCGAATTTTGTACTAGATCCAAAGTCCACGGTGTTAGTAAGTGAATGGATTAATTTAGTTTTTTATATACTTGAGTGATCCGTTTATGTTTCTATGATTGAGCCTCACGGTTAGTTTCACGTTATAAAAGAATTATCTTTTATACCTAAACATACCTCTTACAGTCTTGACACCGAAAAAGTCATCATCATTTCCATCACCAAACAGACTCTTATCATCTCTCTTAGCTGTCAATTTTGTTGAAGCCGTAAACAGGTCTTCCTCGTCGCTGGACACATCTAGAATCGATTTTTTTACAGTTTTTTCAACTTTTTTAACTTCCTTTATTTCTTGGGGTTTGATATTAATTATTTCTTCGACAACAGTAGGCTTTGGTGGGAAGTCGTCAAAAACGTTGTGAATTTCTCTTTGTGTATTTGTGGCTTTGTAAACGTTGCCTAGTGTTTCGACGCCTGTTTTATTTGCATTTGTAAATAGGTTTTCTTCATCGGAACTTAGGTTAGATATTAAAGTTTTCGCTGTTGGTTTAGCTGTTGTATTTGTAAATAAGTCATCATTGTCATCTGAATCTAGAAATTTGGCGTTTTCTCTCTTGGTTTCATTGTTTTTGTTACTTTTAAACAAATCTTCATCGGAAACATTCGATGTTTTCGCATCAACTGTAGCTGCTTGAGTTTTTGTGTTGGATTTGAACAAATCATCGCTTTTATCAGAGTCCAAAAACGTTTTTCTTTCATTTTGAACTTCTTTAATTTCACTACTATTACCTTGTTTAGGTTCTTTTAATTTATTATCATTTGTTTTAAATAAATCATCATCATCGTCAGAATCTAGAAAAGACTTCTTTTCATCGTTCCCTTTTAATAAGTGTAACACATCAGTACTTTTATTTTCATTCTCTTTCGTTAATTTACTATCGGTTACATCTTTCTCTTCTGGTTTATTAAATAATTCTTCATCCGAATCTACTATATTCAAATGCTTCTTTGTACTCTCTGCCAAATCATCTTTCTTAGAACAATCACCGAAAATGTCATCGTCATTCAAAATGTACACTCTTTTGACGACTTTTACATCATCTCTGACACTATTGTCATTAGAACTATCTAACCTGGAACCTGTCAAATCCACAGCCGATTTCCTGACAGCTTCTTTCCTAGCGCGTCTGGTTGAAGGGCGTCTTTTGACCTGAATCTTAGCTCTTTCTTTAGATATTTTATTATCAAGTATTTCTGGATCATCAAAGCTGATGGATTTAACCATTTTAGATTCTATTTTGACAGTTTTGTGTAACTCCTCGTTGCTGGCTGTCTGTCCGTCGGTATCTTCCAGTTGTTTCTTTTTGGGAGAAGCGCCTGGCAGTAGAGTGTTTACATTAATGTTGAAATTCATTGGCTTTAATTTGCCGATTTTTTTGGGTTCTTTGCTCGTGTTGTCGGTAGTATCTTGTGGTTCTTTTGGTACAATAATACTATCTTGTTCATCTAATTTTGAGACAGAATCATTACTTGCATCAAAATTAGGAGTAACAGCTTCAGTCTTAATAGCAGATTGCGTCGTAATATAATTTTTATCAGGTTTTTGTACAAAATCAACATCCAAAGCTGGCGGTTCGTCATTAAATATACCAAACCGTTCCCCACTCGGACTGAAATCTGGTTTCTCATCGCTAATGACGTCATTCTTCTTGAAAAACAGAGCTTCGTCATCGGAATCGTCTCCGTAAAGAGCATTTACATTCTGAGACTTCTTCGGTTCTTTGGGTTTTTCAAATATTGGTGGTACGTCATCAAAGATGTCAGAGAAAATATCGTTTTTGACAGTTTGGGTTTGAATTGTATCTGGACTTTCAGGTTTAGGTATATCTTGATATAAATAATCATTTTCATCAACTTCTTGTTCTTTTGGTATAGGAATAGGAGGTATATTCCTAAATAGTTCCTCGTCAGAATCATTAAATGTATCTTGTTTTGGTTTGTCTGTTTCCATATTTTCTTCATCCACCGCAATTCTGGTCGTTCTTAGTATATCACCAATTTGTGCGTCTGGTTTATTGAAAATATCTTCAGGAGTTTCAGATTGGAAATCATCAGGAATTTCAACAGTTGATGTGTTTCCAGAGTCTTCTATTTTGTCTAAACTATTTTTGCTAAGCATTCCATCAGTAGGAAATAGCTCTTTGTTATCAATATCATCACGTACGGTTTCAATCTTCGATTCTTTTATATTTTCTGATTTTTTAAACAAGTTATCACCATCATTGAAAATATCATTGTTAATACTCTCAATCATTTTAAGAGCTTTAGATTTCTCTTTATTTTCAAACAAATCACTGGAATCATTGATTGATTTGCCGTTTCTTAAGTCTTTTTCGGGTCTTTTGACTTCTGTTACAAATAAATTGTCATCATTTACTTTACCAGTGTCATTTTTACTTAATTTATCATCTTTTAATGTGTTTGTTTCTTTAGAACTATTTGCAAATAATTCATCATCAGAATCAAACAGAGCAGCCTTGTTAACTTCAGCAGCTTTACTAAGTATATTAGATTTTCTGACTTTCTCATTCAAAGCCGCTTTATTATTTCCAAATAGATCATCACCATCGTCACCGCCAAATATATCATCACTTATTTTATATTCCACCGGTTTTTCACGTTGATGGACTTTGCCTTTTAAATCTTTAGTTCCATTCGTAAATAAGCCGTCATCGCTATCAGAATCAAAAAGACTTCTCGATTCCTTCTTTATTTCTTTTATTACATTAACTTTACTATCATTGACAATATTAGTTTCAGTTTTTAATTTGTTATCATCAAATAAACTACTTTTCTCGGCGATTTTGACTGTATCCTTCCTCAAATTAGTAGCTTTAGGTATTTCAGCAAACAAGTCGTCCTCATCATCATCGAACAGCGGTTCCTGATCCTTATTAGTCTCCTTAATCTGCACATCGACGATATCAGTTGAGAATATGTCATCAATATCATCAAATATGTCACTGAAGGCATCTTTCTTCACTCCTTTCGGCTTAGCTTCCTCAACTCTTGGCTTTTCTTCAATGTTGGCACTCTTTCTGTTCAACTTTTCAGATTTGGCGAAAAGATCATCAAATATGTCCCGTTCTGTTTTGGCTTCTTTCGCCTCTTTGACTACTTTGGCGTCTCTGACGTCTTCGGTGTTGCTGTCGTCACCGGAAGTGGAGGATTTGCGCCGGTTCCGGTTCAAGATGGCGGCGCCGATGCTCTCCGCGTGCTTGTTGGTTCCGAAGAGAGATATGCCGCCGACGGGTTTCTGTAAAATCATCATCATCATCAGCCTATTTACGTCCCACTGCTGGGCACAGGTCTCCTCCCAGAATGAGAGGGCTTGGGCTAGTTCCCACGCGGGCCCAGTGCGGATTGGGAACTTCACACTTACCATTGAATTGCTTCGCAGGAGTGTGCAGGTTCCCTCACGATGTTTATTTATTTGTCTGTAAAGTATTTTTGTACAAATTTTATTTTTTACACTTTGACACGGCGTCCAAATAACTTACATGATTTTCTAATAACCGGCCAAGTGCGAGTTGGGCTCGCGTGCCGTGGGTTTTGTACCTATTTACCGTTTTTACCCGACTGTCCAAAGAGGGCTATATGTTTATCGAGCGTATGTATGTCTAATTCTTTGGCACGCTCTACAGCCTAAACCGTTTGACGGATTTCAACGTATGAGGTGTCATTGGATTCGTCTCAGTTGTGGGAGTGACACAGGGTATATTGTTTCCCGGAATTGCAGTCGGGTTTTTTGTTTTTAACTTTAAGTTGATTAGGTTATTCGGATTGTTGTTCAAATTTCATGATTCTACGTCAATGAACGGGACCTATCACATAGGTTTTGATTTACTTGGGATATAGGTATACTTTATTTACATAATAAAACCAATTTACAATGACATTAAATCTAAGTTAAAACTAAATAAACTAAAACTGAAAACTAAATTAAATCTGGGATTCTTGGGATTGACAGACAGACAGACGGACGGACAACGAAGTGATCCTGTAATAGTTCCGTTTCTTCCTTTTGGGGTACGGAACCCTAATAAAAATCAATTAATTTGTTTTTTTTTTAATACCTTTACACTATCCTCTCGCTTGGCGCTGACTTCCGGTGGCGCCCTAACTTCCGGTATCAAGTCGTCTTCGAAGAGAGGTTGTGATCTTGACTCGCTTTCATCCTAAAAAAAAAGGCAAATATTTCTACCATGTCACAATACGCAAGCTATTGGACATTAAAAAGTTCCGCCATAATCCGCTAGATGGCGCTTTTCCGCACTTAGGCGAATAATATTAATTTAAGTAGAATTAAAATTGCATCGGTTGTAAATTAATTAATTAACAACCGCTACTTGCACTTAGCCAACATAAAACACATAAAAAACTACATTACACACTACACAGAAACAATACGTTGGTATTCAAAAAGAGAAGCACGGACACGCCCATGGGCGTCGCCCAATTCAAAATCTTTTGGTTGTCCGTATCCGGTCCCACTCAACCATAAAACCGCTTGTACGGCTGGGAGACCCCACATTTCTCTACAACTCCTGAGTGGAACCAGCCAGCCCAGAACTTGGTAAGAATACTGATCGTTTCTGTACTTTATCATTGTGTTACACTACTTGTGTCTTTTATTGTAATTTATTTAATTCTATAGGGTTTCCACTCTGTTACTCTGTCCGAAGCAGTACTGTACCTTAATAGCGCTCCGGACAGTTAATTATAATTTAATCTTTCCCTATTTCACTGCTCTACGGTTATAGACGTAGCGCTTATTTTAAAACCTAACGTCTTCCTAGAACGGTTGGAATTTAAAGTTCCAACGGTCACTTTGTGTAAATCTGTTATCCACTCTCACTAGAAACCTGTAAAAGCTTACTCTCTGACTCTAGCTAAATTGTAAATCCGTATGACCCTCCGTATTGCCATGCACTGCCAATCTGGTTCCCACTCCCTCGGGAATGGTCGGACTGGAAAGCGGAATATGGCAGTGCGAGCATACCATGGACGTTTGGCTCACACCAGCTTATTTACAGGGCAACTACGCTACCCGTGGGAAATCTCTCCACCCACTACTGGTTCCTAACGGACCCCTGCCGACCTCTCGCAGCCTACTCAGAGGCTAGCCGTTGGCACGCTACGGTCCCC
The DNA here is from genome assembly GCA_963691665.1 of Clepsis dumicolana. Classification (NCBI taxonomy): domain Eukaryota; kingdom Metazoa; phylum Arthropoda; class Insecta; order Lepidoptera; family Tortricidae; genus Clepsis; species Clepsis dumicolana. The sequence goes on along the minus strand of OY829533.1, from coordinate 6,664,137 downwards.
TTCACACCATCTCAACACCACGTCATCACACGAGCCCCCTGGTCACTCCTGGTTGCTCTACGACGCCTGCGCCCTATCTTCGCCGTCGCCAGAGGATCCAAACACCCGAGGGAAGTGTAGGCCACATTAGCGTGTAATCGAACCCAGTATCTTCAAAAGTGTCTTCGAACTCAATCCCCTGAGATTCTCTATTTTAATTGTCAATTTAGCCTACCGATTTTGTAGAAATAAATGTATTAAACTTGTAATTTGTTTCCTTCACAAAACCCTAGGTGGGCTACCTTAAAACAGACTGTTTCCCCTCATGAAAACGGCCTGTGACAACCATGTGAAAACGGTATGGCTCAAGAAAAATGGCGCGCAGACTCAGCTGTTTTGCAAGTGTCTGATTTATTTAATTTGAAAATTTTAAGCAGAAGTAGGAATCAGAATCAGTATACTCGTTTGTCAAAATAGGTTTACAAATTTTACAATCAATGACGTGAAAAAAATAACCAACTTAGAAAAATTGCAAACCCCCGACATTGTCATTTCAAAGTTCAATATTTCAAAAACGGGTGAACCGGTTTTAATGAAACTTAGCTAAGAACCATCTCGATTAAACTAGCTTTCGATTAAAAAAAACCTCATCGAAATGGGTATGTCCGTTAGAGAGCTATAATGCCACAGATAGATACACAGATACACATGTCAAACTTATAACATCTCTCTTTTTCGTCGGGGGTTAAAAATGGGGCGGCGAGAGAATTACTATTGCACAAGAAAAATGGCGCGCCAACTCAGCTGTTTTGCACGTGTCCGATTTATTTAATTTGAAAATTTTAAGCAGAAGCAGGAATTACGAATGCGGAATATTCAAAAGGACGCGAATATTCGCATAGTCAATTACGAATGCGAATATTGAATTAACCTCCGACGAAAAAGACGTGTGCTATAAGTTTGACCGCTATGTGTGTCTGTGTGTGTGCGTCCTTAATTTTTTATTTTTTTGACACTTTTTACATATCAAAGATATCAACGGGTTCCCGGATTCTAGTTCCCAAACTTATACTGAAGACATCAACGTGCTCTCACGTTTTTGATGTGAACTTGACAAGACCTTGTAATATCTCAAAAACGGCTGAACCGATTTTGTTAAAACATGTCCAAGAACCAAGAAAACCTGCTTTCGAATAAAGAAAACTCAATTCGGTTCAAAAGTTTTTTTAAAAGCTTCGGTGCCACAGACAGACACAGACACACATAGCGACAGCGGTCAAATTCATAACACTCCTCTTTTTGCATCAGGGGTTAAAAACACGCTATTATTCCCATAACCAACGACGGATGGTGTAATTACGGGCACAAGAGGCATTTCATTTTAGCTCTCTAGGTTGGCAACGCATCTGCAAACCCCCCGGGGTTGCGGGTGTCTATGGGCAGTGGTGATCACTTACCATCAGACCCACTTACTCGTTTCCCTGCCTTCTCGTAAAAAAACTGGCCAAGTGCGCGTCGGACTCACGCACGAGGGTTCCGTAGAAAGATTTTAACGATTTTCCCCAGTGTTTTAAGAAATCCAGTGTTAGCAGAGCCCTGCTCCTAAGCAAAATGTACGCAGTGTGGGGTCAACTTATATTGGTCATAGAAATCTACAGACAAACATAAAAATTCAAGATTTTGAGAATTTTCTGAGTGGTTGTGTTATAAGAGCAACCTTCATACCAAATTTCAAGTTTCTAGGACAACTGGAAGTACCCTTTAGGTTTTCGGATTTCGGCAATTTGGATGGAAATAGCCTTTTTAATGACTATATTCTTTTGATTGGATCGCTAAATCACTCACGGGCAAACAGGGCGGCGGTCCGAACAGCGCCTCCTCCAAGCTGTTCGCTTTGGGGCTGAAGTCGAACAGCGTGTCCTGGACATTGCTGTGCTGTTTTTGATGCGGCTTGTGCAGCTCGGCGAATATGTCGTCGTCGCTCGAGGCTTCGTCCAATGGCGGCGGCTCGTCGGAGAATATTGGGGCTAAAATGAAAGTTATAAACAATCATCATCATCATCACCAGCCTTTTTTACGTCCCACTGCTGGGCAGAGGCCTCCTCTCAGAATGAGAGGGCTTAGGCTATAGCTCCCACGCGGGCCCAGTGCGAATTGGGAAATTCACACACATCATTGAATCGCTTCACAGGTGTGTGCAGGTTTCCTCGCGATGTTTTCCTTCACCGAAAAGCTCATGATAAATTACAAATGTAATTCCGCACATAAATTCCGAAAAACTCACGAGGCGCGAGCCGTGATAGGTGGATAGGGAGAGGTGGGAGCACTCATGACATGACATGTGTCATAAGAATAAATAATAACATAGTAGAACGGAATCTCTTTTGACCGAGTCCAAAACGCCGCCATTTATATACCTGCTTCCCCCTTCACGTCGTTACACCCCTCTGTCGTCCAGGCGTTGCTTGCTGTTAAATGTTACTTACGTCTAAAGATAACATCGCTAAAATATAAGTTTTTCTTTACTTTGAAATCATTATTTTTATTCTAGTTTTACAAAATATGAGATTTATAGATCATTACGAAGGTCTACATATTATAGACACTTCTAAATATTTATTATAAGTGCCATACCAAATGAAGCCATTTAAGGTGATTTAAGTAAGTATTACATATCTACAAATACAAAATAAAATACATACAGGCCTGGAGTTTTATTGTTTCTTTTTTATTTCATTGCATGTTTAAGAAAAGCACTATACGTACCTCGGCATACAGGCTCACGTAAAACTATTACAACCAAATTATAAACAACCAAACGCGCGTGCGGCGACGCCGGCCGTGACAGCCTGACTGAGTAGCTCGTTTAACAAGTACTCTAATATCGTGACCTTGAGCCCGTCCGGAGCGGGAGTTTCCGTTCTACTGTGTTATTATTTATTCTTATGCATGTGTGTAGATAAAGTACTGTTTTTACGGTTAGCAAAACTTACCGGACGGCGTCTGCTGCGGTTTGTACAGCTTCCGGACGACCGTTTCCGGTTCCGTGTATACCGGCTCCCGGGCCGGCGGCTGCGGGATACAACAAACGTACAGACGGAGACAAAATGTATGTATGTATATCTCTTTTTTGTGCATAAATAATAAACTAACAGGTTACAGGACCAACATCATAGTGAAAAAAAAAACGGATCACTCACGTTCATAAGTCTAGTTTTGCCCGACATGTATCGGATTAAACTACAAAATTCCTGGTTTTTTAAGGTTTCAGAGAAAAACAGAGGTATGATAAGGTCGATAAAACCAAGAGGACTGCCAATGGCTATACAATGTCGCGTTCCTGTAAAATAATGAGCCTGCTGTAGCTAGTTTCACTATAGAGAGGTCTCTGTACCATTAATTTTGTATGACACTTAGACCTCTGGCTAACACAATAGCGCCATCTATGAACTGAAAGAAAAAACGAATTTAGATGTCGCTATTGTGTTAGCCAGAGGTCTAAATGTCATACTAAATGAATGGTACAGAGACCCCTCCGTAGTAAAACTAGCTACAGCAGGCTTATAGTGTACGTCTCGCCACCGGCGTGGCGTGTGCTCCCAGAGGAAGGACTACGGTCGAGCTATAATCGACTGACATACGTGAGTGATCCGTTTATTTCACTATGATTGAGTCTCAAGGTAGTTTTACGTTAGAAATACAGCAGGCTTATTATTTCAAAGGAACGCGACATCGTATAGACACTGGCAGTCCTCTTGGTTTTATGGTGCTTGGTTATGACTAGTGATGGATTATGACAAATATTACATTATGACTAAACATTTTCGACGAAGCAAAGGTACCCCAAGGCAATGACTTATATATATATATATTTTTTTTTTATACCTGATGGTAAGTGATCGCCACTGCCCATAGACACTCGCAACCCCGGAGGGTATGCAGATGCGTTGCCAACCTAGAGAGCTAAGATGAAATGCCTCTTGTGCCCGTAATGACACCGCATGTAGACATTTCTGAGAATAATTACCTTGGCGTCGCCTCCGAGTCTGCGCGCGAGTTCCGCGGCCACGAGCGAGGGGGACGGCCGCACGGGCGAGACAGAGACGGCTGCACGCTGCGACTGCGCCGAAGAACTACCCGTCGATTGCTGGGAAACGTAAGGTTTTGGTAAACAATATCTACTATCTTATACCTATAAAACATACACTCCATTCCATGTAAGTATTTTAGGTAAAAAAAGTTTGGGCCGAATATTTGGCAGCCGGATTTGGTATCCGGCCTACGCACTATCCGTTGTATCTCTAGTCTATCCTTTCCCTTGATATAACTGACCTTCCTCTCGGCCGGGTACTCCCTCGCGAGCTGTGTGTCTGTCTGTTCGTCGTCGGACTCGGAATACTGCTCCACCTCCTCAACTTTAGACGTGGAACTGTCGGAGTCACTCTCGTCGTGGATGAGACCTGAATAACATACATCATAATAACCTAACTTAGAAAAGTTGAAAAACCCCCGACATTGTCATTTCAAAGTTCAATATTTCAAAAACGGGTGAACCGATTTTAATGTTACTTAGCTAAGAACCATCTCGATTAAACCAGCTTTCGATAAAAAAAAACTGCATCGAAATCGGTAAATCTGTTTGAGAGCTATGAAGCCACAGACAGATACACAGACACACAGACACACAGATACACAGGTCAAACTTATAGCACCCCTCTTTTTTGTCGGGGGTTAAAAACGGGTGAACCGATTTTACTTCATGAAACTTAGCTAAGAACCATCTCGATTAAACCAGCTTTCTATCTGTGTGTCTGCGTCATCATAGCTCCCAAACGGACGGACCGATTTCAATGCGGTTTTTTTAATCGAAAGCTAGTTTAAGCGAGATGGTTCTTAGCTAAGTTTCATTAAAATCAGTTTATCCGTTTTTGAAATATTGAACTTTGAAATGACCTTGTCGGGGTTTTTCAACTTTTCTAAGTTGGTTAGGTTAGTTGTGTAATTCATCTGTGGTTACGTATTGTAAGAGCTAATGTAACTCGTTTTTAGAAAAAAATACTTTGTGCCAAGTTTCTTGCGGCGCATTCTTCTTGGCAATCATGGTCTTTCCGAAAGCGCTGGTAGACTCGAAAAAATTACGTGTAAAAGAGCATTCAATTGCATATTTGATGAATAAAATTTTGAATTTAAAATTTTATATCAATGAACGTTATAAATAGTTAAGTTAATCAGACCTGCGTGCCATTTGCTTTTCCAAGCTTGTGACCCGATGATGTAAGGCAGGGGCCTGTCGGAATACAGGTCCTTGGGTTTCAACACCAATCTGGAAATAAATAAGTGTTTTTAGGGTTCCGCACCTCAAAAGGAAAAACGGCCAAGTGCGAGTCGGACTGGCGTACGAAGTTTCGTGCCATTATCTGCCTAGTTACGTTACACTACTCGTCCACAGATGATTGTCTTTGTCTAAAAAAAACATGTCTGTTCTATGGGTACCCCACTTGAATATTGATTTTATTCTCTTCTTAATATTTATTGTTATAGCAGCAACAGAAATACATCATCGGTGAAAATTTCAACTGTCTAACTATCACGGTTCATGAGATACAGCCTGGTGACCTTATAAGTTATAGGATCACTTTGTTGTCTGTCTATCTACCTGCCTGCCTGTCTGTAAAGACCATTTTTCTCTGGAACGCGTGGAGGTAGCATGCTGAAATTAATATTAAACACTCAAGCCTGCGGTCCCCCTGAAGCTGTGAAAAGATCAAACTTCTAAGTCGACGCAATCAAAAGATTGTTGATTGAGTGTTCATTAAAAAGGTTGTTTCCATACAAATTACCGTACTGTGAAAACCTAAAAGGTACTTCCAGTTGTCCTAACTTGTATAAACTTGAAATTTGGTATGAAGGTAGCTCTTATAGCACAACCACTCAGAAAATTCTCAAAATCTTAATTTTTTATGTGTGTCTGTAGATTTCACTGACCAATATGAGATGACCCCACACTGCGTACATTTCGCTTAGGAGCAGGGCTCTGCTAACACTGGACAACTTAAAACACTGGGGAAAAGCGTTAAAATCTTTCCACGGAACCCTCGTGCGCGAGTCCGACTCGCACTTAGCTGGGTTTTTTTTAATAATACGTCACCTTTAACATGAAACTACCGTGAGACTCAATCATAGTGAAATAAACGGATCACTCACGTATGTCAGTCGACATGTTTCAGAATAATCCGTAGTCCTTCCTCTCTTGCGTTTACATTACGTTTTTTTGTTCTTTTCTTTTACGTCTCGCCACCGGCGTAGCGTGTGCTCCCAGAGGAAGGACTACGATTAGTCTGAAAGATGTCAAGCTATACTCGACTGACATACGTGAGTGATCAGTTTATTTAGTTTTGACAGCCGGATAACCTAGTGGTTAGCAACCCTGACTATGAAGCTTGAGGTCCCGGGTTCGATCCCCGGTCGGAGCAGACGTTTGTATGATGAATACGAATGTTTGTTCTCGGGTCTTGGATGTTTAATTTGTATATAAGTATGTATTTATCTATATAAGTATGTTTATCCGTTGTCTAGTACCCATAGTACAGGCTTTGCCTAGTTTGGGACTAGGTCAATTGGTGTCAAATGTCCCGTGATATTTATTTATTTGTTTATTTCGCTATATAATTCGTCACCTGTCATCACCCTCGTCGCTGTCAGTATCGCTGTCACTGTCTCGCAGTATGTGCAGCGGCTCGTGGTAGCTCTCCAGGATCTGTAAGCTCTGCTTCAGCTTTGCCAGGTCCGATGACAGGTCCGTCAATTTCGGGGGCTCCTGTCAAAATGAGTTTTCTGTCAAAATTTTCATTTCTAACCCCCGACGCAAAAATTTAAATAAAAAACACCCTCAGCATAAAAAAACCTATAAAAAGTAAAAAATAATATTTCTGGGACTTGTCGCTCAATTAAGATCAATGTTAACTTTCTTTTAAATTTAAATTTATTAATTTTTGTCACTTTTTTAACCCCCGACGAAAAAGAGGAGTGTTATAAGTTTGACGTGTGTATCTGTGTATCTGTCTGTGGCATCATAGCTCCCAAACGGGTGGACCGATTTCAATGCGGTTTTTTCAATCGAAAGCTAGTTTAATCGAGATGGTTCTTAGCTAAGTTTCATTAAAATCGGTTTACCCGTTTTTGAAATATTGAACTTTGAAATGACAATGTCGGGGGTTTTTCAGCTTTTCTAAGTTTGTTAGGTTTTACATACGTAAGTTCTCTTTCCAAGATATCAACGGGCTCCCGGATTCTGGTTCCCGAACTTAGCCATACTGAAGAAGTCAACGGGTCTCACGTTTTTGATTTGAACTTGACAAAACCCCCGCGACATTTAGATTTCAAAATGTAATATCTCAAAAACGGCTGAACCGATTTCGATAAAACATCGCTAGAAAACACCGCATTAAAATTGATTCAACCGTTTAAGAGCTACGGTGCCACAGGCAGACATAGACACAGCGGTCAAACTTACAACACCTCTCTTTTTGCGTCGAGGGCTAAAAATGCTTTCGTATGTAGTAAAAAAAATGCTCTACGTCCGATACGGATGTCTGTCTGTCTGTCTGTGTGTGTTGCTCACCTTGGCTGCAGCCGGCGGTTGGGCCACGTCGGTATCGTCATCGTAAACCCGACTCTCAACAAACTGCGTGTTGCTCAGCGCCAGGAACCTGCAATGCGAAGACTAACTGAAAACCACATAATGAAACTTAGCTAAGAACCATCTCGATTAAACTGGCTTTCGGTTAAAAAAAACTACATCGATACGCAGGACAAACTTATAACACTCTTTTTCGTCAGGGGTTAAAAACCAAAAACAAAATGTATTCAGTAAGTGTTACACAGTAGTGTTAAGGTATTAACCTGTTTCATCCATGAAAGCCAGCTTTATCTGAGTAGCAAAATGTTCGTTTCTATAGTTCTGTTTCCGCGCAGACTAGTTTTTTTACAATGATACCGATTTTTCTCATTTCTAATATCGTAATTGTAGTTGTCTACAATTTAATGATCTTTAAGCTAAAGAAAATTTCACATTGCAATTAATTACCCTACAGACTGTATGGAAAAAGTTCTCTTTGATTTATGGGTGTTCTAGTACTCTAACCTTATTTGGTCTTAAAGAGAAAAAAGAAGTCAAATCTGTCGATTTTCTCGCTGACTGTACATTTTATCAAAAATCTGTGAATGTCGATTGCCATTACTTAAAAAGTTAGTAAAGGTCTCCTGAGAGCATATTCGCGCAGCAGCGAGGGATCTAGTAGCTGCCCTTACTGCCCCATCTCAACCTTCCACCCTGTGGATAGATAGGTAAATTCTTACTTGTTGTTAACATTTTGCAAGTTGACACTAGCATCCCGGAGTCCCCTGGACATCAGCTCCAGGCGAGCTGTCGTCTCGTTGCACCGGGATACGATACGCTGTGGACAACACACTATTACAGCAAAGTAGCAAACACTTTTTGTTGACTGTACTCGTATTGTCATCAAACTTTCACATCCATACATTGACTTACTAACACCATGGACTTTGGGTCTAGTACAAAATTCACGTAAAATGTGTCCCAGTACAACGCGGCATTTGTCGATGACAGCCATACGTCATAGCGCTGTCCTTCGACCAAACTAAGACTGAGTGACGCTCGGTTAGTGGTCTTTTGGTTCAGACGTTTTCAAGCGCTAACCCGAAGTCCATGGTGTTGGTAAGTCAATACATTCATACCAAATTTCAAGTCAATAAGACCGCTGGAAGTGGGTCAAAACTGGTAAGATTTGATTACAGGCGTACAGACAGATTGACAGACACTGGGAAAGGTGAAACATAGATAAATAAATATCATGAGACAATTGACACCAATTGACCTAGTCCCAAAGGCAAAGCCTGTACTATGGGTACTTGACAACGGATGAACATACTTACGCAGATAAATATATACTTATATACATATTAAACATCCAAGACCCGAGAACAAACATTCGTATTCAGCACACAGACATCAGCCCCGACCGGGGATCGAACCCGGGACCTCAAACTTCATAGTCAGGGTCTCTAACCACTAGGCTATCCGGTCGTCGAAAAGTCTGTAAAAATATTAAGTAATTATTGCGTACGTCAATTTCACTCAGTCCTGTGTTTTATGGTCAGTTGACTGTCTTTTACCGACTTTCACTGCGATAAGTATGCTAATTACAAAGATAAGCGAGTAAAATTAATGTATGCATTCAATTTAAAATGTAGCACTTATTCTTTAACTGACTTGAATAAAATTAGTGACTGCAAACTAGCTGAGGGTCGAGCATGACTTTTCGAATCCTGCGTAACGTTACGGTTATCGTATCGTGATCGAGAAACCTCATACTAAATTTTAGTTCCAAATACGCTCACGGGCGGGCGCTGTTCCAAACGTCATACAAACTCGATAACGTTTACTATTCGATTGTACGTGAAGCAGGTTTCGAATATTCGTACTCGGGCCTCTGTAAACCTCGCGAGCTCATTTTTTAAATATTTTACGTCTTTTTTTATCGAAAAATGTCTAATAACCTAACCAACTTAGTAAAGTTGCAAAAATCCCGACATTATCATTTCAAAGTTCAAAGCGGGTGAACCGATTTTAATGAAACTTAGCTAAGAACCATCTCGATTAAACTGGCTTTCGATCAAACAAAACCGCATCAAATTCGATAAATTCTTTTGGGAGCTATGACGCCACAGACAGATACACAGGTCAAACTTATAACAACCATCTTTTTCGTCGGGTAAAAAAATTATAGTGGGATGAAAAATGGTCCAATTGGTTCGCACAATATAGCCCACAACCGTTGTGTCGCCATTTTCAAATATATTTAGCATGGTGTAGCAGGTGGTAGGACCTTGTGCGAGGTCCGTCAATCAAGCCGCTAAGCAGCAGTGCAGTGTGTTCCGGTGTGGAAAGTAAGACAGCCGGTGTAATTACGGGCACAAGAGGCATTTCATCTTAGCTCTTTGGGTTGGCAACGCATCTGCAAGCCCCCCGGGGTTGCGGGTGTCTATGGGCAGTGGTGATCATTTACCATCAGGTGACCCACTTGCTCGTTTGAATTCCTTGTTGTAGGTATATTAAAAAAAAGGTGAATTTGCGACTGTCCATACCTGGTGTATGTTCTGCAGAATGTCCAACAGCTGTTGGTCGCCGGCGAGGCTCCAGTGCGCAGCCACGGCCCGCAGCGCCGCCGTGCCCTCCGCCATGTTGGATCTACACACACAACAACATCTGGCACACATGGATACTGGAGTTGAACATTAATGCACAAAAACCCTACTAATATTATAAATGTTAAATATTTTCCGGATTTACTTACATACCGCACAGATATAACTATTTGTCATTAGTGGTCGCGGGTGAGCAAAGTAATTGTTTTTTAGTTCATAAATATGGACCTCCGCAAAGTAACGCCTGATTCAATAAATTATTTACTTACATACTACTGAACGAATTTTGATAAATCTTCACAATATTAAAGCTTAAAAAAGCTGTGATAGATTGTCATGCAGTATACTATTAGCATGCTTAGGAAATAAGGCATGTAGGAATAGGCTCGTAATTGTTCCAACTCCTAACTTTTAGTGGATTTGTACCCTAGAAACTAATACTTTTCATGAGTGACCGAGGTGACGTCGCCATGGCAACGTGCAACACTGAAAAGTTGTATGACCCCTCTATTTATAACCATTACCTATATAACATTAACCTATATAAACCAATACCAATACCAATTCCAACCTTATACCAATTCTGGTGTAAGGGTGGGCACGCGACCCGGAGTGTCGAGGTTCTGGGTTCGATTCCCGGGGTTGGTATTTTTCTGGTTTTTTTCTGTGTATTCATGTTTCAGTGAGTTTATTAAAAATATAATTGACCCCTCTATGTTTTTGGTCTGCGCATTAGGTTAAAAATTACATAATTGTTAGAGTTCATTAGAGTTGCATTTTATTGTGTATAATATAATTTATATAGGGTTAAAGTTAACAGGATATGCATAAGATAACATTTTCATAGTCTTGTTTATTATCATAATCATAGCCGCCCACATAAGTTTTAATCACACTTTATGTACATTTGAAAAGCAGTAATATGTCGTTTATAGGCTTTTCAAAACTATTTTACTTTATAAACTTAATAATGCACTTGTAAAAAGTTAGAACATTTTTGAAGTTCATGAATTACTTTTTAAATTAAATCCAAATTAACTTGCCAAGTACAAACAGTAAAAGTATTTGTTCATTTCTGCCACCTAATTTAGCTTCTTCATCTTGGTTTCTGTATTTTGGTTGTCTGTAAGAGATCGCTTTTAAGCGATAAGACCGCCTATTGTCTACCATACCTGTTTTCTGTAATCTCTTTGTACTATTTTGTGGTTTTCAATAAAGAATATTTGTATTGTACTGTATTGTATTGTACAAAATACTTTCATGGCTATTAGAATATTAAACAAAAGCAGAATAAGGCTAAAGTGGAACAAATGATGCATTACAGTAGAATGATAGTTTCAGTGTTGTCAGCTTTTGGTGAAATTTGAATTTTAAGGGTAGTTTTTTTAATAAAATTACAGTTTAAAGCAAAAATCACTATCAAACAATACAGCCTGACCAAAAAGTATAGAAAATAAATAAGGCCGCCAATTTCTTTGTAAATGTGAATCCCTTACCCTGTTATTCATAAACCTATGTTAACTAAAATGTCGTTAAAGTTTGTTTGTCCTATTTTGTCACATTGACATTTCCGTTAGTAAGAAGAAGCAAAACCTATTTAGCTAATAGAGGCCTGAGTGACGTTTCTGAATAAGGTATTTTTGTATTTTTTTTTCAATCTCCGAAATTAGTACTCATTTGAACAGAAGATACTTGAATACAGTATGTTTTTCACTTCTGGGTATTGAAGGGTTACAGTGTCAAGTATGTCAACACAGTAAGCGTGTATTTTTATATCGTGTCTTGTTCGTGTCTCAATTTATTTATAAATAACATTCTGTTGCAAACAAAATGATCAGCTAAATATAATAAAATTTATTAAGCCAAGAAAGTAATGAGTCTAGTTATTTAATTTTAACTCTGTCATTGTACTGAACTGAATTATTTGTTCGACTTTAGTGAGAACGCAATCTAATCTACAAGTAAGTACCTAACTTAATTTAAAACATAACTTCTCAACAACAATAAAATAAGCAATAGACTTTAAATCGCGCGCGAATTAGTCTAAATGTCGACTGTCCGCAATTGATAGGCAATAAACGATAAAAGACAACACAGTAATAAAACTTTGTGTAATCTCGACAAATTAAATCTAATTTAGTGGCAATGTTCGTGTACGTGTAACTCACTTACCGCGCGCGACGTTAATACACTTTGGCGTCAAATAGAAAGTTAATTAGAGTCGGAGCAGTTAGAATTCATTTGATTGCTAAATATAAGGTGTATTTATTTTGCTGTAAATACATCCACTTTCTCTACGTACGTACCAGTACGTACGAACAAAAACATGGGTGACAGTGACAGACGGGCGATTTGAGGTAACGTTTAAGCATCGCGTTTTTTGAAAAAAAAAATTAAGGTTTTTAATGATAGTATTATTATTATTGTAAAAAAAATGAAATTAATTTGCGTAGAAAGAAAAACATTATTTTTCTCCGTCAACGCGACGGATTATGGTCTGATTAAGATTTGTTTATTTGTTTGTAATAAAAACTAAAAGGCGACATTTTTAACATCAGCTTGAACATTTTATTTTGACGTTTCTCATTTTGTGTTGCCATTGTGAGAAAAAAAAACTGTACTTTATGTGCAATTTTTTGAGATCTAGACCATAGCATAATTTATATTATTAGCCCGTATTAACACGATTAGCATTTATACGCTTAGCAATATTTATTTAGGAACAAAAAAAGTGAACCTCATTTAAGATTCGTGTTAAGTAAGTAACGTACTTAACTTAAAATATGAAAACTACCAATTTACTTGCAATTGCAACACTTAACATTTACTTTTAGATGTACTTTCCTTTCCAAAGCAAAGGCAAGAGAAAACTGTTTACAGCCTGCATGCTAATCACTTTTGTCAATTAAAATATTGAAACGGTGATAACTTTTATTCGACTGTTTTGCATTCCGCTTAATTTATGTTGATTTTTTGACGGCAACTGTCCGGTCTCGATTATAATTAAAATTACGACATTGTGCAAAAGAACTTGAAAATAAATAAGTATGAGATTTTACTTTTATGAAGTACCTAAGTACTATGTTCTATGATTGAATTATATAGTTAACGTACATGCGTCATAACATAACACAATGTAACGCGAATGTTACTTGGATGAAGTCATAATTAGTTAACAAATTTACATATTCGTGATAATACATACACAGAGTGGAGTATGTATGTGATAATAATTAATATTGTAATTCTGCAGTTGATCAAGACATCAAGACATCAGTCACGTGTTCTTACTTATGAAATGATATTACCTAGCTACACCCTACCCTACTCCATTTATTTTAAGATTTGAATAAAATTTACTTTCAAAACTCACAAGTTTTTCGGTGATGAATCAAGGACAAATGGAAAAAAAACAAAAATGCATGTACCCTAATAACATTTATTAACCCCCGACGCATAAAGAGGGGTGTTATAATTAGCGGTAGGTAGGTAAGTACCTATTTTTTATAATTTCCTCTAGTTAAATAGTGTTTTCGTTTTACTAAGAAACGGGTGCGAATTTGACCACTAATATTTTCTAATCTTAAAATAAATAAACGGATTGTAGGTTCCTAGGGACCTGCGACGTGTGAAGTGAATGAAGCTCAATGTTTGATGGTTGCCAAGTGCCAACACACAAACCTAAAGGTTGTCAAAATGTCACTTGTAACCCTAATAACATAAAATTTTACGAAATAGCAAACAAAAAAAATAATATGCTACAAGTTGAATGCACGGAATGCACCTAACCATTTATCGTTAGCAAACTGACACTTTACGAATTAACACCTTAATCCAATAAAATAAGGTTAGTGTTCACGCTTCTCGGATAAAGCGACTGCAAACGTATCAGGAAATAGTCTACCAAAAAATTTGATATTTACTCAAATGTTCTTATTGTTTACGTAACATAATTAAATTATTAATATTTGCACAATAAAATTAAAGGCATTTAATGTTGCAGTAAAACCTACGCTATACTTAGATGGTTGTCAGATTTAAAAAAAGATAATTAGAAGACATTTGTTTTGATTGCTTGCCTATGTATTAAATATCTTAATAATATAGGTAGGTAATAAAACTTATTTACGTGATTGAATACTGTTTAAATGCACAGTTTCCCACATTTAAGTGATTGCATCATCATTTTAAAGTGCGTGTTGAAGTCGATGTAAAATAATAAGTTGCTGAATTGTTTTCCCGCGCATTTTGTCATTTTTGACGCGCGCCATTTTGTGACTTGCTAAAAATAAACGGCTAGTCAGTAGTTAGTTGTCTATTAATTACGTTTTAATTGTATAATAACCTTGTGATGAGTCTGAGTCTGAGTCATTATCATTACAATTACTGAGACAAATAGCTTTAAGTATTTTATTTTAGCCAAGTAAGTACCTTAATTGTGTTTTGTTTACATCAGCCTACTACTTATTGTAAGATTTACCTTACCTACTTACCTAATTCCAATAAAACCATTTATTGCTATTAATTACAATTGGTTTATTTGTCGTTCTTCTATATGATATTTTACAAGTTTTTATCACCCAAAAATCCTTAAGCTCATCTATATCGTTTTCCCTCCAAAACCGTGTCGTCTTCCTTCTCCTTCTCTCTCTGCATTCAATTATGGCGGGCAGCACGGAGTGAAGACAATATATCACCCATTTATTTATTAATAACAAATGAGTAAGTACATTAAATTGAATATTATCTGTTATACAATTATCCTATGATTTTTTAAAAGCTAACACTATTTTCTGAACACCGAACACTGGTTTGTCGAAACGGCAACGTCGTAGAGGTCGTTGGGATTTGATGAGTTTGTAATAATGACAAGTTTTTTTGCTTGCCCTATTCGTCCTTTTGTATGAAAGTAAGTATGAAACTACCGTGAGACTCAAACAATCACTAGATCACTCACGTATGTATAGTGCGAGTTTAGCTGGACATGTTTCGGGCCATTTGTAGTCTTTCCTCTGGGAGCGCACGACTCGGCGGCAGCGAAACGAAAAGCGTAGTGCGAACCAAGGCTTTGCTCGCGCGAGATCTAGGCCCAGCATGGGTGGGCCGATTTACAGCAATAATAATGCCTTCAAACCTATATGTTGCTGGTAGAAAGTAGCTCACTGACTACTAATTGTGCTAACTAGCCAGGTTCGGTTCCCAGGCGGTCACTTTCCATCGATTCTGTAGAATTACGTACCAACGTAACATGTGAAAATGAAAGCTTATAATACATAGGTCAGGGCCGTGTTTTATAAAGCTACAAGTTACAATTAACAAACGCAAAGTCTCATTCTATCATCTTTCGTTAGAAAGAGACTTCCGCTTGTAAATTACAATTTGTAATAGCTTTATAAAACACGGCTCAGGTGGTAAAAACCGCCTTAAAAACTTTAGAAATAAAAACATAAAACAACCCTTTAAAGCCATGAGTTTCATGGCCTAGCAGAAATATGAAGTCGGTGCGATGCTAGCGGAATATTCTTTGAATGAAGCACCGACTTCATATTTCTGCTAGGCCATGAAACTCATGGCTTTAGAGGATTATTTTATGTTTTTTTTTAAGGTTTTTTTTAAGGTGGTTTTTACCACCCGAGCCATGTTTTTACGACGGAACCCTCACGAGTCAAACTTGGTCTTTTTTGCCAAAGAAATTTCTCCGAAAACTCCCAAGTTTTCCCCAAAATCTACCACCACCCTCCACTTAAACCCCACAGCCATCCCACAGCTAACATTCTACCGTTTCGTACGAAACAGTTGCGCTCCACTTTTGTTTTCGCGTCTGGTTATACTATACCTACTATGGCTGGTTCCGAGCGCGCCCGAGAGTCGGCGGAGGCGCCCGAGCGCACTCGAAAGTTGTTAGAACGGGATGACAGGGGGAAAAATTTAGCGTGAATTTGGGGGATATATAGACTTGCATAAGTGAGCTATAGCCCAAGCCCTCTAATTCTGAGAGGAAGCCTATGTCCAGCAGTGGGACGTAAAGAGGCTGTGTTGAGGACAGTTTGGGTTTTAGTGGTAGGTACTAGGTAGTAATGGGATTTGAGGGAATGATAAAAGTAAGAAATTACATAATATATTGTGTGTGGTTTATTTTCATTTCAAGTGTCAATTCAGTAATTGATTTATAATGAGCAACCAAGATAAGAACCATGAACTCAAATATTCTATTTTTTAACTAAATTTGATTTTACATGCGAATTTAATGACGTGTTATTAATGAAATAAAAAAACCCTTATTATTTTTCTGGACCGTAAATAGTGATTATTTGAAATTCTTATTAATGAAATAAGATCATAAGTCTAAAGAATTATAGCAAAATACAACTTTCACAAAGTTACACAGATAAATGTAAAAATAATAAAATCCTATTCCTTAGTTTTTTTAGGCACTAGTGCAAAAAGGACAAATCCCATGTGCTAATTATACTGCTACGCTAACAACAAACAAGTATTCCATCATAACTTCAGCAAAAATATCCCCCAATCCCTCCACAAAATCCCCCGGTATCCGAATTTTCTCCTCTGACAACACTGACCAACTTTTCTCCAGTTCACGTATTGCGTCCGCGTTGAAGCCACGTCGCTTCGCGTTCGTAACTTTGCGTTTAAACGGAACCGGTTCTAGTAATTTGAAAGTGCTAGGTGCGGCGTCCGAGCATAGTGTTAAAAGTGTGTTCTATCGGATATTTCACTGTTAATCCAGGTAAATACACTTTGAAAACACCCTTTAGTAATATAAAAAAAGTTTTTTTTTTACTGGAAAAAGCAAAAAAAATGTGACCAATGTTTCAAAATGTCTTACTGGTGTTTTAAACATTTTTTTCTAGGTAAAAACTAATCTGTATAAACTTATCTGAAATTTTATCGCGGCGGCAGGGCAGGTTGATAAAAAACGTGCGTCTACCTGATTTTTTTTAAATCTGATCGCGGTTGGATCTATTGTGAAGTTTAAAAACTCGGGAGTTTTTTTTTTTATAATAGTCGAGTGAGGCGATTGCCTTTGCCCAACTTGAGTTTTAAAGCCTTCGGGTTTTACTTTTAAAAGTCTCCATCGTGTCACAGTTTAAAAAATATTCTTTTTTTAATTATTGAAGACAGTACCGGCACTAAATACAAGGTTGTATATATTCAAACATGATTGAGGCATACTTATATGACTCATGGAATAAATATTTCTAATATCGCGAGGAACGGTATAAAACGACTATAAAATAACATTTAGGGCTGCCATACCTCATATCGAAAAAACGCAATCGCATAAAAAGGTTTTTCCAAGCGGGGTTTTCCCGATCCTGAATTAAATTCCTATTAGAATAAGTACGGTTCCTTTTAACATAAAATTTCTCAATACTCGCTGAAACAATAAAACCAGAAAACTATAGCATAGCCTAGGAACCAAACTCCCTTAATGTTTATTGCAAATAAATGAAACAAATAATTTTAGAAGACGAAGCACGAACGAAGGTACAAAGGACACAAAACGCCTACAAAGCTCTCTAAAAACACTTAAACTATTTAGTATTTTAAGCTGCATCAATACGTGGTTTGACTGGCAATATTTAAGTATAATTAAAGACTTACAAAATCGTTTTAGTGTCCATAAACTCCAAATAAACTTGCTAAATTTAGCTGTTTTAGTATTCAAGTGTCTTGGTTATTCGAAAACACGAAGATACCTCTTCGTTGTGACTCATCCTATCCGATGGCTCTTAATGTCATTGCGGTGAGGGGAACAAAGAGTTGGCTTCAAAAGTACGCGGTTTGAGCCTTGAATAAGTCTTTCTAAATATAATTCGCTTTTGGATACAATGATTATTATTCTATTTCGTTTTGTACGTAGTTTTTGATGATCCAACTTAGGATGCTTAGAGGGAACAGTTTTTTTTTGTAATTAATGAGTGATATGTAAGTATGTATATGCGATGAATCAAAAGTCAGGCTAGGTAACTTACCTACTTAGACTAGTGCAGATGTAGTGTCGGACTCTTTCTTTCAACATACCCTAAACTGGATAGGGAAGGTAGTTGTAATACCACAGGTGCGGCAAATTAGGCAAAGTCTTATGAGGGGATTTTGACATTATGATTGATTAACCTGTTTAAATGTAAATTTGATAGATATTGTTATATTATTTTTTGCTACATTATCACATTAGGCGGAGCCTGTAAAGATAATTTTAAGTATAAAAATAAAATGATAAATAAATTACATAATTTTTAGTTAAGTCTCCGATATTTGGGTAACCATGGACTCCTCCATGGAATTCTATGGTACCTACATGTAAGTTGCTCAAGAGGATACATTTTTTAGACAAGCCCAAATGTCATGATTCTATTCAATGCAGTGAACCTGAACGTAGTATTGGTACTTCACTTGGCTGTATTTGCCAAATGTTTGTCATTCCATCTCTGTCCTTTAAGTAAAAAACGAAAGAGACGGAGGAAAGACATGAATATTTGTCACGTACGGCCAACAGAGGTGTCAGCATAAGGTAGGTAGGTAGGTACTTACCACTGAGTTCCACGAACTCTTTTAAGACCTACCATAATTCTATTAAGAATTAGAAGTAATCCCTACGCTTATAATTTCATTTTTATCCCAAGAAACACGGGAAATTAGCTTGTCAAAGTGATTCATAATAATATCCTGATTTTAGATGAATTCCGAATAGTTCTGAACCAGTCGAACGAGTTTTGTATTGGTTTTTTAATTAATTCAATCGATATGACACGCGTTTGCGTATTAAACGTATATTTTAAAAGAAAAAAAGTGACCGAGGAATTTATTTTGAGGACCTTGTATTAAAAAAACCTTGATTTATCACTCTCCACCGGAAATGGAATGATGCTTGCGGAATTACAAGTATTGTCTTGGCAACATTGTTTTTTGAATAGGTATGTATTTGACGTTTGTGCCAAAATGGCGGTTGTAATAAATCTTAGTTTGAAGAATTATTCCAGTTCATTCTGTCGTTTATATACACGGTAAACATAGTGTTCTAAAGGCTCTGGTGTAATGTTATATGTTTATCTGTTAGCTTATAAACACCGAAGTCGAGTGGCTTACCCACTCGTTCTCTCGAGGTCAAGTTTACATCATTGTGACTGTACCTACCCATAGCTATTTTTTTTTATTGAAAGAGGAGGTAAACGAGCAAGCGGGTCACCTGATAAGCGATCACCGCCACCAATG
Source organism: Clepsis dumicolana (assembly GCA_963691665.1). Lineage (NCBI taxonomy): Eukaryota > Metazoa > Arthropoda > Insecta > Lepidoptera > Tortricidae > Clepsis > Clepsis dumicolana. The sequence continues at coordinate 6,644,694 of OY829533.1, read as the reverse complement.
AGAACCAGTAACCCTAAAGAGAGTCGCTAGTCCGTTGCCGGCCTTTAAGGAGGACAAGGGATAGAGGAAATGGGGGAAAAGGGGATTTAGCCTCCAGCGTCCTTACTGACCGAACGAAACGTAACAGGTTACTGTTGCTTCACGCCAATTTTCTGCGAGGGGGTACTTCCCCGGACGAGCCGGCCCATTCGTACGGCAGCAAATAGCTACAGTATGGCTGATGGCTCTCCCACTACAAAAAATATATTTAGCTAGATATATTTTGAGAATTGAGATACGACCAGCTGCTTATCTTATACGAATGCATATTAGAAATAAAAGGACTACGTACATTATATTTACGTCTAGGCGACCGAATAGCCTAGTGGTCAGAGAACCCGACTATGGAGCTGAGGTCCCGGGTTCGATCCCTGGCCGGAGCAGATATTTGTATGGTCTTGAATTAATTAATATTACACTTATATATAAGTATATGTGTTAGTTGGATGAAACTACCGTGAGATCCAATCATAGTGGTTTCCGTTTCGCTTTGAGAGGAAGGACTTTGAATTAGTCTGAAGCGACCGACATACGTAAGTGATCCGTTTATTTCACTAACGTTGTTTTTTTATCATTATGTTTCGGAAATGCATGCGTTATAGTGTAAAAAACCGGACAAGTGCAAGTCGGACTCGAACTCGAAAACAAGATTTACCTGCTTTCCCCCAGTGTTTTAAGATGTCTGGTGTTAGCTGAACCCTGCTCCTAAATACGCAGTGTGGTCAATTGATTTTTCACAGCTTCAAGGGACCGGAAGCTTGAATATTTGATATTGATATCAGTATGCTACCTCCACGTGTTCCAGAGAAATGGTCTTGACAGACAGAGAGACAGACAGATAGACGTACAAAAAAGTGATCCTATAAGGGTTCCGTTTTTCCTTTTGAGGTGCGGAACCCTAAAAACGACAATGCCGTAAACACTGACAGCATACCTTTACGGTAATAAAAACGTGTATTGATTTTACTTTCACTTCACTTCACCCCGAAATCAAACAAAGAAGTAGACCTCGTTTTTGTTCTGTATCCATCGGGGGGAAAACCCCGAGTATGACAAGTTGAGATTAATGGGCCACAGAAAGGTTTTCGAGAAGTTTTAATAAGTAATGGATGGCCGCCTAGTTCCCGGAATGGGATGAAAAATGTTGCTAGAATAGAACTAATTTTGGGAAACACCCTTCAATGGCTTTTTAACCCCTGACGCAAAAGAGGGGTGTTATAAGTTTGACCGCTGTGTGGCTGTGTGTCTGTGTCTGTCTGTGGAACCATAGCTCTTAAAAGGTTGCACCGATTTGAATGAGTTTTTTTTTTAATTTTAAAGCAGATGTTTTATCAAAATCGGTCCAGCCGTTTTTGCGATAAGTATTGAACTTTAAAATGACTATATCGGGGGTTTTTCAACTTTCAAGTTGGTTAGGTTATTATTTAGTTGTTACCGTATGCTTCAAACTTAAATGCGCCTCGGAACGTCCCTAACGTTCAAACTATCTTTTTGACTTATATGGAGATTAGTTCAGCAGTTTAAGTTTACAAACATACATATAGAGATACGGAGTTACTTTCACATTTATAATACATGTATTACGAATTATGGATAGTACGAATTCGGTTGACTTTTACGCTCAACCAATAAAAAAAAGTCATCAGAAAAACACATTAAAGTCGGTATTCAAACGAAAGTGTAGGTATATTTCCACTTACATAGTATTATCAGAATATCTAGCAAAGTCATTATACTTCAGGTTGGTACCTAAAAATAATTTATCAAAGTTAGGGGGATTTTTAAATTGACATTGGGAACACTTTTCAAAAGGCGCCATTTTGTATTTTTGACGTCTAGTCTAGTTCATTTTGACATTGGCGCGCCATAGAGGTAATATATTTCAAATACTAACAAAAACTTCATCGTGAAGAGCGAGAGAGAGACAGGATTTTTACAAAAACCACAAGATATTTTTACCTAATCTTAATATCTGTATTGAAACCTGGGGTCCATGGGGTCCCGGCGCTTGCAAGCTTATTTCAGAGTTGCAAAAGCACTTGGTCGGTGCAACCTACACTCTTTCTTTGGACAGTCGTGTAATAAGCGCTTTATTGTAAAGAAAATGACCTTGTGGTTAGCGACCCTGAGTATGAAGCTTGAGGTCCCGGGTTCGAATCCCGGTCGGGGCAGATGTTTGTATGATGAATACGAATATTTGTTCTCGGGTCTTGGATGTTTAATATTGTATATAAGTATGTATTTATCTATATAAGTATGTTTATCCGTTGTCTAGTACCCATAGTACAGGTTTTGCTTAGTTTGGGACTAGGTCAATTGGTGTCAATTTGTCCCATGATATTTATTTATTTATTATTTATTAAAATACAGAAATAAAGACAAATTAAAAACAATGACATACAAGTACAAAGGCGAACTTCACCCTGTAAGGGATCTCTACCAGTCGACCTTAGAGCGGTAGAGAGTATAAAGAGTGTGTTTGTAATTACAAATTAAAACTTACTTAATATGATTACATTAACCGTTTTACACATGGCAACCTCACGGCTAACTGAGTTTACTAAACTGAATTAACTTGGGTACTGGAAGATTAAACTATTGAGTTAGCTAACTAACTAACGTGGGTAGAGTTACTGCACAGAATATGAAATACGTACGTAGGTACAGAACGGCCATTTTATAAGTAAACTAGTTGTTGCCCGCGATTTCGTCTGCGTAGATTTCGGTTATCGCTATCCCGCGGGAACTACATAATTTTCCCGAATAAAAAGTAGCCTATGTTTTCCTCAATATTCAAACTATGTTCTTACCAAATTTCATCTAGATTGGTGCAGCGGTTTTCCCGTGAAGAGGTAACAAACAGACAGAGAGACAGAAAGACAGAGAGACATTAGTTAGGATCAGTTAGGATAAGTAATTATGAGTAACTAATTTAGTTTTTATTAACCCCCGACGCAAAAAGGGGTGTGTTATAAGTTTGGCCGATTTTAATGCCGTTTTTTATCCGAAAGGAATTTTTCTAACGATGGTTCTTAGACATGTTTTATCAAAATCGATTCAGCCTTTTTTGAGATATTACATTTTTTGCAACAGGGACAAAAGGTGGCATCGCCCCTAAACGGATGAACCGATTTGGACGCGGCTCTTTAAAGTTTTTATTTAACTTGTAAGTTTGGTGAGAATTCAATAATCTGGTAGTGAAATTCCGGTGGTGTATTGGACCATTTTGAAGTAGGAATGGTCTTGCGAGCCCGCCAGCGGGGAGCGGCGCGTGGCCGGCGACGCCCGTGCGTGCGCGCGACTTATATCTCTGGCACTAATTTTAGGACCACAAAATTGGATGGCACTACAGTGACCAAACTCATTAAATAAAGATCAAAAAAAAGAAAAATTGGCAACAAAAATGGTGTACCGAAGGGGTCGTTTATACGTTACATATTATGTCTATGGTCTATGAGAACAACGTAATTAAATATTTGTCTTATTTTTATTTCACAGCAACTTATTTAAATTAGGTACGTGGCCCTTAACGAATTTCATTGAAGACACCGAAAGTATGTTTTGGCTGAATTGCCGAGAATCCGAGGCACTCGGAAAAGAAAACAAAACTGAAAAAAAAAGCATCATTTTCCGCGCGAAGTGAATGATGAATCTTCCGGGGTCCCTCAGACAGAGATTTTTATGATATGTATATTTAACAGCAGCTTTGGTTGGAAATATAAGACTGTATTTCGAAGACTGCTAGTAACGCAAAAAATGTCTCTTGTGTTGATCCACTGACGAATTTTTTGACTGAATTAACGAACATTTGCTATCTGTACATGACCCCAGCCCCCATACTACGAAATTCGGAAATCGAAGTTCGTATCGTATCGTCCCGCTCACTCTCGTGTTAAGTAATATTAGCTTGAGAGGGACGGCACGATACGAAGTTCGAATTTTGCACTTCATAGTCGGGGGGGCAGTCTCCCATCGAGAGATATCAATAGAGTTTGGCTTGCCTACTGTCAGTAAGTTTATTGAGACGGCAAAACTGAAGATAGAACATCTGTTATAAGTTTATTCTGTGTATTGGTTTATGTGTGTCTGTGGCATCATAGCTCCCAAACGTATGCACCGATTTCAATCAGTTTTTTAATCGAATGCTAAGTTTAATCGGTATGGTTCTTAGCTAAGTTTCATTTAAAATCCAAATCGGTCTATTCGTTTAGGAGCTACGATGCCGCAGACATACACCCACACACAGGTCAAAGTTATAACACCCCTCTTTTTGTGTCGGGGGTTAAAAAGGAAAACTACCTATCTCAGCTAAAATCATCAATCAATATAAGTGATGTATGTAAAACTCTTCCATTACTGAGTAACTGACAGACAACGCACAGCCGAAACCCTTGGCCCTAGAAGGCTGAAATTTTGCGTAGAGGTTGCCTTTATGATGTAGACAAGCACTAAGGACGGATTTGTTGAAATTCCCACGGGATAGAGAATAAACGGGATTTTTGTGAGCATACAAAGTCGCGGGCAGAAGCTAGTTACTACGCTACGGAACCCTATCCTGGGCGTAGCCGACACGTTCTTGGCCGGTTTTTTAGTGGTGGCAAGGCAGAGGTGGCAAAGATAAGGCGTAATTTTGTATCGCGAGGTGAATAAGTTTTTTTTTATAAGATAAGGTTGGTTGGATGCTTGCGTTTTGAGTCGACGTTTTAAAAATGTTTGCTGAAAAATGTTTTTAAGCAATTATTTTAAAAGGATACCGTGACAAGGATTTGTTACCTTTGTAACTAATTAATTAAAATTCTAAGTCCAACTATTAGATATGTGTCAGACACAGCATGCGCTGCTAGTGTGCCCATAGTAATTCAGACGTAAACGCGAACCCGATCGAGACGTTTTTTAGGATTCCGTACCTCAAAAGGAAAAACGAAAGCCTTATATGATCACTTTGTTGTCCGTCTGTCTGCCTGTCTGTCCGTCAAGACCATTTTTCTCTGGAACGCGTGCACGTAGCAGGCTGAAATTAATATCAAATATTCAAGCCTGGAGTCCCTTGAAGCTGTGAAAAATTCAAACTTCTAAGTCAACGCAATCAAAAGACACAGTCATTAAAAAGGTTGTTTCCATACAAATTGCCGTTCCCTGAAAATTTAAAGGGTACTTCCAGTTGTCCTAGAAACATGAAATTTGGTATGAAGGTAGCTCTTATAGCACAACCACTCAGAACATTCTCAAAATCTTAAATTTTTATGTCTATCTGTAGATTTCAGAGACCAATATAAGATGATCCCACACTTGGAACATTTTGCTTAGGAGCAGGGCTCATAAATACACATACATTGTTGAAAAGAGTGACTACATTCAACAATCGACCGACCCAGTTGTCTCGCTGTGAATAAAATAAATACGCTTTCCTTAAATTGCTACAAATAGAGCCTCCGACTTATGTAAACGCGATTCTAATTTTCTCGATACAGAAACGAGTGTTTCTTTTTGTATTTTTTTCCTCCAATTGTTGCCAATTTGTTGGAATAATATTGATGTCTAATTCACCTTGTTTTCTTGGAGGAAAGCAATAAAGGGAAGCAAGACTTTGTTTACTTACTGGTGTTATTTTTACGTCATCAACCTCACCATCACCAACCATCAACATCAACGTCAAAAAGAGGGGTTTTAAAACTTTTACCGGGCCCCTATTTCACCAACTTTACAATTGTCAGTTCTCAATGACAATTCGGTGTCAACTGCCGACTTGAAGAGCTTTTGTTTTAGCGCGCTTCATGTTGTCAAAGAAATGTAGTTCGAATTGTCATATAAAATATGAGATATTGAAGTTCAAACTGAAAAATGTGGGGTTTTTCAACTTAATCCTCTCTAAGTGATTTGGTTGTAGCTTTTTCTTTTTTGTCTGGGTATTATAGACATTTAACTGACAAACTAGCACACAGTACAAACATAACATAATCCCCAAAAAGCCATGAGTTTTAAGCCTAGCAGAAATATGAAGTCGGTGTGGTGCTAGCGGAATATTCTTGGAATGAAGCACCGACTTCATATTTCTGCTAGGCCTATAACTCATGGCTTTTTGGGGATTATTTTATGTTTTTTTTCTGAGGTTTTTGGAAGGCGGTTTTACTTTTTGTTAAAAGATGTTTTATTTCACAATTTTCAGTTACGTTAATATTTAAAATAATATCCGCCAACTCCTAACCGTTAAGGAGTTGTACCTTCCATCATCACCTCATCAACACGAGATGATGACTACCAGACGCAAGTACTTGAATAGCTTTCGAAAATATATGAAACACATGATACGTCCCTATAAAATTTGAGGGTTGCCCTCGATTTCCCTGGGATCCCATCATCAGATCCTGACATGGTGACAATGGGACCAACTAGAAAGTATACCCTTTCGAACAAAAAAATATTTTTTGAAATCGGTAACTCCGTCTTCGAGTAATCGGGGAACATACATAAAAAAAAAATATACCGACGAATTGAGAACCTCCTCCTTTTTTTGAAGTCGGTTAAAAACTGAAACCTGAGACATTCCATAACGAAATTATTATCAAGGCATTGTTTGAACAACCTAATGTACCTAACAATAAAAAAAAACACATAAAACTCGCTTTCACGCTGAAATATCGTGTTCAAACTCAATAATTAACGTGAATAATGATAGGGAACTAATTATCAAGCAATAGTAAACAACTACCCCCGCAAAAACAGCCATCTTTGTTCGACTGTCAATATGGTGTTGCCATCGCAAAAAGATCTCCCACGTTCGGGGACAATAGCGTGGAAAGTGGCGGTCCGTTCCGTGGTATTGTAACATGTTTATGTAAGGTTTTGTAATTTTATTGATGCTATCTTAACGGTGAGCTGGTTTTTTGGGGCAACTGGCACGAGTGCTGACTTTCTAAGATTGCGATCTGCATAGCTGCCCTTTCAGCGTTTTTTTTTAATAATTGCACTTAAGTGTAAACGTTGATATACAAAAATAGACAGATACGCCACTGCTTCACCGCGCGCGGACAAGCAATTGTAGGCGAGAGATTCGGTGACTTAGTATCCCTTGATGTTTGACAATATGCCAGTCTAATGACAGCTAATGAGTGAGGGCCGTATTTTGTCAGCACTGGACAGGCGCGTGGCCTATCTTTAATGTTTTATATATCGATGCGTGTAAATGTTTCTGTAATAATATATGGTTTTTAGCGTTCCGTACTTACGGGGTAGGGGCGGACCGTGAATTTTTTTGGCCCTAGGATAGTACAGTACTAATTGGGGCGGGTTAAATAAATAATTAAGACATGCATTGCATTAAAAATTTGTCAGAAAAAGTGTTCATAGCGAAATAAACGGATCACTCAGATATGTCAGCCGAGTATAGTCCGACATGTTTCGGACCAATCCGTAGGCCATGGTGGTTTCATGTCAAAAGAAAACTTACATCCGTAATATAAATTAAAAAAAATTACAGTGTGATTTTTTCAAAATTCTCGTCAGCTGCAACTGTTTGTGTTTGCTGCTAACGGAGCCGGTCGGTATCGACGGCTAAAGTAATTAGCGAGGAACGGGAGCCTGCGCGTTAGGGCTGGCAACATTACTCAAGTTTTTTTTTTATGTCTCACGGAGAACGTGGCCAGTAATAAGTAAATATAAAAAGTTTCAAGTAGCTGATTTCGTATACTTTAAGCATGAAACCACCCGTTTCGATCTAATCCGTAGTCCTTCCTCTGGGAGCACACGCTTCGATGGTAGCGAAACGCGCACGCACCGAACCGAACTGTCGAAGCGTGTGCTCCCAGAGTAAGGACTACAGATTAGTCCGAGACTTTGTCGGTCTATCTATACTCGACTGACAAACGTGAGTGATAAATTTTCTGTTAAAATTGTAATTTTGAAAACCGTAAAAATAATAAAGAATTGGAAAAAATACAAAAAGATACTCTAATTAGGATTATGAAATTTTTTTATAACCTGCACACTCTTGCGAAGCAATTTAATGGTGTGTGTGAAGTTCCCAATCCGCGGTGGACCCGCGTGGGAACTATAGCCCAAGCCCTTTTGATTCTGAGAGGAGGCCTGTGCCCAGCAGTGGGACATAAATAGGCTGACTCTTGGCCTTTTTAACTTCGAAATAAAAGAAGTCTTTATATTGACTCAGCCACCCAAGTCCACGTTTAATGACCTAACATCCTGTACTTAATTCATACTGATTGTAATTAAACACTAATTTGAATTTTGTTTCCTTTTGCAGGTACTTATCAGCAATTGCTAAAACCTACGTTATTCTTTTAACCACAAAAATCTGTCATTTCAAGTAAGTACGTAGTTTATTAACACATCTTACACACGCATAAGCTCTGCTTATTTTGGGACTAGGTCAATTGGTATTAATAAAATTGTCCCGCGATTATATGTATTTGTTTGACTCTATATTCTCCCCTTATTTACGCCCATTAAATTTAACAGAATCTCTCGTTAAAAAAACTTGCTTAATTAATGAAAATAATCGATTTATTGATTATCTTTGTTTTTATTTTTATGAAACATTCATAGAATGAAATTCAACATACAATGACAATGCAAAGAAAAATCCGTTAAGCAGCTGGACTTGCTTAATTGCTTATTTAATTATTTTGATTTATTTTTGGTTGCTGGCAACCCTGACGCTTAAGCCTATGATAAATGGCGGGCACAGACAAAGGAAACAAATTTAAAACGCCCTCTGAAACACTTTCTTTATTGACATTTTCTTCTTCTGTGTTAATCTTTTGGCTCTGTAATAAAATGCTATTCATTACAATTCTGTGATGTGAATGTGATGTATTCTAATTTACTTCATTCAGTTTATATTTAAGCCGACTTCAAACAAGGAGGAGGTTTCCAATTCGTCGGAATCTTTTTTATGTTGGCACATAACTACCCACCTATCTGATTTTTTAGCAATTTTCACATTTTCAATAGACGTCGTTCTATAAATATACATAAATATTATTATAATTGAATTAATACAAACACAAATTAAGAACAATGAGAAAAACACTGAGATAAATTAGCAACAATCTTCGTGAAATATAACACAAATGTCATCCGCCACAGGCTTAAAAAAAAGTTGTATTGTACCAAACAACATTGAAATGCATTAATATATCATTCACAAAGTGTAAGATGACAATGACGACTCTCTAATTACCGACAATTATTATTTTAACATTTCTTAACTTTAATCAGTTATGTACTTATTTAAAACTATCTATGTAAAGTAAACATCCCATTGCTGGACACTAACCATATAGTATGTAACCTTCAACCTTGCGTCATAGCGAAGGAGATGACAGACGGGTGTCAACTACTGGGCATTAGGGTGTTAAACATTAGGACAAGTAAACACCTTACTTGTTGGAATCGATGTTAACCCCCGACGAAAAAGAGGGGTGTTATAAGTTTGACCTGTATATCTGTGTATCTGTCTGTGGCATCATAACTCCCAAACGGATGAACCGATTACAATGCTGTTTTTTAAACGAAAGCTAGTTTAATCGAGATGGTTCTTAACTAAGTTTCATTAAAATCGGTTCACCCGATTTAGAAATACTGAACTTTGTTACTTAATTATGCTGTTTTGTATAAAAACATGTTTTTTTAATACGAAAGCGTAACAATCAAACAAACTCACTTTCGAATTTATAACATTACTAGCTGTTGCCCGCGACTTCGTCCACGTAGATTTCGGCTATCGATATCCCGCGGGAACTATACAATTTTCCCGAATAAAAAGTAGCCTGTTATTCCTCAATATTCAATCTATCTTCTTACCAAATTTCAACTAGATTGGTGCAGCGGTTTTTCCGTGAAGAGGTAACAAACAGACAGATAGAGAGACAGAGCGACAGAGTTACTTTCGCATTTATAATATTAAAGTTAGAATAGGATTAAAATACTGACATTCCAACCATGTAGTAGGTACTCTAGAAAGGACAAAGACGTGGGTGTTTCTGTTCTGTTAATATGTATGTCTGTCTGTGTAATGTGTATGAGCTCAAAGCGCGGGGAATAGAACAATTATGATAATTAGACCTAGCGAGGACTGTTGTAGCTTTCTCTGCATTAACAGCTATATTGTATGATGCCTTTGTTGGTCGGTTTGTATGTTACGACCAATTTACAAGTCTTCTTTAAATGGCTGGATAGAATCTTAGAACTGACTTTTCATTGGAATTGTTATCTGACGAGAAAAAAGTCGTGATAGCCGTGATAGATGATTAGGTTTGTCCTAATAATAAAATAATAATAAATATCATGGGACAATTGACAGCAATTGACCTAGTCCCAAACTAGGCAAAGCCTTTGGCAAACATATACCTCGAGTATCCTAGAAGTGCACTAAGAAGGGATTTTTCGAAATTCCCGCGGGATAGGGAACTAGCCCATTTTGAAATGTTTCACGGGGGCAAAGCCGCGGGGCATAAGCTAGTAGTCGTATAAAAACTGACATTTCAATCCGATGACGACTGTCAAATACTTGTTACTCAATAGGGCCTCAAAATGATGATGATTGTTCTCCAATAGCGCATGCGAAATTAATTTTCCTTTTTGAAAAACCGTATTCGGCGTAAAAATTCTATTTATTTTCCCTAACGTTTTCATCATCTGATCTTGACTAAATTAGGATGAAGCCGTCTTGAAAGCATCAACCTTGTATGTATCGCGTATATAGATCTATTGAGGTGGTTCCTTTGAAGTAAATTTTCTTTCATTCCTGTACGTTATTCGATTTTAAGCTCTTCCATTTCCACACCATATATATTTAGCATATAATATATTTAGCATTTCTTGATTTGCCACTCTTCATACTTTTGTATATGTAATATATCTATCTCTACGAATAACAATATCTATGGAAGCGTAACTAAGCCCAAAAAATGGCTCCACCACATAGATACCTCGGCGAAAAAGTATGAAGCACCGCGTTAGTGAGAGGTGACATTCGTGGCGTGCGGACTGTGTCACGGAGGTTTCGATTGTGGATATTACAATACAATACAATAACTCTTTATTAAACAGCACGTAACAAGCAAAACAGAAAAAGCACAAAGAAAATACAAGGTAGCAATGGGCGGAATACATTATAGTTAAATTTTATTTATATGACAAAACCAATTTACAAGTTATTAATTTAGTTTTTATTTGTTTTGTTGTAAAAAAATTCTACCTCCAGATGAAGGTGATTTACAATGACAATGTGTGTTCACCACACCGTTGCCTCTGTGGCACCAATGTGGACGAAACGGGACACCATGGTCTTTCCTGTCAAAAGAGCGCCGGCCGTTTCTCCCGTCATGCCGCGCTCAATGACATAATCCGCCGGGCTCTTGCCTCTGCAAACGTGCCGGCCATTTTGGAGCCAAGCGGCATTGCCCGCGACGATGGCAAAAGGCCGGACGGTATGTCTCTGATTCCCTGGAGAATGGGTAGGGTTCTGGTTTGGGATGCGACCTGTGTCGATACAGTAGCACCCTCACATCTCCAGGGAACCACACAAAAAGCTGGTGCGGCGGCAGAAACGGCTGAAAATAGAAAAAATTCTAAGTATCAATCTCTCGGTCCGAATTATAATTTTGTTCCTGTCGGGTTTGAAACTTTGGGTCCATGGGGTCCCAGCGCTTACAAGCTTATTTCTGAGTTACAAAAGCGCTTAGTTGATGCAACTTGTGACCAAAGGGCTGGCAGTTTTTTCTCTCAAAGAATCAGCATCGCTATTCAGCGAGGCAACGCTGCCAGCCTTTTGGGCACTATGCCACGGGGGCCTTATTTAGATTTAATTTAGTTTTAAGTTGTAGTTTATTTAGTTTAAGCTGGTCATAAGTTACAACTTTATTTACATAATAAAAGCAATTTACAATGACATTAAATCTAAGCTTAAACTAAATAAACTACAACTTAAAACTAAATTAAATCTAAATAAGGCCCCCGTGGCATAGTGCCCAAAAGGCTGGCAGCGTTGCCTCGCTGAATAGCGATGCTGATTCTTTGAGAGAGAAAACTGCCAGCCCTTTGGTCACAAGTTGCATCAACTAAGCGCTTTAAGCTTAGATTTAATGTCATTGTAAATTGCTTTTATTATGTAAATAAAGTAGTATGACAATAAATAAATCCAACCTAAAACTAGTTACACTAAAACTGAATTAAATCTAAATTTTAATAAATGCAAACTGTACATGAGCGACTCTAACAATACTTCAGACTTTGTCCAACGTTTTAATACTCTTTGCCCAAACATCAAAATTCTTAACAAGCAAAGCCTAAAGCCTCTTAGGGTCACCAATCTATGAAGATGCCATTCCAGACCTTATCGCTAAATCAGTTTCAAAATTCCAAAATTGTACAGATCGGCTGCTCGAAATCAGCGCTCATCCCGCCATTTCTATTTTAAAATTTTGCCTTTTTGTCCCCAATTTTACCGATCTGCTTCGCTGTTGCCCCTTTTGGAAACACCAAAACTCCCTAATTCCAATTGACTCTCTCTTAAAAACCTCTTTGGAATCTATTCTCAACATTCAACTCAGCGAGCAATCTTGGTCCCAGGCATCCCTTCCCATCAGATATGGTGGGTTAGGGATCCGCAAAATTTCCAGTGTCGCTTTGCCAGCTTTCCTATCATCTGTCCACAGCACGTCCAATCTCGTAGGTAAAATCCTACAGGACCTTCCTCTAAACTACGAGACGACGGGTTTGACCGACGCTAGAAACGCTTGGCTTTTGGCTTGTCCGGGTCAAAATCCTCCCACTCATTCAAATTTTCAAAGAAGCTGGGACGACGTTTTGACTAAATTAACTTATTCGGAAATTCTTACTTCTAGCTCAGGCCTAGACCGTGCAAGGCTTTTGGCTGTAGGAAAGAAGGAATCCTGAGACTGGCTTCACGCCTACCCTGCTGCTAACACCGGAACTTTAATAGAGCCAGAAACCTTGAGGATTGCCGTAGGTCTGAGGCTGGGCGTCAAGTTATGCTCACCACACCGTTGCCCCTGTGGTACAGACGTCGATCTATTGGGTCACCATGGACTTTCCTGCCAAAGGAGCGCCGGCCGCTTTTCCCGTCATGCTGTGCCTAACGACACTATCCGCCGGTCTCTAGCCACCGCGAACGTGCCGGCCATTTTAGAGCCAAGCGGCATTGCACGGGACGATGGCAAGAGGCCGGATGGTATGTCTTTGATTCCGTGGAAGATGGGTCGGGTCTTAGTCTGGGATGCGACTTGTGTCGACACCCTAGCCCCGTCTCACCTCCACGGAACCATTAACAAAGCCGGCGCGGCGGCGGAAGCGGCCGAAAACAAAAAGCAGGCAAAATATCAGGGTCTCGGTTCCGCATATCATTTCGTTGGTGCAGGAATAGAGACCCTGGGTCCATGGGGTGCCGGTGCGCACGCTTTTTTTAGAGATTTAAAAAACCGCCTGGTCGACGCTACTGGCGACCAACGGGCTGGCAGCTATTTCTCCCGCGAATCAGCATCGCTGTTCAACGGGGGAATGCCGCCAGTCTTTTGGGCACCATGCCACGGGGGCCATATTTAGATTTAGGTTAGTTTTATTTGTTTGAATTATTTATAGCTAGTTTTGTAAATTGAATTGTTTTTACCATTTATTATAACAAATATTACTTTAAATATAAGTACTTAGATTAGATGCAGGAATAAAGCAGGTAATTAAATCTAAATAAGGCCCCCGTGGCATGGTGCCCAAAAGGCTGGCAGCGTTGCCTCGCTGAATAGCGATGCTGATTCTTCGAGAGAGAAAACTGCCAGCCCTTTGGTCACAAGTTGCATCGACCAAGCAACCAACATACATAAGTTTTGCGCAATTTAACATTCTGCTGATGACTAAATATAAAGTCATCATGTATCGTGAAGTTGTGTAGAACCATATGAATAACCATTAAACCTTGCATAAAAAATAACTATCAACTACAAAAATTGCAACCGTATCGTTATCAGTGCGTCATATTTTATCTATATCTTATCAGACGATAACGAGCACATTGGAGGATATCTTTGTGTAAATAAATAGTTATAGATATACAAGTATCAATGGTAAAACTATCAGGTGCATTAGAACGTAAATATTATGGATTAATTCGTAGTAATTTCTCTGGGAGTGCACTCGAGTCGTTTATGTTAGTGAGCCGTTATACTCACTATGATTGAGTTATGCCTATGCGATTGTTTTATGGTTAACTCAAATATGCGACCACACGTGTAAGATAGCTACGTCTACGCGACAAATGTATGTTTATGTACACACATGTCATAAGTCCTCTATTCATCATCATCAACAAAATTTAAGAGTTACACTCTTGTCGGTGAAGTTTCTTCCAATCATCTCTCCTATAAGCCTTGACCTCTTAATACGACCTATTATGCGTTCAGAAATCGTAGGCAATGACCAACATTACGACGATCAATTTTCGTCTTCAAAAACCAATACAATTTACAAATAGGTAGGCCTCAATTTAAAAAAAAAATCGTCGAAACGAAACGTCAGCTCGATATGTTTGTTTATGATTAAAAAAAAAGCCAAATTCATGACAGTTTTATTACGCCTTCAGCTTCTCAACCTGTCATAGAGTAGAGTCGAGGAAATTAATTCCTGACCCACCATAGAACATTTTCATAGTAAACGTCATAACGATTTTCCTTGTCAAGCTACTCGTATACGATGTCACTATGACGTTTACAATTTCCTCGACCGTACTTATAATATGTGTGTAGATAAAATAATGCATGCAACTCTACATAATTAGGTTACTTTTTTCCAGTGACGTACTATCTCCAGATAATAGCGACACACTCTCGGCCTTACAAACTAAACACCCTCGAGCTCCTACAAACGCATACTTTTTGGACCCGCCTACGTCGCCCGATGTTTGTTTAAACATTCACGAGAAAGACACAGTGAATGCAATCTATTCATTTAAAACCGGTTCTGCAGCAGGTCTTGACGGACTTGCTCCCCAACACCTAAAAGACCTTACCTCTCACTGTGTGGGCGACGCAGGCAAACATTTAATCCTCGCTTTAACAAAATTAATAAACCTCATGCTGTCTGGCAATGTTAATCCCGAAATAGTTCCCGTTCTTTATGGAGCCAACCTAATTGCGCTCACTAAAAAAGACGGAGGTGTCAGACCCATTGCGGTCGGCTCTACATTTCGGCGATTAACTTCTAAAATTTCAGTTCGTCACATAGTTTCAAAATTGCAACCTCAGTTTGAACCAATTCAATTAGGTTTCGGTACTAAAGGTGGGTGCGAAGCGGCAGTCCATGCCCTGCGCACCTACCTTAATAACGATCAGTGTGAGGTTTTACTCAAAATTGACGTCAAAAATGCATTTAATTCGGTAAACAGGGACACCTTGCTCACAGAAATTAGGAATAATATTCCGGAAATTTATAATTACCTACTTAACTGTTATCATGAACCTTCTAAATTAATGTACAAAAGCAACGAATTATCTTCTGAAGTCGGCTGTCAGCAGGGTGATCCCCTCGGACCAGCCATTTTCAGTTTAGCCATTAACCCCATCATTCAAAATTTAAAGTCCAAATTTAACGTATGGTATCTTGATGATGGTTCCCTAGGAGGTGATGCAGTTACGGTACTTTCAGATCTCTCAGAAATTATAAATAAATTTAAGGCCATTGGTTTAGATCTAAACTTTAATAAATGCGAACTGTTCATAAACAACGCGATCCGATCCGATCTCTTCCAACATTTTAATTTACTTTGTCCAAATATCAAAATTGTCGATAAGCAAAACTTAAGCCTCCTAGGGTCACCAATCTTCGACGATGCCATTCCAGATTTAATCGCAAAAACTGTTTCAAAATTTCAAAATTCTGCAGACCGGCTGCTGGAAATCAGTGCTCACACTGCTATCACTATTCTAAAATTTTGCCTTTTTGTGCCAAAATTTACTTATTTGCTTCGTTGTTGTCCCTTTTGGAAACATCAAAATTCTCTGACCTTAATTGATTCCCTTATGAAAACTTCTTTGGAATCTATACTTAACTTACAATTCAATGGGCAATCTTGGACCCAGGCTTCCCTTCCTATCAGATATGGTGGGCTAGGTATCCGCAAAATTTCTAGTGTTGCTTTACCAGCGTTCCTATCATCTGTCCACAGCACGTCCACCCTCGTAGGTAAAATCCTAAAGGATTGTCCTTCAAACTACGAGACGACGGGTTTGGTCGATGCTAGGAATGCTTGGCTAATGGCTTGTCCGGGTGAAAATCCTCCCGCTTATCCAAATTTCCAACGGAGCTGGGATGACACACTATCCAAATTAACTTATTCTAATATTCTCAGTTCCAGTTCAGGCCCAGACCGCGCAAGGCTTTTGGCTGTGGCAAGAAAGGAATCCGGTGACTGGCTTCATGCTTATCCTTCCGTTAACACCGGAACCTTTCTTGAGCCTGAAACACTGAGAATTGCAGTCGGGCTAAGACTGGGTGTTGCGCTGTGTTCACCACACCGTTGCCTCTGTGGCACCAATGTGGACGAAACGGGACACCATGGTCTTTCCTGTCAAAAGAGCGCCGGCCGTTTCTCCCGTCATGCCGCGCTCAATGACATAATCCGCCGGGCTCTTGCCTCTGCGAACGTGCCGGCCATTTTGGAGCCAAGCGGCATTGCCCGCGACGATGGCAAAAGGCCGGACGGTATGTCTCTGATTCCCTGGAGAATGGGTAGGGTTCTGGTTTGGGATGCGACCTGTGTCGATACAGTAGCACCCTCACATCTCCAGGGAACCACACAAAAAGCTGGTGCGGCGGCAGAAACGGCTGAAAATAGAAAAAATTCTAAGTATCAATCTCTCGGTCCGAATTATAATTTTGTTCCTGTCGGGTTTGAAACTTTGGGTCCATGGGGTCCCAGCGCTTACAAGCTTATTTCTGAGTTACAAAAGCGCTTAGTTGATGCAACTTGTGACCAAAGGGCTGGCAGTTTTCTCTCTCAAAGAATCAGCATCGCTATTCAGCGAGGCAACGCTGCCAGCCTTTTGGGCACTATGCCACGGGGGCCTTATTTAGATTTAATTTAGTTTTAAGTTGTAGTTTATTTAGTTTAAGCTTAGATTTAATGTCATTGTAAATTGCTTTTATTATGTAAATAAAGTAGTATATAAAAAATTAGGCCTTAACATTTGCTTATACTATTTAATAACACCTCCCCCTCCACTCCACTGTCACATGAATAAACACTTGTCACACAGACCCAATATCACATATATCACCACCACCACTACACTATACGGCGACGCATTTCGGAAGTCTCCACGAGCACTTTTTCAAAGCAATTAAACTAACGTTAGCTAAGTATTCTACCAACTATTGATTGCGCTATCACTTACTACCATCAGGTGACCCTAATTCCTCTTCACTAAATTCATTACGTTTGGAAACAAAGTTCAAAATAATTGATTTAATCATGAGTTGCTTTATCCTTCAATTACACAACAATTTTTTCAACTTTCCGTAAACCCTTTGTCTAAAAACGAGAGTCTACAAATGGCGCCAAATTACGAGTGTTGCTATATCAAAACAGACTCCTGTGTTGCCATGCGACAAATTGAATTCTCCGATTCCCTGCCATAATTAGTATCTTGTTTTGTGTACGTAATTAAAACGAAGTTGAGTTTTTTTCAAGTGTTAGTACTTGTCGTTGAATGTCGGTTTGTATTTTAACAACAGCGGGGTATCATTTGGGGTACGCTCGGCGTGTGAAAGGATGCAATTCCTTTTATTTTAATTCATTCCGCGATGTTGTGTCGTAATAAATGTGGTGAGGTTTTAATTCAGAGTATGGTTGTCAAATAAAAATTTAGAGAGGTTAATCTTAACGTATGTAACGTTTAAAGTTGGTTTATGTCTAAAATTGATAGAAATATGTGAAATTGTAATCAATCCGTGTTTTATGAATATTTATACGACTTTCGCTATCTTTTAGAGAAACTCCTAATGAAGGTTGAAGTTATTTTAATTTTGTAGAAGATCGAGTTACGATCTAATAGTATAATAATTATGTCGGAAAGTTTCAGGTTTATAATTAAAATACGACGCCACTTTATAGTTTCTATATAGATAGAGTTTTTATCATCAAAAAAGGACATTGTTAATGATCAAAATAAAATAGGTAAGTTTTTGATTCTACGGTTTTTAATTCTTTGCTTTTTCCTTGGCGGAAAGATAAAAAATAATAAAAGTCTGCCAAAAGTGTGATAATTAAGACAATTAGTTCCAGATTCTAAATAGCTCTACCTTATTGGAAGAAAGCCAGAATAACTGCTTTCTGACCACTGCAAGACTTTATCAGTATTGGCTCATCTTTATAAAGCAATGGCGACCATTCTTGAGAAAGATAAAAGTCAGTTGGTGAAGGGATTTGACTCGACCGGTTCAAGATATGATCGAGAGAACTTTCACTGGAGCGTAAAATAGCCGTCACAGGAAATTGTCAATTAATTGAATGCAGGATATCTTAAGTGACCAAATCTTATTTTTGAATCGAAAACATTGAAGCTAATACGTCCATTGACTATCTTTATTTTTTACGATATTTTATTTAACTTCAAAAATCCGTATGTAAGTTAAGTGTTCGTTTTGAAGCTTGTAAGTTGAATTTGACCAGTGGATGATAATGTAAATACAGTCAGAAAAAAACATGTATTAAAACAGATTTTCAACAAGAAAGTCTCTGATCGTCCTAGGTATTTAATGTACTATTAGATACTCATATGTCACAGTGCTACTTAATTCTCAATTTCCAGTCCTTTGTACCTCAATATAAGTTAAAGAGTATTCTATTTTTAATTTCGCAGACAAAGCGGAAAGCTCTTAGGAAAAGTGACACAAAGAGACAAAAAATTTAAAAGCTACACGTAATTACGCGCGCATTTAACGTCTGGCAACATTTTACTTGTGATGGCAACACTGGAAATTTTTAATGGTGGGTAAATGGGAGTTTGGGCTGGTAACACTTGATTTGGTTCAGTGAGTTTGTGAAAAAACCCCCGTATATAATCTGTCCGAGGAATCGTAGCTCTTAAACGGATCATAGTGAAATACAACGGATCACTCACGTATATAACTCGAGCTTAGCCCGACATGTTTCCCAGAGGAAGGACTACGAATTACTCCAAAACAAGTCGGGCTAAACTCGACTTATATACGTGAGTGATCCGTTTCATACCACTCACTATGATTGAGCCCCACAGTAGTTTCATGTTAAAAGTGGCAAATCTTTTCTAATTTGTGTAAGAATGAAAATCTTGTCAAAATCCATTCCGAATCGCAATATACTTACCTGAAACAATTCAGTTTGCATCAAGTATGCGCCGCCATTTTGGCGCATCTGTCACTGACAGGCGGGACGCGTTCTTTTTAAATTCCTTCCGTTTGGCTAGCGCCAACTGGCAGGCCATACAGCCAGGGAGAACTTTGTTTTCTAATTTATTAATACAGTTTTTGCGCTAAAATGATCGTGACTTTGGGTTTTTTTTAGGAGTTTGTAAGTTGTGGTGTTGTACCCAGGGCCCATATGCCACCAAATGATGCCTAAAATGGAAGCCCTTTCAGATTAATGTGATTGTTTGCAGCTTGAGTTTTTATCCCTTTTTTTTATAAAATAGTGTTTACTTAATTTATTGAATTTATTGAATCAGGCGTTACTTTGCGGAGGTCGATATTTATGAGCTAAAAAACAATTACTTTGCTCACCCGCGACCACTAATGACAAATAGTTATATCTGTGCGGCAAATGTATGTTTCCATGCAACACCTCCGCCTCCACTGCTACACGAATCAAGACATGCCACACAGACCCAACTATCACCACCACCACTATACTAAACGCTGACGCATTTCGGCACTCTCCACGAGGCCATTTACGAAGCACAACAACAACCGCTCAACATGCCACCACTTCCACTACCACTACTTTTACTAGTGTGTTGATTCGTGTAGCAGTGGAGGCGGAGGTGTTGCATGGAAACATACATTTGCCGCACAGATATAACTATTTGTCATTAGTGGTCGCGGGTGAGCAAAGTAATTGTTTTTTAGTTCATAGTGTTAACTTATTTACTTTTTTTTTTTTTTCTAAAATACGGTATTTTTTTCTCTTTATTTTTATAATGATAGAGTGAGCTTTCTTTGTGTAATTTATCTGTGGTTACGTATTATAAGATCTGATGTAACTTATTTTGAGAAAAAATGACTTTGTGCCAAGTTTCTTGCGGCGCATTCTTCTTGGCAATCATGGTCTTTCCGAAAGCGCTGGTAGACTCCAAAAAATGACCTGTAAAAGAGCATTCAACTGCCTATTTGCTGAACAAAATTTTGAATTTTGAATTTTAGAATCTTATACTTACAAAGCGACGTTGCTAACTCGCTCTAATAGCTACGATAAGACGTAACGTATAGGTAGTTAAAGTGAGAAGCTTTCCTCTGTCAAAATGTTTATGACATTGTCATAAGATTGAATTTTGCCTGGCCCGTGGGAAAGGTTTTTTCCCGTCACTACCTCGGAAAGCCGTCTTTTATCCTTTAAAACAAGCGGGTAAAAGCGCATTTTATCCACTAGTGGGGAAAGTAATTTGACCTTGGAGTGGAGCGTGTTTAAGTAGCTTTTGACAGATAACAAAACGTAAAACGCTCATTAAAATGGTTCGTTGCATATTAATTATCATTAAATAAGTGTTCAATGGTTTGTGAATTTAATAAAAAATACCAAATTTAGCTTTATTTAATAATTTTAAGTTATAAACTTTAAAATTCTATAAGAAACATTTGTTTCTTTTTTATAAGTAATGATATTGAATATAATTCTGAACACAAAAGTTGAGTCGATGCAATTTCAAATTTCTTACCGACTCCGACTCACGTAAAAATATAGTTACTTACGACATGCAGAGTTTTATGTTATAATATTGTAAAAAAATTGTGATTCCAGTGATGAAGATTTATATTTTATGAGCTGTTTTTTTGCATGTTGCGCTTTCCTCGCTACGCTTAGGATTCTATTTTAGAACCACTCGCTTCGCTAGTGGTTCAACTATAGAATCCTTTCGCTTACTCGTGTTTCAATTCCACACTCGCGGGTAAAATACAACTTTGCACCCTTGTATAACAATAGTAGATTGTTCAACGAGGGAGGAAAAGGACCAATTTCTAACGAGATATTTTGGCACCCGAGCATCGCGAGGGTACCAATAATTAGAGTTTGAAATTGACGTTTTCCCAGAGTTAAACACCCTGCTTTTCATCTCGACTATAAGGAAAGTAAAAAAAACATAAATCTTTAAGAAAAAATATTTATATAAAAAAAATATTGATTTGCTCACCGCGACCACAGAGGACAAAAGACAAACAAGGCTTTCGCGCCAATTTCACTCGATCGCTGGTCAGAATAATTATTGTTAGTCTTTATTTAATAGATTTTATTAAAGAACTACTTTACTTTATAAATTCAATCAAGCAGTTAGACAATACCTATTCATTTATAACAGTATGTATTTTAGTACATATTTTTTGTAAAACAAGTAATTTACAATGTTAAAATTGAAACAAATAGTTTGACTCTATAGGCTGCATTCACAATACCATTGCCATTTAACGAGTGTTTTTTTTTTAAATGCAAACTACTTTTTTCGTATTTTATTTTTCATTTAAGTGTAATTTATGCAGAAAAAAACTACGTTAATGTTAAATAATCAATAAATCGATTATTTTCATTGATTCAGAAAATAGCTCCATCTCTTGCCACTAATGCGTAACTGTAAAAGTTCCGTAGTGGGTGAGCCGCTTGATTAAGCTACTCATAGATGGCGCTGAGGAGAGATCTTCCAAATAAAATATGACACAAGGCATTGAAAAATTCGTTAGGTACACCAACGTTAAGTATAGCTTAATTGGTGGAGCGTGGTACGGATTACCGAGGTTGCTGGTTCAAGTCCAGCTGCTTAACGAATTTTTCTTTGCATTGTCATTGTATGTTGAATTTCATTCTATGAATGTTTCATAAAAATAAAAACAAAAATAATCAATAAATCGATTATTTTCATTGATTCAGAAAATAGCTCCATCTCTTGCCACTAATGCGTAACTGTAAAAGTTCCGTAGTGGGTGAGCAGCTTGATTAAGCTACTCATAGATGGCGCTGAGGAGAGATCTTCCAAATAAAATATGACACAAGGCATTGAAAAATTCGTTAGGTACACCAACGTTAAGTATAGCTTAATTGGTGGAGCGTGGTACGGATTACCGAGGTTGCTGGTTCAAGTCCAGCTGCTTAACGAATTTTTCTTTGCATTGTCATTGTATGTTACGTTAATGTTGTAAGTATTAATAATTATTGGGTACCTAGGCATGTTTTTTTTTCATAATAGCCAACAATAATGAAAAATAATAAAAACATAAGAATTGTGCCATAGGCTGTATAGGCTGAATAGGTCATAGTCATAGCTATCCATCCAGCGCTTTTTTTTTTACTCCCTAGGGGAGCCATGCATAACTTTCCTCCCATATGTTAGATAAGATGTGCCTCACTTTCCGAGTATGAGAGATGAAAATAACTATTCTACTATGTCTACAAGTACCTATAAAACAACCCTACCTTAAAATACCGTTACCTGTGAATACTGTATACTTATATACCGGTATTTATTACCGGTAAACCGATCGGACAGTAGCATCTCAACTTGGCCTGCACACGATTCGCCACACGACAAGTTACTTACACTTGCTCGACACACCAAATGTCAGGGCGAACGTTTCCGAAACGCTTTATGCTAAATTGCACCTATAAATCTTAATAGCCACCAATCGCGGCTCACTTTCGACCAGATGACAAGCGACATGACAAGCTATGAGCCAATCGCGACGCGACGCATTCCCCCGATCCGCTCGCCGCGGCTTTTTTCGTAATGACTTTCCAAGTAAATTATAGAAGATGCGGTGTCCAGAGGGTGGCTGGTCCGTGTGCACTTGCCTCTCGCCGCCGTCCTTGACAAATGTAAATCGGCTCGGAATTTGTGTGTATGTATGTATACTTCACTAACACACGGAACGTGCCCAGACACGAAGCAAGTAGGGTGAAACAAAACCTCATTTACAACCAAATTGACGGCGGCTTCGCTGAATATAAACTCCGCTTTATCGCGTTTAACGTGGAACTTCCGTGAGACTCAATCATAGTGAAAGAAACGGACTCACGTAAATAAGTCGAGGCAATATTTCGAACTAATTCTTAGTTCTTTCTCTGGGAGCACATGACTCAGTGGCACTTTTTAGGGTTCCGTACCTCAAAAGGAAAAATAACGGAACCCTTATAGGATCACTTTGTTGTCCGTTTGTCTGTCTGTCAAGACTCTTTTTCTCTGGAACGCGTGGAAGTAGCATGCTGAAATTAATATCGAATACTCAAACCTGCGGTCCCTTGAAGCTGTGAAAAAATCAAGCATCTAAGTTAACGCAATCAAAAGATACAGTCATTAAAAAAGTCGTTTCCATACAAATTGCCGTATTTCGAAAACCTAAAGGGTACTTCCAGTTGTCCTAGAAACTTGAAATTTGGTATGAAGATAGCTCTTATAGCACAACCACTCCGAAAAGTCTCAAAATCTTAAATTTTTATGTCTGTCTGTAGATTTCACAGACCAATATAAGTTGACCCCACACTGCGTACATTTTGCTTAGGAGCAGGGCTCTGCTAAAACTGGATTTCTTAAAACACTGGGGAAAAGCGTTAAAATCTTTCTACGGAACCCTCGTGCGCGAGTCCGACTCGCACTTGGCCGGTTTTTTAATTGTAACTAATACTGCATTATCCAACAAATACATTATCAACTGAATAATTTTCTTCTGCTAAAATACAATTCGATAAAATTTTAGAACGTAAATAAAGTTTACGAAATAAAAGTCAATGAGATCAAACACCTATCTATAAAATAGGTAAATACTGTCGGTATTATTATGAATGTAATTTGTTCGTTGTCCTTTGTTTTATTTGCTTAATTAAAAAGATACGTGACACTTTGCCTGTTTACTTAATTACTAACGTGTTGACGATAACACCATACTGGGATACTGGTAATTAATATTATTATTAAACCCTTGTTTAATTAACTTGACACCAGAAAACATACTTAAGACACAAATAATGGTAATGACAAAACCAATTACAATTTATCGGACCATTAAATTGAAAATTACCACTTGAATAAACACACGCCAGACTTTCTTATAACGTTTCCAAAAAATAATCCGATTTTGTCAACTAAATACGTGCTTAAGAGATGATTAATTTATTTTGCGACGAATCTACCTACAAAGACAGTTCTGCCAACACAATGGACGAAACGTCAAATAATCAAAAACAGTTTAGTTCCAAAATCGATTCAATGGTTAACAAAATTTAAAAAGAATGGAATTTGAACTCTATTGTTGGCGGGTAGAGATCGAATTAGCTGAAACAAACGGAGGTCTTTAACCTTAACGGGGACCGTTATTTCGCGCGTAAAAAGTTCGCGCTTTTGCCATAGAGACGTTTTTTGTCTGTGTTCACAAACAAGTAATTTTATTGTTTGATTGATGGTTTGTGTTTCTGACGCGATTGGCGGGCCCATATGCATTTTAAAACGATGCGCGATGTTAAGTAATTCATAAACGGGTGAACGGTGAGAAATAAATGGAAATCTTATTTTACTTTAATGTTACAAAATTTTTACAGTTGAAGCAAAACTTTAAATCCAAGTATATTAGTTGAAACAAAGTTGTTTCAATAATTGTTAAACGCTTGTTTGATTAGCTAACTCACACAATTAAGGAGCATGAAGCGTAAGAAGTGCCAGTTGTATAATTTTAGTCAAAGATCGAAACTATTTTTGAAGATTGGCAACCCTTTAATCAGAACTCTTTTATAGGTGAAGTCAACTCAACATTCCCACATATTTTCAGCATCGAACTTTACTCACTCTATGCTATGCTAAATTCGCGTTATGCTGGCACTTCACATGGCCGTATCTCTATCCTTCAGACGAAACACCAAAAAGACGACATGACATGATTTTTTGTCAAATACGCGCAAGTGAAATACCAGCTTTAGCAATTAAGTTATGATCATGTAACTTAACTTTGACTCTTTCGTTCACTAAACCCATTATTTTCTAGTTCAAAAACACATTTACACTAATCACCGTTTCTCAATAACTTCAAAACTAATTACTTCGCTTTGCACAACTAGAAAACATTTGTGGCAGTTTGGAAACGCGACCTTCGCCCATGGGCTACGCTCCGTTGCTTGTCTGTGGCGAATGATGGCGCGAAAAAGTGACGTTTAGTTTTTTTTTCGAACAAGGCGTTTTTTCGGGATGTTTATATAACTTAAATATTATTTAAGTTGTAAGTAATAAATTATAATCACTCGGAGTTTGCCCTAGTAATGAAATTGGTTATATCCTATTCTTACGCTACAGAAAGGAGCTTTGCTTATTATTAAGCCTTATCCACCTGTTCGTCTATCTGTCTGTCTGTCCGTCAATACAGGGATTTTTAAAACAAAAGCTCAAATTTTTCGTAATTTTGACCAAAGTGTGTCGCAAAACCTACAGAATACGTGCTACTGTTGACCGTTTCTTAACGTTGACACTGTCATTACGGTGATTGTTTTGACAAATGTCACGTATTTAGAACAATGTCAAGGTTGGCTGAGTGCTGAGTCAGTAAGTACTGATGACTGTCATTGCAGTTGTTTTCGCATTGTGCTTGTGTGTCGCCAAAGTGTTGTGAAGTATTAATATAGTAGTCAGCACGTACTTTAAAATGATAGTGATATTTAGACTTATGTACTTACCTAACTAGTTTACGCCCTGTGACTTTGAACCCGTAAAATATTTCTAAATGGGCTAGTTCCCTATCCCGTGAAAATTTCAAAAAATCCCTTAATCCCTTAAAAAGGATACTCAAGGTTATATAAGGTCACGGTACTGTTTTATAGGTATAGATAGAGTTATAAATACATAGGGGAGTAAATAAACGAATCACTCGCTTAAACATATAAACAATAACCTAACCAACTTAGAAAAGTTGAAAACCCCCGACATTGTCATTTCAAAGTTCAATATTTCAAAAACGGGTTTAATGAAACTTAGTTAAGAACCTTTTGATTGAAAAAAAAACTGCATCGTAATCGCTGCATCCGTTTGGGAGCTATGGTGCCACAGACAGATACACAGATACACATGTCAAACTTATAACACCACTCTTTTTCGTCGGGGGTTCAAAACAGCTTTCTATGAAATGAAACAGCTAGAAACGTGTGTCAACAATTTGATGATAAATAAACCGTAATTTCGATATCAGGTCGTTTCTGAGGCAGTGCATAATCGCTAAGAACATTAGAACGCCAGGCTTTGATAAAGCTAGCCTACTTTTGCTATCGGATATTTGCGTGACTGTAATGTAACGTGTAGTTGAAGCCTTACATAGTAAAGTAGTTAAGGTTCATTTCAAAGTTCAATATTTCAAAAACGGGTGAACCAACTTTAATGAAACTTAGCTAAGAACCATCTCGATTAAACTAGCTTTCGATTAAAAACAACCGCATTGAAATCTGTCCATACATATACACAGATACACAGACACACAGATACACATGTCAAACTTATAACACCCCTCTTTTTTGTCGGGGGTTAAAAAGTATCCTGTAAAACTGTAAAACCTGTGTATCTGTACCATCTTTGTACGGGTGTATCCGTGTATCTGTATATCCATCTGTGGTTCCCAAACGGATTTACCGAATTTCGACGCAGTTTTTTTTTAATCGAAAGCTAGAAACGAGATGGTTCTTAGCTAAGTTTTATTTAGAAATCGGTTCACCGGTTTTTAAATGACAATGTCGAGGGTTTTTCAACTTTTCTAATGATCGAAATCGAGTTTAATGATGAATGAGATGAAAATGTCATGGGTTTTCTGCTTTTCTAAGTTGGTTAGGTTAGGTTATGCTTTATATGGAAAGGTGTCAATTATTGGAATTAACGTGTCACTCATTAGGACATTTAGTTTATCTGACGCTTATGTTTATAATTTATCAAAAAAAAAAAACCGACGAATTGAGAACCTCCTCCTTTTTTTGAAGTCGGTTAAAAACATTAACATTAAATTTACATTGGCATTACCTTGAAAGAGATAATAATATGATATATGATCCTCGCGGAAACCTATACACATACAATATGCACATATAATATGTACATACAAAGGTATGACTATGAAATACTTCGAGATAAGGCAAAGGTCGTCGACCTATAAAAACAAGCGCTGCTTTTTGCGCAAGATTGCCCGCCGTGAAGACCTAGGCGAAGAGCCGACTCCAATAATTACTGAGCATTTTTAACCGACTTCAAAAAATTCTCAATTCGACCGTATGTTTTTTTGTATGTTTGTTGCCCGATTACTCCGCCAGTTGTGAATGGATTTTGACGTTTTTTTTATTTATTTAACCTAACCGATTTTTACGAAACTTGGCTACTTTCTATAAAAAAAAGCCACGTTCAAATCCGTTCATCTGTTTAGGAGCTACGACGCACAGACAGATACACATATACACTATACAACAGGTCATATGTACTTATTACATCGCTTGCGCAAGATTGCCAAACTTTTTCTATTCGTACTTCTTGTATTTATACTTGAACGTTCTCTATGGTTTTTTTAATGAACCTGTTAATCATAAACCTATTTCAACTAAAATGCCGTTAAAGTCCGTTTGTCCTTTTTTGTCACATTGACATTTCTCTTAGTAAGAAGAAGACAAAACCTATTTTAGCTAATGGAAGCTTGAGTGACGTTTATGAATAAGCCCCTCAGGCCTTAAAGTTTCTGTTTTTGTCCAAAACCAGTGCCTAATTTACCATATCCCAAATAGACTCCTCCTTTTGCGTCGGTTAAAAATGGAGAGCCAATAATGTACGGCCAATAATGTACGACCTGATAATCGGAGTCTATTTTGGCTTTCGATTATCAGGCCGTACAATATCATGGTCACGCATTATTAAGTCATACATGTTAATGTACGACCTAATAATGTACTTGCTGTCAAAAGTGGATTCCGATTATCAGGTCGTACAATAACAGGTCGAGCAATATCTGCTCGTACTTTTTTGGTACGGGGTGATAATGCTTTAACGACCGGATGGCCTAGTGGTTAGCGACCCTGACTATGAAGCTCGAGGTCCCGGGTTCGAACCCGGTCGGGGCAAATGTTTGTATGATGAATACGAATGTTTGTTCTCGGGTCTTGGATGTTTAATATATATATAAGTATGTTTATCTGTTGTCTAGTACCCGTAGTACAGGCTTTGCCTAGTTTGGGACTAGGTCAATTGGTGTCAATTTGCCCCATGATACTTATTTTTTATTTATTTATTATGCGCGACCCGTATTCCGTGTACCATGTACACGGATTATCAGGTCGTGCATTATTAGGTCGTACAATAACTACACCTTAAAAATGGACACAGTCTCTTGTACTAGAGCAGAGGCCTCGCGCATGCCTTTCACCGTTGCGTGTGCGCCGGCATTGTGTGACCATCCCTTCTGGGGTTACCAGCACGAATGTTTGTGGGTCACACAACTCGCACACAGTTTTAAGGGTTCCGTAACTCAGAAGGAACACAACTTGGAAAAGTTGAAAAACCCCCGACGATGTCATTTCAAAGTTCAATATTTCAAAAACGGGTGAACCGATTTTAATGAAACTTAGCTAAGAACCATCTCGATTAAACTAGCTTTCGATTAAAAAAACCGCATCGAAATCGGTAAATCCGTTTGGGAGCTACGATGCCACAGACATATACACAGATTGTGTATATGTGTGATTGAGCTCCCAAACTTATAACAAACCTCTTTTTTTGTCGGGGGTTAATAAAAAGGAACCCTTATAGGATCACTCGCGTCTGTCCGTCCGACTGTCACAGCCAATTTGTTTTAATACAATACGGAAGGCAAACGAGCAAGTGGGTCACCTAGGTGGTATGTGATCACCACTGCCCAAGACACCCGCAGCCCCGGGGGGTCTGCAGATGCGTTGCCAACCTAGAGGGCTAAGATGAAATGCCTTTTGTGCCTGTGATTTCCTCGGCTGTCTTACTCTCCACATCGAAACATACTGCTGGTTAGCGGCAGGACGATGGTGGTAGCGATCAGGACGGACCTCGTACAAGGTTCTAACTACGCGCAAAAATTTTCTCTGAAAGTACCGGACCGATTGTGTCGAAATTTGGTACACATATTGTGTAAGACGGTGACCCAAAGACTGACTAATTTTAAACATGGAGGCCAAAAAGGTTCCTAAAAAGGTTCTATGTTTACCTTCTGAGGTACCTGTGGAACCCTAAAAACATACTGACGAACATAGAATCTCGTCATTTTTGAACTTTTTTATACCTGTAATTGAAATACTCCTTTTAGGGTAACTTGAAGCAAAAAATTAAATCTAGTTTAAGTCTTAAAACCAGGTTTAGAACAGTTCTATACATTTTGACACAACTGAACTGGACTAAAATTTAAACCTTATTTAATTTTTTGGTGCGAGAGTACATTAAAAATTGATATGACTCATTTCTTAGTCATAATCTTTGTAGGTACTACGTGTTTCACCTCCCTTGACCCAAAATGTCGGCCCAAATGATTTCCCTAAAGCCTCAATGAATAGAAAGTCTTTCATACAAGGCCCATACAAATGTTAAAATAATGAGCCTTTCAGTGAATTTGAATGGCTTTTTGAGGTCTCATGCGTAATTATCTTTGTGAGGCTGATGGAGGAATAGATTTAAAAAAATATCTACTCATAAATATACCTAGAGTTTGTGTCAAATTTAAATGAGCGTGGAGTGAAGTCTGTCACTTGCAGGGGAAGCGGGACGCACAGAGAATAATGGGAATGTGGGAGCGAGACCCCTACTGTATGCACCCTCCTCCTGAAATTAGTGACCGACCGAAAGTTCGGTTTCGGCAAAAGAAATCTAGTTTCGGCATCAGTTTCGGTTTCGGCAGAAAATCTGTGTTCGTGAATCATCGCGCGTCGTTCGGCTGACTTCGGCTGAGTTCGTGGCTCGTGTCACCCGCCATCATCAGACAAACAAAAAAAAACCTACAAAAAGTAAAAAAAAATCTGGGCCTGGTCCTTTAATTAGGTACTATGTTAACTTTTGCGCAGTCGGGTGAAGTCTTTTGTATTTGTACGGCACCTGACTGCAAAAAAGTTAACATAGTTCCTAATTAAAGGATCAGGTCCAGAAATGTTAATTTTTTTTTTACCGTGTATAGGTTTTTTCATGTCGGGGTTTTTTAACTATGAAGTCTTTGTTCATCACCATTCAACACGACTGATTAATTTTAACGGTAAATTCATACAAATGCAGCTCATTTAATATTTTATACGCATGAGTTACGATTTAAATCACGAAATTTATCAGAAACCGATTACTTGGCATCGCGACTCGGTTACGAAATAATTGGATGCGATACATGAATAAAATTGTATTTAACGAATGTTAATAATTAATTAAGATTTAATTGCATGCGTGCTTTGGGTACTTTTAAAACCCCGACGCTTAATGATCTCCAAAAAAAACGGTTTCGTACAAAGATTTTTCCCGCTTTTCCCCAGTGTTTAAAGTTGTGTGTCACAGTGCAAAATGTACGCAGAGTGGGGTCATTTTATATTGGTCTGTGCCATATACAGAAGGACATGAAAAAATTAAATTTTCAGATTTATCTGATTGCTTCTGCTATAAGAGCTACTTTCGCGCCAAATTTCAAGTTTCTAGGACAACTGGAAGTACCCTTTAGGAAACAGCCTTTTTAATGTTTTAATGACTGTATCTTTTGATTGCGTTGACTTAGAAGCTTGATTTTGTCACAGCTTCAAGGGACCGCAGGTTTGAGTATTTGCTATTAATTTCAGCAGCTACCTCCACGCGTTCTAGAGAAAAAGGGTCTTGACAGACAGACGGACAACAAAGTGATCCTTAAGGGTTTTCCTTCTTTATTCTTCAACTCACTGGTGATTCCCCTCGTGTGGGAGTCCACGGGAGCACAGTAAAGTGAGAGTTTCTTTTAAACTATGAATGAGGCACATACTACAGTCAGGTTTTCTAACCACTTGGTTATAAGGTCGTTGGTTATTATGTGAGGTTTTTTATTTAGTGTTATGCTAACTTTTCTTATTGCTCCGCTGCGTAGCGAATGTGCACCTGCATGGCCCAGTAAGATTACGGAAGGCCTCAACGCTGTTTCAGTTGAGATAAGCTACTTCTATTACTACTACACATTTCAACTTACTATTGCTAATTCTCGAATGGCGTCCACGGTCTGGGAGACGAGCTGTCGGTAGGCCTCCAACAAGATGGAGCGACGACCTGATGAGGATCGCGGGGTCGCGGTGGATGCGGAATGCCTTGGGGGAGGCCGCCGGCCAGCAGTGGACGTCTTTCGGCTGACATAATGATGATGATGCTTACTACTACACCCCCAACAAACCCCCGTCTCAAAAAGAGGGGTGTTATAATTTTTTTTGACCCCTGTGTATGGATGGGTGTATGTGTTTGCGGCATCGTAGCTCGTAAACGGGTGAACCGATTTGAACGCGGTTTCTTTTAATCGAAAGATAATTTAATCAAGACGATTTTCAGCTAAGTTTCATTAAAATCGGTTCAGCCGTTGTTAAGATATTGAACTTTGAAATTACCATGTTGGGGTTTTCTAACTTTTCTAAGTTGGTTAGGTTATTATGTTTTTGATGGGATATAGAAATCGAGTGATTGACTGACAGACAACGCACAGCCTAAACAACTGGCGCTAGAGACTTGAAATTTAGCAAACATGTACCTTGAGTATCCTAGAGGTGCACTAAGGGATTTTTCGAAATTCTCGATAGCGAACTAGCCCATTTTGAAATATTTCACGGGGGCAAAGCCGCTTGGCATAAGCTAGTGTATACGAATATGGGAGTCAGTATCGATTGCTGTCACCTATTTATAAATCATAGTTGACGTCTTGTCTATGTGATTATGGTATATGTAACGTTAAAAGGGAAGTGGTTCGTTGCTAGGCGACGGAGAGCCAACAATGACGTCATGCTACGGGTCGGGGGTGGACGTCACACAGAAGCGTACTTAATATTGAAGTTTTTATGAAGATTGTTTGACTGCAAAATAACGCTTGAGGGTCGAGCACGATTTTACGAATGCTGCGTAACGTAAAGTCGAATAGTAAACGTTGTCGAGTTTGTATGACGTTTGGAACAGCGCCCGCCCGTGAGCGTATTTGGAACTAAAATTTAGTATGAGTTTCTCGATCTCGATACGATAACCGTAACGTTACGCAGCATTCGACAAGTCGTGCTCGACCCTCAGGCCCCTATTTCACCAACTTTACAATTGTCAGTTTGTCATGGCAATTCGAACTACATTTCTTGGCCAGTATAAAGCGCGCCAAAACAAAAGCTCTTCAAGTCAGCAATTGACACCGAATTAATAGGGGTCTGATTCTATCATTCTTGTGCTCCTAGTTAGCGCCACTGTCGCGTGAGGTCCCGAAGTGTGAAGTTTGTTATAAGTGCGGAAAACGCACACAAGGTTATGATTTTAATGGACTGTAACTCTACAGTGCCATAAGTTTTACATTATACTCTTTAGATCAAGATTAAAAAAAAAACGTTTATTATCAGATCATTATAAATCCATAGATCATTATTATGATGAGCCATTTCCGTGGTGGGATTGATTTGAAAGTAGATTGGATGGCAATGCGAGAAAAATCAATAAAAAGTGTAATCAGCAAAAAATCTTGCACAAAAATCACATTTTTGTCAAAATGCTTTTTTATAACCCGCCATTACGTGTGATCCGCTGACAGGAATTTGACAACAAACAGTTTTAAATGCTGTTGAGTAAAGAGAAAGTGACATACAAGCATACAACCGACGAGACGTATTTATGTGAGCTCAATCAAGAGTAATGTACAGCCGTCATCGAATGACAGCTGTCACTGTCAAAAATTACCATGTCCGAATCGCACGCGCAGATTCAAGATTAACTCCTTAGAAAGTATTAGGAATTTGACGGAACTTTCTTCTGACACTTGATTGTAGTGTTAATCTCAGTTAAAAGTTGTACTTGTTCGAATTTTGACAAGTTGAAATGATTAATGGGTTTTCTAGCGAAAGGCGGATAGGTACTACGATTTGGACCTGAGAGCAGGAAAGGAATGGAGATGTTAACGCGCGATTTCCCCTCTGCCAAGTCTCTAGCATTAAGTCTGATCAAAATGATTAGGCTCTTTTGATTGTGTGCGTGTTTTTGGCATTTGTGTGACACTTTTGTTTTAGTGTGCGTTTGTAGGAACGTAAAAAATTTTGACAGGAGCGTAGACGTGTGCGGTACGAGTGTTCCTTGTCCCCCTCAAAAAGTGGCAGAAAAATTGTAGTGCATAGATAAGCCAAAGGCACCTCCCGTCTGTCTGCTTTATGATTTGGACTTATGTTCGGACCTTTATTAGCTAACCCATAAAGACATATTAAGCATTCGTTCTCACCCATGCTTTTGACAGACAATAATTAACTTACACAGCCAATTTCCAAACTTTCTTTGTATCTGTAAGAGTTTTACCTATAGGCTTATTATCTCACGCACTTTTAGCATTGGCCATAATTATTTTATTATTACAATTCACGATATTGTGCCGTTTGAGGCATTTTCCCATGACAGCCATACGTCACAGCGCTGTCGTCCGACCAAACTAAGACTGGCTGACGCTCGAATAGTGGTCTTTTGGTTCAGACGCTTTCAAGCGCTAACCCGAAGTCCATGGTGTTGGTAAGTCAATGGCTATAGAGGATTATTTCATGTTTTTTTAAGGCTGTTTTATAAATAATCTAACTCAAAAAATCAGTTTGCTTCGGTGTGACGCCGACCGCCCGCCATATTAATGGTAATGGTTTATACACGTTGTACGGTATACGACTACAGCTACAACTACAACCAGTAATTGCCTGCTTTATGGAATCAGTGTTGACGGAATCGTATTCATTCCTTTGTCCCCTGAATCGATAAAGTATGTGTATAACGTTCAATGACCTAATATGAATTACCTAATGACAGCTACAGTCGAAGATACTACTGACCAATGATTGTGCCATTATAAAGTTTAAGTACGGTCGAGGAAATTAATTTCTGACCCACGATGGAACCTTATCACAGTAAACGTCATAGTGACATCGCATAGCTTGACAAGGAAAATCGTTATGACGTTTACTATGAAAATGTTCTGTGGTGGGTCAGGAATTACTTTCCTCGACTCTACCTAGTACTTTTTCAACCGACTTCAAAAAAGGAGATTCTACGCTCCACTGTATGTATTTATTTTTGTATGTACACCGATTTCTCCGTCAATCGTGGACCGATTTTCAATGTTCTTTTTTGTTCGAAAGAGTATCCCGAGGTGGTCCCGTTGTCACCAAGTCAGGATTTGATGATGGGATCCCAGGGAAATCGAGGGAACCCTCAAATTTTATATGCTTTTTTCCCGTTAGTATTCGAATTGCCGAAAAACATGATTGTGTTGACCGTTGATTTAAATCTTAAGATTTTTTAAGAAGAAATTCATACAGAGGGTCGTGCACGACTTTTCGAAACCTGCGTCACGTAAAATCTAATAGTAAACGTTGTCGAGTTTTTATGACGTTTGGAACAGCGCCCGCCCGTGAGCGTATTTGGAACTAAAATTTTGTATGAGGTTTCTCGATCTCGATACGATAACCGTAACGTTACGCAGCATTCGTAAAGTCGTGCTCTACCCTCAGTGCGTCTAATTACTAATTACACCGCAGTACTTGAGAACAATATTAATACGGGCGCTAAGACTCGATTAATCCACCGTCCTTATTGCCGGGAAGGGATGTCTTCCAGTGGGGAACGAGACGAGACAAAGCGGCTATTTTGGGAGCGGATGCGTACACGCAAGAGCGTCAGCAGACAAATATTTTGTGCTTTAAAATTTAATTAAAACACCTACTTAATGTTTTTTTTTTATTTATTTTCATAACAAAAACAATTTACAGTTTCCTTAAATCCAAGTTAAAACAAATTAAACTAGAACTAAATTAAACCAAATTAGAATTATTACACACTGAATTACAATAGATGGTTAGTAAAAAAAAACCTATAACTATGTTAGTTACATACACAATCCTAATCCTAACTAATAATAATAACTGACTTAATATGCGGTGTTTTTTTATCGAAAGCTAGTTTAATCAAGACGGTTCTTAGCTAAGTTTCAATAAAATCTGTTCACCCGTTTTTGAAATATTGAACTTTGAAATGACAATGTCGGGGGGTTTTTTCAACATCTATAATATAAGTCTGTTTATCCGTTGTCTAGTACCCATAGTACAGGCTTTGGCTAGTTTGAGACTAGATCAATTGGTGTCAATTGTCCCATGATATTTTTTTAAAGTTGATATAAGTTAGTTAGCCCACCGCAGGGACTCGCCGCTGCTGCAGCGCTATGTGCAACTGCATGCGCCTGTAGCATAGGTGCCAAGGCGCTTTCATTTATTTAATTAAGTAGACATTAAAATACTAACCATAGCTTTAAGTTTGTAACTTCTACACTATGGATTTTAAGTCCGAAATAAATGATTTGTATTTATGTTAATCTTTTCTGCGCACGCTGCCTTGTGCGTGAGAACGCGGCGCGCGCGCAGCCACAAAACGAACGACGACGGACACGCCACACGCTCCCTGCATCGCCACGTTTATTTTGTATATCTTTTGTATACAATTTTTATACACAAACCTGGAACTTGGAGAGCCGAAAAACATACTCAGACTCCCTATTAAACTCGGAGCAGTACCCCGAGCACGAATATTCGAATCCTACGTAACGTAGTGAAATGACAATTTAGAAAAGTTGAAAATCCCCCAACATTGTCATTTCAAAGTTCAATATCTCAAAAACGGGTGAATAGATTTTAATGAAACTTACCTAAGAACCATCTCGATTAAACTAGCTTTCGATTAAAAAAAACCGCATCGAAATCGGTGAATCCGCGTGGGAGCTAAGCTATGACGCCACAGACAGATACACAGGTCAAACTTATAATTATAACACCCCTCGTTTTCGTCGGGGTTTAAAAACGGATCACTCACTTATGTAAGTCGAGTTTAGCCAGACATGTTTCGACATAGTCCTTCCTCTGGGAGCGCACCAGCGGCAGCGAGACGCACACTACGCGCCGCGGCTCTGTTTGCGCGACTTCTGGGCGTCTATAGCTGTAGTAGTTTCATAATAAAAGTGCCTACGTAACATAATCAAGTAGTTTCGCTACCGCCAAAGCGTGTGCTCCCAGACGAAGGACTACAGATTAGTATGAAACATGTCGGGCTATATTCGACTCATTGTTTCACTGTAGTGTGTATGTCGTTTATAGATATTTTCAACCGACTGCGCATGTTTATTCAGTAGAATGCGCGTTTGGAGAGGTATAGAGGTACACAAATATATGCGATGGAAATAAAAGTTTTGCCATTTGTTTATCTCACACGAGGTTCGCATGATGATGAGAAACTGACTTATTAACACCATGGTCTTCTAGTACAAAATTCGCGAAAAAATGTGTCCCAGTACAACACGGCATTTTCCGATGACAGCCATACGTCACAGCGCTGTCGTTCGACCAAACTAAGACTGACGCTCGATTAGTGGTCTTTTGTTCGGACGTTTGCAAGCGCTAACCCGAAGTCCATGGAGTTGGTAAGTCAATGGCGAGAAACATAATATAGCCCTATACTATAGCCCAAGCCCTCTCATTCTGAGAGGAGACCTGCGCCCAGCTGTGAGACGTAAATAAGGCTGGTGACGAATGATAGTAGTAAAACCTAACCAACTTAAAAAAGTTTAAAAACCCCCAGCTTTTGACGACTGGATAGCCTAAGTGGTTAGAGACCCTGGCTATGAAGCTTGAGGTCCCGGGCTCGATCCCCGGTCGGGGCAGATGTTTGTATGATGAATAGGAATGTTTGATCTCGGGTCTTGGATGTTTAATATCCTTTGTCTAGTAACCATAGTACAGCCTTTGCTTAGTTTGGGACTAATAGGTCAATATGATATTTATTATTTACATTATCGTTTCAAACTTAAGTATCTCAAAAACAACTAAACCAATTCTGATAAAACTTAGCCAGGTACCATCCCGATTAAACCAGCTTTCGATTAAAAAACGCCGCGTCGAAATCGATAAATCCGTTTTGGAGCTACGATGCCTCAGCTATACAACACAGATACAGGGCAAACTATAAGTTCACCCCTAACAAACACCCCTCTTCTTGCATCGGGGGTTAATCATATCATACGTGGTCAACATTCTATGTTACATTGTGGATTAGTAACTTCATATCTGAATTTAAGACGACCGGTTCGAGACCGGTTCCTTAACTAGTTTTTAACCGACTTCAAAAAAGGAGGAGGTTCTACGTTCCACTGTATATATATATTTTTTTTGTATGTTCATCGATTACTCCGTCAATTGTAGACCGATTTTCAAAATTCTTTTTTTAGTCGAAAAGGTATACTCCTGAGGTGGTCCCATTGTCACCAAGTCATGATCTGATTATGGGATCCTAGGGAAATCGAAGGCAACCCTCAAATTTTACAGGCACGTACTATGTGTTTCATATGTCTTCTAAGGTTATTCAAGTATTTGCGTCCGGTAGTCATCATCTCATGTTGATGAGCTGATGATGGAAGGTACAACTCCTTAACGCTTAGGAGTGTTAAATCAACGTAATAAAATTGTGAAATAAAAATCTTTTAACAAAAAAGTAAAACCTCCTTCAAAAAAAAACCTTAGAAAAAAAAGTTAAATAATCCTCTAAAATAATGATAAATAAATAAAATAAGATGCGTTTATTTCGGACAACAGAAACTAAAGCCTAAAGTTTTATGGCCTAGCACTAAGCAGCAGAAATATGAAGTCGGTGCGGTGCGAGCGGAATATCCTTTGAATGAAGAATATAGAGTTAAACCGACTGCCATCTTTGTACAATTAAAATTATACTAGTGATCGTGTAGAGACTATCTCTCAGCTATTTAGATTAAATATTCATAATATACCTAGTTATTAATTCTGGGTCTTCATACCCACATTAATTTATTATTCCAAAATATCCCGCCCTTCGGTATTTGACGTGGAGATCTCCTGAGGGTCGAGCACGACTTTACGAATACTGCGTAACGTAAAATCGAATAGTAAACGTTGTCGAGTTTGTATGACGTTTGGAACAGCGCCCGCCCGTAAGCGTATATGGAACTAAAATTTAGTATGAGGTTTCTCGATCTCGATACGATAACCGTAACGTTACGCAGCATTCGTAAAGGCGTGCTCGACCCTCTGGTCAATTAAAACGTGCCAGTAAAGTAAAGTGTTCTGGTTTTGCTGTTCTAATAATTATTCTTTACACTTGTTCTTATAATACTGTTTTTATTTTATAATAAAAAAATCGAAAATACGCGTAAAAACGTGGGTTATCACTTATTAAGTACTGCAATTTAAACAATTTTATTTTTAATTTAACAAAAACGAATTAAAAAACAATTTGATCACTGAGAATTATGACGTCATAGTTGAATAAATCAATACAATTTTCGTACTGAACGATCGTTTTTAACCACCGACGAAAAAGAGAGCTGTTATAAGTTTGACCTGTGTATCTGTGCATCTGTCTGTGGCATCATAGCTCTCAAACGGGTTAACCGATTTTGATGCGGTTTCTTTTACCCGAAAGCTAGTTTAATCGAGATGTTTCTTAGCTAAGTTTCATTAAAATCGGTTCACCAGTTTATGAAATATTGAACTTTTAAACGAAAATGTCGGGGGTTTTTTAACTTTTCTAAGTTGGTTTAGGTTATGACATACATTTCAGAAAGTTGCTGATTTGACTAAGTCATTGCTTTAAAAAATTCAAGTTCAGACTTAAAAATATTTTCAAACTTACAGCCCATAATAAACCCAAATATTCTATCTTCATCTACGATATTAAAATCTCACCTCAGACTCCATTTTTCATCCGTCACAAAACGACGTGACCCCCGTCTTAGAGCAAAAAGTATGGCGCTCACGGACCATCAATTTTTGAACGCGTCAAATTACGTAAACTGTGCCTTTTTATTAAAAAATATATGGACGCGCGCCCCTGCGGTGCTGGGTTCCGTTACTGTGTATACTGAACCAAACCAACTTAGAAAGGATGTCGAAATCCAAGACATTTTAATTACAAAGTTCGATATCTCAAAAACGGCTGAAGGATTTCTATTTTTTTATTTTATACTAGCTCTGGATTATAAAAAACCGCACATGCATTTAATTTGAAAGTTTTCGCTTTCAAACAAATAAAGAATTTTCAAAATCCGTCCAACCGTCTGCGAGTAATCGGGGAACATACATACATAAAAAATATTCCGACGAACTGAAAACCTAATTTTCTTAAAAAATCTCATTCTCTAACAATTCTTATTTATTCATTATTTAAATAAAAATGTGTCCGGCTGTAGGCTTCGACCTACAGCCTGTTAACGTCACACCTTCAAAAAGAAAAACGAAATCATCTAACACTTTTTTCCAACAAAAAACCTACCTTCCTTTGGTACCCTAAAAAACCTCTACATAGTTGCATTTTTTGTTACAGAGTGAGCGAGACAACTGCGGTGTACACAAGTGCGACAAGGATAGAAGAACCGGTTGTGAAAGGATACAGTTTTTTTTTCGTCTAGTTATGCGCGAGTTTGGTTTTCGAATCCTGTGAGTTCGACCGTTACATTTTAAAGATGGCTGCATTTCCCGCCGTTCTGCTGCTGCTGGTCGCGTTAGTGTCAGGTGAGCGACTTTTTATTATTTTTCGACGTAAAATATATATAGTTAAATATGTTTCTACATGTCAAAGTGCTTATGACCTGGCTCCAATTTCACAAACTTTACAAAATGTCAGTTTTCAATGACAATTCAGTGTAAATTGCTGACTTGAGGAGCTTTTGTTTGAGTGCGCTTCATATTGGTAAAGAAATTTAGTTCGAATTGTCATTGTAAACTGAGAATTGTAATGTTAACAGTTTTAAATGATTCGCGGTTAGTTTGCCCGTGATCATGATGCATGCAACTGCAACTGC
This sequence comes from Clepsis dumicolana, assembly GCA_963691665.1. Classification (NCBI taxonomy): domain Eukaryota; kingdom Metazoa; phylum Arthropoda; class Insecta; order Lepidoptera; family Tortricidae; genus Clepsis; species Clepsis dumicolana. Next base: position 6,604,362 of record OY829533.1, on the reverse strand, counting down.
ATCGAAATATCGGGAGCTCATCAAACCTATAAGGTAATCGCGATCAATATCTATATGTTTCTAAAATGCGGTTTTTTTTTCTCTCTTAATCTTTTAATGACAGAGTGAGGTTTCCTTGTGTAATTTGTCTGTGGTTACGTATTGTAAGAGCTAATGTAACTTGTTTTTAGAAAAAATGACTTTGTGCCAAGTTCCTTGCGGCGCATTCTTCTTGGCAATCATGGTCTTTCCGAAAGCGCTGGTAGACTCGAAAAAATGACGTGTAAAAGAGCATTCAACTGAATATTTGCTGAATAAAATTTTGATTTTGAATTTGAATATCCCGTTTTCATTATGTTTATTGTAATGTTGGTGAAATAGGGGCCCAAGGCCTCTGTCAAAAACCCTGACAAAGCTGACAGCAAAAACCAATTTTATGTCCAAACTTAAGATTCATTTTTGCTTGACCTGTGGAAAAGCCTTTTTCACTATACCTTATACATATTTGTAGTCTGGCAAAAAAAGTAGAAAACAGAGAAAAGAGGAACTAAAATTTATGATCTCAATTGGAAAATCTTTTTGAATTTTGTTTTTTCCAATTTTTTTATTTTACCAATACCAATTTTTTTTTAAATACAAATTCTGATGTAAGGGTGGGCACGCGACCCGGAGTGTCGAGGTTCCGGGTTCGATTCCCGGGGTTGGTATTTTTCTGGTTTTTCTGTGTATTCATGTTTCGGTGAGTTTATTAAAAATAGAACTAAAATTTCTCATATAAATTTGTTGCCGTATATAATAAGCAATTTATTTACGTCAAAAATGTGAACTTTGGCCATGGCCGATCACTTGTTCAAATAGTTTTAGTTAACTTTAATTACCTGTAATAGCTTTTACTTATTTTTTTACTTTTTGTTTATGTTTAAGCTGGAGGGCCTTGTAGCCAAAGCTGATAAAAAAAAAAACAAAAGGTGATAGATACGAAAAAAACCGCGCCATCATTTAATTTCTACTCTTATATTACCAAGCTAAAAAACAAAGTTGGCGGGAGTCACATTTTGATTGTATTAAAGTATGGATACAGCGTTTTTTTTAAAAACACTATAGGCTTGCGTTTGACCACCAATCACGCCTGATGGTAAGCGCAGATGTGGTCTACGATGGAGCACGCTTGCCTAGCAAATGCCCATTCACCCTAGACTTGAAAACGGCCGGATTATATGTAGTGTTCAGGGAACACAGACGCAAGCAGGGAATTATGATAATTAATATTTTTTTGTAATTTTTTTTTATAATTTTTGAAAAACGAAAACGTGTCAATCGCGTTCGCGTTAACGTCTGAGGGACTACTATGAAGTTCGAAATTCGGATTTCGTGTCGTGCTGTCCCGCCCACGCTAATATTATATAATACGAGAGCGAGCGGGACGATACGATACGAACTTCGAATTTCGTAGTCGTCCCCCTGACTGTATTACTATACTCTCATAGTATTGAATAATGTTTAGGGTTTGAAACCTTGGGTCCATGGGGTCCCGGCGCTTACAAGCTTATTTCAGAGTTGCAAAAGCGCTTGGTCATTGAATTATGTTTTGGGTTTGAATCCTTGGGTCCATGGGGTGATGGGGTCTCGCCGCTTACAAGCTTATTTCAGAGTTGCAAAAGCGCTTGATCGATGCAACTTGTGACCAAAGGGCTGGCAGTTTTCTCACTCAAAGAATCAGCATCGCTATTCAGCGAGGCAACGCTGCCAGCCTTTTGGGCACCATGCCACGGGGGCCTTATTTAGATTTCATTTAGTTTTTTAAGTTTTAGTTTAATTAGTTTTAGCTTGTCATTGTAAATTGCTTTTGTTATGTAAATAAATTCTCATAGTATCGATCGAAACGTTTGTTGCCACGTGAAAAGGTACAATAAGCACTCTGTGACTGTTTGTAATAGGTACTACAAAGTTTTACAGAACTTGGCCTTATTTCATTCAATGGCGAAGCCGACATTAAGCCGACAGCCGGCTTCTCTTTTGTTTAACTTCACTTGTTAGTTTAGTATGTTTGTTTGGGCCTAACTTTACAAGGTGACTGTTGATCCACTTTCAATCATCATCATCATGTCAGCCTCTAGACGTCCACTGCTGGCCGGCGGCCTCCCCCGCTGCTCTTACCTCAGACCGGTCTTGTGCTTTCGGCATCCACCGCGGTCCCGCGATCTTTAACAGGTCGTCGCTCCATCTTCAATGGTTTGAATTAATTGGAAAATCGGCACCTTTATTTTCGTTAGGTCAAACAGCATTGTAAAAAACATAACCTAACCTAACCAACTTAAAAAAGTTGAAAAACCCCCGACATTGTCATTTCAAAGTTCAATATTTCAAAAACGGGTAAACCGATTTCAATGAAGCATAGTTAAGAACCATCTCGATTAAACTAGCTTTATATTAAAACAACCGCATCCGTTTTGAGCTATGACGCCATACAGATACACAGACACACGAGTCAAACCTATAACTCCTCTTTTTGCGTCGGGGGTTAATTTAAGTAAAGTAACTACATATCTCTGAGTGTGGCATTACCGAGATATTAATAGGTAACTCTTTGTACTAAGCTTACCGTAAGTGGTCATGTAATGCATATGCAGGATGCAATAACAAACAAACGAATTTTTTTGTTTGTATGAACAAACAGACACCTCAATAATCCATAAACACTCTCTTCCGCTGCAGTTCGTATTATTTTTAGGGTTCCTTAGACAAAGAGGCAGCTTTATAACCAAAGACTCCAGGTGTACGCCTGATATTGTCGCACGAATTGCTATGGCAAAAACAGCTTTTAATAAAAAAAACAGCTTCACGCAGATTGTCGTGCAAGACGAAACAACTAGTTAAGGTGTATATTTGGAGCACTGCACTTTATGGATGTAAAACGTGGACACTGACACAGAGAGATAGGGAAAAATGGGAAGCTTTTGAGATGTGGTGCTGGAAGAGAATGGAAGGCATAAGTTGGATGGAACGCAAGACCAATGGGGAAGTACTAGCAATGGTTAATGAGAGGAGAACGATCCTGAATACCATAGAGAATAGACGCGGGAAAATCCGACACGACACGACAATTTCTTTAAGACCATTTTAGAAGGAAAAATTTAAGGACAGAGAGGAAGAAGTCGGCCTAGGCGAAGCTACATGGACCAGATAAAGGAGAAGGCCGGTGTCGTGTCGCATCAGGAGGTCATGGAACTGGCTCATAGGAGAGATGATTGGAAGAAACTCCACCGACAAGAGTGTAACTCTTAAGTTTGATGAAACTGGTAAACCGATTTTAATGAAACTTAGCTAAGAACCACATAAGAACCGTCTCGATTAAACTAGCTTTCGATAATAGCGTCCAAATCGGTCCATTCAATTGTCAGCTATGGTACCACAGACAGATACACAAGTCAAACTTGTAACACCCCTCTTTTTCGATCAGGGTTTTTAAAAGTGACACCAGGCCTCTATTTCACGAACTTTAGAATTGTCAGTTTTCAATGACAATTCGATATCAACTGCCGACTTCAAGAGCTTTTGTTTTAGCGCGCTTCATATTGTCAAAGAAATGTAGTTCGAATTGTCATATAAAACTGACAATTGTAAAGATGGTGAAACAGGGGCCAGAGGATGCAAGCAATGCTGTATTAGAGATTCTAGAGAATAACACTTGTCATAATCATAAGCTTTATTAGCATAAAGATAGTTGCTGACACCTATACATTGACTTAGGCTTACAGCGGAACCCGCCCACGCTACGAATACTACAGCCGGCGCAGGCGCAGCGGGTCAGGTTCACAGACACGTAAATATTTACTTACGAACCATTAAGACGGCTTGGATTTGTAGATTACACCGTATTCGTCACGTTTCTAGAGGGTCGAGCACGACTTTACGAATCCTGCGTAAGGTTACGGTTATCGTATCGAGATCGAGAAACCTCATACTAAATTTTAGTTCCAAATACGCTCACGGGCGGGCGCTGGTCCAAACGTTATACAAACTCGACAACGTTTACTATTCGATTTTACGTTACGCAGCATTGGTAAAGTCGTGCTCGACCCTTAGATAACGGAAATCTACGCTGACGAAGTCGCGGGCAACAGCTAGTAATGAAATAAACGGATGACTCACGTAATGTCGAGTTGAACCGACATGTTAGTGGATACCTATAAGACGCAATCATTCTGATTCAGCCCAGCAAATACCTAATAGTTGACATGTGACCTAGTAAATGACTCACTGATTAGTACCTAATAGTATACTCGTAATGAGTCAACGATGATTCTATGAGTACCTACACTTTGCAACTACTATTTAACTACTGCAACTTGTGACCAAAGGGCTGGCAGTTTTCTCTCTCAAAGAATCAGCATCGCTATTCAGCGAGGCAACGCTGCCAGCCTTTTGGGCACCATGCCACGGGGGCCTTATTTAGATTTAATTTAGTTTTAAGTTTTAGTTTATTTAGTTTTAGCTTAGATTTAATGTCATTGTCAATTGCTTTGATTATGTAAATAAATTATTTACTGTTTAATACGATGATTAGAAAAGTTGAAACACCCGGGATTTTCATTTCAAACTTCAATATCTAAAAAACGGTTGAACAGATATTAATGAAACTTAGCTAGAAACCATTTTAATTAAACTAGCTTACGATTAAAAAAAGCCGTGGTCAAACCCGTTCGTCCGTTTAGGAGCTTCGATGCCACAGATAGATACACAGACACAGACACACAGATACATAGGTCAAACTTATAACACCCATCTTTTTGCGTCGAGGGTTAATAAAAATCGGTTCAGCTGTTTTTAACCCCTGACGAAAAAGAGGGGTGTTATAAGTTTGACCTGTGTATCTGTGGCAGCATAGCTCCTAATCGGACGAACCGATTTCGATGCGGTTTTTATAATCGAAAGCTAGTTTAATCGAGATGGTTTTAAGCTTTCATTAAAACCCGTTTTTGAAATATTGAAATTTGAAATGACAATGCCGGGGGTTTTACAACTTTTCTAAGTTGATTTGGTTAAGTATTGAGATATTAAATTTCGAAAAGAAAACTTAACAAAAAACCATCTCGATTAAACTAGCTTTCGAATAAAAAACCGCATTAAAATCGGTCAATCCTTCTGGGAGCTATGATGCCACAGACAGATACACAGATACACAGGTCAAACTTATAACACCCGTTTAAAAATATCGAGGTTTTGTGTCAAGTTTATTAATTGGTTACTAGTCATCAGTAGGTATATTACTTAAAGCAGAGGGTCGAGCACGACTTTACGAATGCTGCGTAACGAAAATCGAACAGTAAACGTTGTCGAGTTTGTATGACGTTTGGAACAGCGTCCGCCCGTGAACGTATTTGGAACTAAAATTTAGTATGAGGTTTCTCGATCTCGATACGATAACCGTAACGTTACGCAGCATTCGTAAAGTCGTGCTCGACCCACAGGCCCCTATTTCACCAACTTTACAATTGTCAGTTAGCAATGACAGTTCGATCTACTTTTCTTGGCCAGTATGAAGCGCGCTAAAACAAAAACTCTTCAAGTCAGCAATTGTCACCGAATTGTCATTGAAAACTGACATTTTGTAAAGTTGGTGACGTAGGGGCTAGTAGGTATTACTTAGAGCAGTGCCCTAAGCACGACTTGTCGAATCCTGCGTAACGTTACGGTTATCGTATCGAGATCGAGAAATCTCATATTAAATTTTAGTTCCAAATACGCTCACGGGCGGGCGCTGTTCCAAACGTCATACAAACTCGTTATAGTTTACTATTCGAATTTTACGTGACGCAGGATTCGACAAGTCGTGCTTAGGGCACAGTATTGGTCCAGCTACTGCTGACCGTAGGCGTAGGCATTGACTCACGAATCTATGACTCAGTCATCTCGGAGTCATAAGTCATAATTATGCAACAAGCGATAAAAACTGCACGCATGACTGGTGCATTAAGTTATGACTCGTTATGACTTAACATCTGGCTCAGGACAAACAAAGGTTGTGTAACCCATAACCTACTTTTTAGGGTTCCGTAGCCAAAATGGCAAAACCGGAACCGTTTTCCTCATGTCCGTCCGTCCGTATGTCACAGGCGTTTTACTCGAAACTCTTCAACGGTTAATGATGGATGACTATACACGTACAGACAAGAAAAAGTACTGTCGGCGGTTAAGATGTTAATCGTATCCAGTGAAACAATTCGAAAACTCTGTAGTTAAATTGTAACAAAAGTAACCTGTTTAACTTAACACCCCTAACGCATAAACAAAACACCTTGCCGCTGCGGCGTGTCTGTCTGTCTGTCTATTTATAGCTAGCGACCTACCTCACTGCTAGCGGTTGTATAACAGATGGCCAAGCAGCGGCTGTGCAATGACCTAAACTTATGGTGTCAAAGTTTAGACTCTTTTCGACATATACAGATTAACTGAAGTCTTTAAATAATAATAATAAAAAAATAAACACCATGGGACAATTGACACCGTTTTTTAGGGTTCCGTACCTCAAACACACATGTCTACTGTCTGTCCGAGTCCGACTCGCGCTTATCCGGTTTTTTTTCCTTTTGAGGTACGGAACCCTAAAAAACGAAAAATGTTCAAAAATGAGGTCACCAGGTCTACAGGCCCCTATTTCACCAATTTTACAATTGTCAGTTTTCAATGACAATTCGGTGTCAACTGCCGACTTGAAGAGCTTTTGTTTTAGCGCGCTTCATATTGTCAAAGAATAATGTAGTTCGAATTGTCATAGGTATAAATCTGAAAATTGTAAAGATAGTGAGATAGAGGCCAGCTCATAGAGCAACCGGGTTCGAAACCTTGGGTCCGTGGATTCCCGGCGCTTACAAGCTTATTTCAGAGTTGCAAAAGCGCTTAGTCGATGCAACTTGTGACCAAAGGGCTGGCAGTTTTCTCTCTCAAAGAATCAGCATCGCTATTCAGCGAGGCAACGCTGCCAGCCTTTTGGGCACCATGCCACGGGGGCCTTATTCAGATTTAATTTAGTTTTAAGTTTTGGTTCATTTAGTTTTAGCTTAGATTTAATGTCAATGTAAATTGCTTTTATTATGTAAATACAGCAACTAGGTTTAGTGCCTCAGTTTGGGCGCCTCCCCATACTGTAGCTCTAGTTTGGTCATCATGATTTCACCATGCCGTGTAAGTGGGTCAACGACCGTACGCATTGTTCTTGCGCACTGGCGTATGCACGCGCTTGCGCCGATGTACTGGCCGGTAGCCGAGGGCTTGAGTGAGGCTCTGCCACGGTTATTATTATGCAACAAGCGACTTTGATCTGTGAGTTGTGCTTGTGCTAGACCTACAGTGAAACAAAAAACCGGTCACGAAAAGAAGGTTCCGAGTCATCATGAAATTTTTGTAATGAGGGCTGTCGCGAGTCGAAAATCCTTCAGAATAGCTACCTAGTGTCGAGTGAGGTCTATCTGTCAATTTCCACCAATCACAGGCCAATAGCTTGTCTCTCATTGGTGGAGAATGACAGGTAGACCTCAGTCGACAATAGCGGTCCTAGCGCATTTTGAACTCGCGATAGCGAATGGATCTTTGTTGTCTGAATAAATGAATTATTATTATTATTATTGTTATGTAGGTACAATTCTTAAAAGGACGTAAAGGCAGGCGCATAGCGCCATTTTTTTTCTGCAATTGGAACTAATGTTATTTTTTATTATTTATAAATTTCTGAAAAACCGTTCTGTTTAAGGATATCGTTTTATTACACGACTGCCAAAAGAAAAAAAGAGTGTATTGTTTTTTTTCCTGTTATCTTTATATAAACTTCTGACACATTTTTCTTCATTCTAACTTCGGATTTAACTATTTTTTTTTAATTTTTCATGAAACTTGTAAATTGGCTCTTGGAAAGCAAAATTAGGTGAAGTGCAACTGGAAAATTGTAAAACTAAAAAATCTTTTAACAGATGAACAATGGAACCACCCCAAAAGTATACCCTTTCGAATAATGATTTAACATTTTAAGAATTATCCTCCAACTCCTAACCGTTAAGGAGTTGTACCTTCCATCATCAGCTCATCAACATGAGATGATAACCAGACGCAAATACTTGAATAGCTTTAGAAAATATATGAAACACATAATAAGTGCCTATAACATTTGAGCGTTGCCCTCGATTTCCCTGGGATCCCAGCATCAGATCATGATTTGGTGACAATGGGACCACCTCAGGAGTATACCCTTTCGAATAAAAAAATAATTTCGAAAATCGGTCTACAATTGGCGGAGTAATCGATGTACACACATATAAAAAAAAAGATACACTGGTCAAACTTATAACACCCCTCTTTTTTCGTCGGGGGTTAAAAAAGTAAATCCGCCTTCAAATAGAAAAAAACCCACACAACTGCAATATATTTGCACAGAACCTGCTTCTTTTAAAGTCGCGCCGGAATGAAAGCGCGTGCCTCCACGTGCCGGACCCACGCCGTCTGTGTCCACGGCACGACACGACACGACACGACACCATAAAGCAGACAGACGGGAGGTGCCTTTGGCTTATCTATAATCGTCCCACGATAACTCTGCATAAGATATTAATTGGCATCCCGGAAAAATCACTCTGTGGTAATACTTTTTTCATGACACTCAGACATTTCTTTAATTATAAATAATAATGAAAGTAGTAATCAAAAGTCGCTGGTTTTTTTTTTTTCAAATATGGTTCTGTCTATTGGAGGACAATTTTGCCAGTGTATAGTAGGTTTTGTCGTTGTGCGGTAAAAAAAATATTTTAATGGTGGTTGATGGATGAACGATGACCTGTTTATGTTTAATCTAATCAAAAGTTCAAAACGTGTTGTTTGACTATAAATCAGTGTTGCCATAAACAAACTTTAGATTTCTACTGTTGTCAGTTCGTTGCAGAGTTATCGTGGGACGACTATATGCACTACAATTTTTCTGCCACTTTTTGAGGGGGACGAGGAACACACACGGTACACGTCTACTACGCTCCTGAAAAAAATTGTTACGTTCCTACAAACGCACACTAAAACAAAACTGTCACACAAATGCCAAAAACACGCACACAATCAACAGACCCAGACCCTGATCATTTTGATCAGACTTAATGTCAGAGATTCGGCAGAGGCGAAATCGCGCGTTAGCATCTCTATTCCTTTCCTGGTCTAAGCACGACACGGTTTTAATACGAAACTACAGTGAGACTCAGTATTATTATACTTGGTGAGATAAACTGTTCACTCACGTATACACGTCAAAATTAACATTTTTAATCCCCGACGCAAAAAGAGGGGTGTTATAAGTTTGACCGCTATGTGAGTCTGTGTGTGCTGCGGCACCATAGCTCGTCATAGACGGTTGAAACTAATTTGAATACGGTTTTTTTTAATTTAAAACCATCATCATCATAAGTTTGACCGCTATGTGTATTTGTGTATATCTGTTCAAAATTCAAAAGCGCTTAGTTGATGCAACTTGTGACCAAAGGGCTGGCAGTTTTCTCTCTCAAAGAATCAGCATCGCTATTCAGCGAGGCAACGCTGCCAGCCTTTTGGGCACTATGCCACGGGGGCCTTATTTAGATTTAATTTAGTTTTAAGTTGTAGTTTATTTAGTTTAAGCTTAGATTTAATGTCATTGTAAATTTCTTTTATTATGTAAATAAAATTACACATATTCAAAAAATTCAAAATTCAAAATTATATTTAGCAAATAGGCAGTTGAATGCTCCTTTATACGTAATTTTTTTGAGTCTACCAGCGCTTTCGGAAAGACCATGATTGCCAAGAAGAATGTGCCGCAAGAAACATGGCACAAAGTCATTTTTCCTAAAAACAAGTTACATCAGATCTTACAATACGTAACCACAGATAAATTACACAAAGAAAGCTCACTCTATCATTAAAAACAAAAAGAAAAAAAATACTTACCGTATTTTAGAAAAAAGTGTAAAAAAAAATATATTAGAACAGCAAAACCTGTGTATCTGTCTGTAGCATCATAGTTCCCAAACGGATGGGTACGAAACATTTTTTTATCGAAAACTAGTTTAATCGACATGGTTCATTAAAATCTGTTCCCCTTTTTTGAAACATTGAAGTTTGAAATGACAATGTCGGGGGTTTTTCAACTTTTCTAAATCGGTTAGATTACGTTAGGGTTATTTTCCAAAAACTAGTTACAATGGCGCTTACAATACATAACCACAAATAAATTGTGTAACTTATAACACCCCTCTTTTTCATCGGGGGTTAAAAAACCCCCGACTTTGTCATTACAAAGTTCAATATTTCAAAAACGGGTGAACCGATTTTAATGAAACTTAGCTAAGAACCATCTCGATTAAACTAGGTTTCGATTGAAAAAATCAAAACAAAATCGGTCCATTCGTTTGGGAGCTATGATGCCACAGGCAGATACACAGAGTACACATGTCAAACTTATAACACCCCTCTTTTTCATCACCTCACACTTAAAAGACTACTTTTTTGCATCAGCGATTAAAATTGTCGTCTCGTGAGTCAATGGGAACAAGGCCCCAAACCGTAGGATATTTGTCGCGTTTCCTATTACATCGATTTACAAAAACGTCGCACGTGACGAGCGTAGATTTCTAGCCGGGCCAATATTCGAAGGTTGCTGAATTGATAGTATAACACTTTCTTTTTACCCCTGACGCAAAAAGAGGGGTGTTATGAGTTTGGCCTGATGGGTTTGTCTGTGTATCTGTCTGTGGGATCAAGAGGATGAATGGATTTGTAGGCGGCTTTTGTTAAACGAAAGCTTAACACCCGTCGCAAAAAGAGGGGTTATAAGTTTGACCTGTGTACCTGTCTGTGGCATCATAGCTCCCAAACGGATAGACCGGTTTCAATACGGTTTTTTTTAATCGAGGGCTAGTGTAATCGAGATGGTTCTTAGCCAAGTTTCATTAAAATCGGTACACCCGCTTTTGAAATATTGATCTTTGAAATGGCGATGTCGGGGGTTTTTCAACTTTTCTAATTAACTAATACGTAGCCCTTCAGCTGTGCCCTAAGCACGACTTGTCGAATCCTGCGTCACGTAAAATCGAATAGTAAACTATAACGAGTTTGTATGACGTTTGGAACAGCGCCCGCCCTTGAGCGTATTTGAAACTAAAATTTAGTATGAGGTTTCTCGATCTCGATACGATAACCGTAAAGTTACGCAGCATTCGTAAAGTCGTGCTCGACCCTCTGAGAGCGCACGACCCACCGACAGCGAGACGCAAATTGCAATGCAGAGGGTCGAGCACGACTTTTCGAATCCTGCGTCACGTAAAATCGAATAGTAAACGTTGTCGAGTTTGTATGACGTTTGGAACAGCGCCCGCCCGTGAGCGTATTTGTAACTAAAATTTAATATGAGGTTTCTCGATCTCGATATGATAACCGTAACGTTACGCAGGATTCGACAAGTCGTGCTTGACCCACAGCTGACAGTGGCGTATAACTACTCTCATTTTCATCGTAATTTTTATTATTGTCAAAATTAGAGCAGAGCCGCGGCGCGCAGTGTGCGTATAGTTGCCGCTGGATCGTGCGCTCCCAGAAGAAGGACTACAAAATAGTTTGATTGCATCGTGTATTTAAATAACCAGGTATATTTATACTTCAATCGCTGAGCCACAATAAAAAAAACTTTAAATGGAAACAACGAAATATTAATATTTAATGAGATTTCAAACTTTTAAGCCCCATCTGGCGAGTTTTTACAAAATGAGCATACTTGAGGAAAAATTATGGCTCAGATTATTCTTGGCGTTTCACGTCATACTGTTAATCGTACTTTAAATTTAATGATCACAAAACAAACATTGATTAATTTTAATAATTACAGTCAGATTTTGAATTTAAATATGAACGTAAAACGTAAAACAGCTGAACCGCAATGATTTTGCTTTGTCTGCTAATAACATAAATGGAAAATGTAGCCAAGCTCGACACAAAACCATGTCTGCTTTGCAGGTCACCACTGAAAACAGGTCTTTTTTCGTAAATAATGTAAAATATTAAAAACAGTTTTTTTTAAAGAGATACTGGACAGAAATTTGATTTCTTTTTTTAACAGAATCGTAAACTATCATTTTGAGCGGCGCAGGTCTTGTTGCAAAGGAAACGCCGAACATAAAATTGAACAGAACTGTAATCTCCACTTCCAAATAATTTTCATACAAGATGCTTTTGCGTGGGCGGTCGCCGTACAACTGCTTTCTTACCGTTTTAATCTACCTACATAGTTTTACATATTTTATGAATGCTTACAATGTATGTACGGTATCGTACACATTTCTCTTTGTAACCCTCGAGAGAGGGGTGTTATAAGTTTGACCTGTGTATGGGTGTAGGTATACTGTGTATCTGTCTGTGGCATCATAGCTCCTGAACGGATAAACTGGACGCGGCGTTTCATCGAAAGCTAGTTTAATCGAGATGTTCTTAGCTAAGTTTCATAAAAATCGGTTAAGCCGTTCTTAAAATAATAAATTTTGAAATGAAAAGTCAGGGGTTTTTCAACTTTTCCAGGTTTTTCAACGTTACTAGGTTTAATATCCCGCTAAAACATGTCCCAACTAATTAACCGAGAATCATTTCAAAATGCTAAGTTATTTACGTAGGTAATTATTTAGTACTCGTATTGAGCATTATGGACAGTAACTCATTTCATTTTCAACGTAATCCATAACATTTTAAATTTATTCTGCTGCTGACTCGCCAAGTGCGCCCATTTTGTCCGGACTTGACTCAACACTGCCCTACATTACATTACCTCGAAATACCATTTCGAACAGAAGACGAGGTCACTGCCGCGGCCGTAACTACCGTAATTTGGACCAATTTCGTCCATTACCATCAGCCGCCATTGTTGAACCGATGGATTTACATTTACTTATTACGAATGTTTGTATTATATTTTGACAATAGTACACTAAGTAAGAAATTACGAACGAGACTCTAGTATACCAGAACCATTCTATCTATGTCTGTGGCATCGTAGCTCCCAAACGGATTTACCGATGCCGATGCGGCTTTTTAAACGAAAGCTAGTTTAATTGAGATGGTTCTTAGCGAAGTTTCATTAAAATCGGTTCACTCGTTTTTGAAATATTGAACTTTGAAATGACAGTGTCGGGGGTTTTTCAACTTTTCTAAGTTGGTTAGGTTATTAACAAAAATCTAGTTCTTTGCTATGTCTATGAATCAAGTGCCGACTAAGTACATTGGCAGTTTCGAGCATCAACATTAAGAACATTTCCCTTCACATATGTCAACCGAATTCAGTCAAAATGCTGAACAAACAGTTTAAATTTTACCTCAAACAGCGCTTTGGTATAATAACTTCGCAGTGAAATAAAATTCACTTACCGAGTTCTGCCTTACATAAGTTACTTGAACTTGCCTTCGCTTGCTTCCGTATCCGCTAGGGAAGTTATTCTCTTATTCGTGACGTTTCAACATTTTTGTGTCAAATCGGAAGGATTAGTCTATTAGCGAAAATTGACACCCAATTGACCTATGGTCCCAAACTAGGTAAAGCCTGTACTATATATGACTACTAGAAATAAATACATGCTTAAATACATATTCAACATCCGCGACCCGAGAACAAACATTCGTATTCATCACACAAACATCTGCCCCGACCGCGGATCGAGCCCGGGACCTCAAGCTTCATAGCAAGGGTATCTAACCACTAGGCTATCCGGTCGTCATGACGTCATAGCTGAGTACTTAATTCAATACATACTTTCATATTAACCGATCGTTTTGACATTTCATTAGAAAAGTTGAAAAACCCCCGACATTGTCATTTCAAATCGGGTGATACGATTTTAATGAAACTTAGCTAAGAACCATCGATGGTTAAACTAGCTCGATTAAATAGAAATAGAAATAGAAATAGAAATATATATATATATATAAACTAGCTTTCGATAGACCAAGGCCAAGTGCGAGTCGGACTCGCGCACGAGGGTTCCGTAGAAAGATTTTAACGATTTTCCCCAGTGTTTTAAGTCCAGTGTTAGCAGAGCCCTGCTCTTAAGCAAAATGTACGCAGTGTGAGGTCAGCTTATATTGGACTGCGAAATCTACAGACAGACATAAAATTTAAGATTTTGAGACTTTTCGGCGTGGTTGTGCTATAAGAGCTACCTTCGTACCAAATTTCAAGTTTCTAGGACATCTGGAAGTACCCTTTAGGTTTTTGGAAATCGGCAATTTTTATGGAAACAGGCTTCTTAATTACTGTATCTTTTGATTGCGTTGACTTAGAAGGTTGATTTTTTCACAGCTTCAAGGGACCGCAGGTTTGAGTATTCGGTATTAATTTCAGCATGCTACCTCCACGCATTCCAGAGAAAAAGGGTCTTGACAGACAGACGGACAACAAAGTGATCCTATAAGGGTTCCGTTTTTTCCTTTTGAGGTACGGAACCTTAAAAACCGCATTGAAATCGGTCCATTCGTTTGGGACCTATCATGTCACAGACAGATACACAGGTCAAACTTATAACACTCCTCTTTTTCGTCGGGGGTTAAGTTGCTGATATGACCAGCTAGGTTTCATCCCTCTTGTAAAGAAATCTAAGTTTCCAACAACATATAGTATATGTTGAAGAGAGCACTGACTCTTAGTGCATTCACCGTCTGGCAGACTAGAATAAAACAGTACATATACATATATACTAGCTCAGACGATGCACATTGTAAAATACTCAGCTTTTCACTAACGTTGTTGTACCTCAAAGCGTGGGTGGTATTTGTTTATTAAGATACACAAAGGATTTACATTTATATATCGAGGTATTATGGCGTCTCCAGCAGATCGAGGGTCCTGGGTTCAGCCTCGGCTTGCACCATTTTTTCAGAATGTAGGTACATGTGCGAAATTACATTTTTAATCCCCGACGCAAAGTGAGGGGCCAATTGGTTTTCGAATCCAAATTTCATCGGAATCCTTACTTCATATCTGCCGTCATCTCTTCTTAATGTTGTTTGTTCGTATGTTGTTAAAGATAGATAATAGTAGATTAGAAGATAACTGTTTATTGGGAAAACTTATTCTAACGATACAATGTTAACGCGAATGCACCCGGCTGGTTTGCTTGTTTAGTGTGCACTGGCCTCGCGGTCCGCCTTTAGGTAAGGCGACGCGATGCGGTGTTCGGTTGCATTGCACCGAACATATTCCGGGGCAAAGAAAGTAAACAAACTTACATAGTTATGAACGAAAAATTACAAATCTTAAATTCTACATGAGTCTCCTTGTTATTGGAGAATTCCCAATGTCCCTAGTCGTATCATGCACGCTGGGTCCAGGGTTGATGGGTCTCGTCCCATGGTCGGTTCCACTGCTGCGCCTGGATTGAAGCTCGACGTCCGGGGTGATGACTGCGCGTCTCGTCCGACGCCGCGCCCGCCATAGGAACGCTGCAACTGCGGCGACTCCTCCGCCCACCAGTGCGTATGAGATGACGTACTGGTGGATGTCGTGTGGAGATAGCTAGTAGATAGTTTTCTTCATTTGTTTGATCTGAAGCTCGATGTCACGCAGAGATTCATTGAACATTGGTGAGTCACTAGTGTCGTTAATTTGGTTGACGTCGAATAGCAAACTCATATTAATCACGTGATTTATCTGATCAATATGGGGGATGTTGGCCGAAGCGTCCACCTGCAGCATGTTTTCGTGTTTTTTGTGGGAGTATAAGGTGACGTGTTGACCTTTAATTATACAGTTTTGATCCAAATTTACAACTCCAGCGTTAGTAAGCCGTCTGACTGTAACTTGATCACCGCATATTATTTTCACAGAGTAAGTGTTGCAACAGTAGTACAAGTATTCTGATGGTTGGTTTAATGGTATCCATTTATTGTTACAGGCATCTTTCTGAGTTTTACACTTCTTGGTTTTTTCATCAACCTTGCAAAAGTTGTTCTCTCCGTTCAGATGATAGATTGGTTTTTGAAACTGGCATAGGAATGATTCATCTTGCTTGAAACATAATGACAGTTCGTTTGCGTTAGTAAACAAGTAAGAGTCTCTTCTTAAGTTCACTGCCATGTAATCTGATATCGGCATAATGCTTAGCATGTTGGTATCAATTTGATGGGGAATTGGTAAAATTTGGTAAATCTTGAACTTGTCTCTGCTTACGAGAGGGAAAGTGACTTCAAATAGAAAGTATTGTTCTGTCACTCGAGCTTTAATTCGTAGTAATTTGTAAATTTTGTTAATATCTCTTTGTATGTTTTCAATTGGTAAAGTTGTTTCTTCCGATAATTGACCCGAGATGACGTTCAATTCTTCCTTTAGCTGTTCAGGTGTTAACAAGTGTATGTTAAACTCTCCGTGTGAAATATCAGTAATAGTGTCTAGTAACATATCTTGGTTTCCTTTTAAGTTTATTAACAAGTTGCTGGCCATCACTGCTGTTAGCGTGAAGTCTTGCATCTGGGCGATGTGGTTTACTTCTCGCTGTAGTGTATTAGATGCTCTTTCAAGGTTGGTTATATGTTTGGTTATAATTTTATGTTGTTTTGTCACGTATGCTTCCGTTCGTTTCAGTATGTTGTACTCGGATTCCACTATGGACGTTTGATTTTGCCATAAATTTGCTAAATGGGCCTGGTTTCGTTTAATGAGGTCAATGTCCTTCGTGTATTTTTCTGCGAAGCGCTCGTCGAGTACTCCGAATAAACTGTTTGCTATGTAGCCTACGCCATTGATAAGGCCACGACGCTGTCTAGCGTGCCCGCTAAAATGCTGACTGAGTAGTAGTTGATTGTAGTATTCTAGCTCGGCGTGCTCGTGGTTTGATTGAGACAGGATCATGTTACACATGTTATTTGTTTCGAATTTAGTGCAGGTGTTATCTAGATAGTTTGTTAACTTTTTGAATACTGCTGTTCCTTCCCAGTACGGTGACATGTTGTAATAGACGACTAGGATCCATTTATCTCTGACTAACTGCATTTTGGCCAGCGGGTCGAAGTAGAGCAATTGATCGTCTTTCAACTCTGTTATGTTATATGAGCCGTATGAGCTTGTTAGTAGGGTCATAAAAAATGTTAAAGCGAGCGCTATCGAAGCAAAGTTTGAGTGTTTTGCTCGATTGTACTTTCTCTTTTCTCTGTTTTGTTGGTCTCTAAATTTAGTTTCTTGGTTTGTTTCTGCCTGTTCTTCGTTTTTCTCTGAGCTGATGGGCAAAAGTGACAGTTTGGTCACTGGCCGCTTGAAAAGACCAGTTTTTGTTTTCAGGGTTACAACACGGACAAAGTTGTCTGCTCCTGGGTGTACTTCGATAACCCTTCCCATGGTCCATTTATCTGAGAGCTGATTATCTTCTCTAATAACAACCAAGTCGCCCACTTTGAGGTTATCCTTGGGTTCGCGCCATTTGTTTCTTGCCGTTAACTGACAGAGGTATTCCGACTTCCACCGCTGCCATATTTGTTGAAATATCTGTTGTGTTAAATGCCATCTTGTTCTGGCGTCTTCAGCGGTTTCAATAACAGATAAACCTGACCTTCCCGTTAAAAAGTGTGCGGGCGTTAGTGCATCCAGATCTTCGATGTCTTCTGTCAGTGGGCATAAGGGTCTTGTATTCAAGCAAGCTTCTAACTGCGTCAGGATGGTCGAGTATTCTTCGAAAGTTAGTTTTTGTTGTCCCACTACTCTTTTTAAGTGAAATTTGAGACTACGTACAGCCCGCTCCCACAGGCCTCCAGCACTTGCCCAGGAAGCTGCATTAAAATGCCACTCTATGTTCATCTCAGTAATTTTGGTAATACACTTCTCATCAAATATTTGTTGGATAAGTTGAAATTCTTCCTGTAGGATTCTGTTTGCACCGACAAAGTTCGTTCCATTGTCGTTATAGATATGTTGAGGGGCTCCTCGCCTAGCTGACATTCTTCGCAAGGCTGCCAAGAAAGCGGAGCTGCTGAGGTCAGAGACCAACTCCAGGTGTACTGCCTTAGTTACCATGCAGATAAAAACAGCCACGTACCCTTTCGTTGTCTTAATTCCCTTTCCTTTGTTTGCTTTGACGTCCACGAATCCCGTGTAATCCACGCCCGTGTGGTAGAATGGGCTGGCAGGATTGCTTCTCGCCGATGGTAGATCACCCATCAGTTGACACTGTGTTCTACCTTCTTGTTTCTTGCAAGTGACACATTTACGAAGTTATTTTTTAATCGCACTGTTTCCTCCAGTGATCCAGTATTGTTGTCTCAGGTGGCTAGCAGTCAGTCGTGCTCCACCATGGAACGTAAGTTGATGCGCTTGTTCGATGAGTAGGGTCGATAGTCTTGAATCACGAGGTATAATTTTCGGATGCTTCATTTCCGGGTTGATGTTAGAATGTCTTAGTCTTCCGCCTACACGTAGAAGGCCGTCTGAATCGATAAACGGTTGTAAATCGAGTAACTTGCTTTTCGAATGTACTTTTCCGTGTTTGTTTATATGTTGCAACTCGGTTTCAAATTCGCACCACTGCACGTGTTTCACAATCAATGTTTTTGCTTGTCTCAGCTCTCGCAAGCTTAGATAGCTATGTTGTGGTTTTTGTTTCTTAGATGATAAAGCTCGCAAAATCCACGCTAGCACGCGCGTAACTTTATGAAACGAGCTATGTTTTTGTAACAAGTCGTCAATAATGCTTGTACTTTCTTTGTTTGTAACAGCTTGCACTATGTTTATGTTTGAATGTTTAATTTTTTCTTCTTCGTTTGTTATATAAGTGACTGTTTTCTCTTGTTTTGTTTCGTGTGATAGCAGCCACGGCGGACCCTGCCACCAAAGTGAATGTCCTAGTAGTTGAGAACCGTATAAACCTCGGCTCGCTGAGTCGGCGGGGTTATCCTGGGACTTGACATAATTCCAGCGGTCTTGTGGTATTACGGCTGTTATGGCTCTTACTCTGTTCGCTACAAAAGGTTTCCATCTAGTGGGTTCCCCCCGTAACCAGCCCAGTACAACTTTGGAATCTGTCCAAGCGTATGTTTTTGTTTGATGTTGGTCGAAAGTTGTTTCGACCTTTTTCATTAACATCCCGAGTAGATATGCGCCACTCAACTCTAGTTTTGGAAGTGTCAATGCTTTCTTGTGAGGAACAAGTTTTGATTTCGCTGCTACGATTGTTATTTTTTGTTGATGTTTCACGCATGCATATATAACACATGCATGGGCTTCGATACTGGCGTCACAGAATCCATGCAATTCGATGACTTGATCTTTTTGGGACCCTGTCCATCTTGGTATTTCACATTGCTTAATAAATCTGATATCTGCTTTTATCTTTTACCATTCTCTATTTATCTCGTCTGGCACAACATCATCCCATTGTAGATTGGTTTTCCATAATTTTTGAAACAGTAGCTTCAGTTTTGTTGATAAAGGTGTTAATAGGCCTAGAGGGTCGAATAGCTTTGAGATTTCTGATAAGAGAATGCGCTTTGTTGGTTTGTTTGTTTTATCTGAGATATCATAATCGAATGTAAACACGTCGTTATTTGGGTCCCAGCGAAACCCGAGCGTCTTTGATATGTTCTCTGTTTTAAAATGAAAAGAGCCTCCCGGTTGTTCTTGATCTTTCTTTATTTCTTCTAATAGTTCATTGTCGTTGGTGCGCCATTTTCTCAAATTAAATCCTCCCGAACTTAATAAAGAGGTTAAGTCCGCTATTAGCTTCTTTCCTTCTTCAATGGTGTCGGCGCCGTGTACAAGGTCATCCATATAAAATGATTGTTCTAAAATTTTACATGTTTCTGGATACCGCTTTCGTTCATCTGCAGCTAGTCTCTTTAGTGTCATCATTGCTAGGAATGGCGCAGCTTTCGTCCCGTATGTTACAGTAGTTAACTGATATGTTTGAAGCAGCTGTTGTGGCGTTTCGCGCCAAATTATTTTTTGGAGATGTTGATCTTGATCGTTCACTAGAATCTGTCGGAACATTTTCTCTAAATCGGCCGTGTAAGCGTATTTGTGTTGCCTCCATTTTAACAACAAAGTTTGTAAATCCTGTTGTAAATTGGGTCCCTTATGCATTAAATCATTCAGACTGTGTCCTGTTGATGTTGGGAATGAAGCATTAAAGACGACTCTATAGCTCGTTGTTGTAGACTCCTCGCGCTTTACTCCATGATGTGGTAGAAAATTGTCTGGTTTTATGTTACTGTCCTTCTGCTCCATGTGATGTAATTCGATATACTCCTTCATGAATGTTTTGTACTTGGCCGCAAGGTCGTTTTGTCTCTCGATCTTTCTTTCTAAATTAAGAAATTGCGCTATAGCCGCTTTCTTTGAGGAGCCCAATTGGTTTTCGAATCCAAATTTCATCGGAATCCTTACTTCATATCTGCCGTCATCTCTTCTTAATGTTGTTTGTTCGTAAAATTGTATACACTCTTGATCTTCGAGGGACAAGTTCGACTGTTCCGAGATGTCCTCCACCTCCCAAAATCGTTGTATGTCTTGTATGTTATTCAACACAACATTGCATTGAAATGTTCGCACGTTTCCGCACAATAGCCACCCAAGGTGGGTTTGTTGAGCCAGTGGCTGCGAACCTCCATCTCCTCTAATGATTGCGCTCTGCATTATTTGTGCGTAGATATCCGCACCGAAGAGTATGTCTATTGGGCGACTGTTATAAAATTCTGGATCCGCTAGATTTATGTTTTGTATGTGCGGCCATGATGGTTTGTTAAAAGATTGATTGGGTAAGTTTTTTATTAAATTGTTCATTATGAGTACTTCAGCGGTAAATGTAAAGTCGCTGTATATCGAGGTACATGTTAAAGTTAGCATGCCTTTGCAACTATTTTCTTGCTGCCCGACGCCGAAAATAACTCCTTTGCATTGTTGTCGTTTGATTCTCAGTATTTGGGCCGCTTTCTCTGTTATCAAGGATATCTGCGATCCCTGGTCGATTAATGCTCTTAACACATGATAAGTTCCATTGACATCTTTTACTTTTATCTGCGCTGTTGCGAGTAAAATTTCTGATGCATCTTGAGATGCCAATGATGTGTTTCCCGAAGTTTCATTCTGCTTTCCTGGAACATGTGAAGCAGACCTTGAAGTCGGTGGAATGTTTTGCGAGGTTCTAAGTTGCACGAGAGCATCATGTAACATAGTGTTATGTTGCGCCGCACAATTGCGGCATGTCTTTGTAGAAACACATTTATTTCCGTGATGACTAAATAAGCAGTTCAGACATAGTCGTAAGTTGTTTACGGTTTTCAATTTCAAGCCAGCGTTCATTTCTTTGAATTGCTTGCAATTATAAATGCCATGATTATCGTTGCAAAGCGGGCAAACAAAAGTTGATGCATGAAGCGATTTCACAATCGATGCCTTGTTAACAGGGTTGTGCTGGTATTGATTGTAGTTATGTTGTTTTTTGTAGTATGATGTATGTTGATGTTGGTGGTGTTGCGATGTAGAGGGTTTTTGCATTCCACTATCTTGTTTTCGACGTGCCGTCTCCAGACTTGTAAATTTTGTTTCCAAATAATCTAAAAACTCCTGTAGTACTGGCAGGTCCTTTGAATTTTTCAATGACTCTATGTAGTCGGAATGCGTTTCAGAGTCTAATTTTTGCGCAAGTATATGGACCAGCATGGGGCCCCATGTTCTGGTGTCAACACCCAAGTTTTTAATGGCATTAAGACACTCTAATGTTGTATCATGCAATTTTTTTATTAGCGCTCCCGACTGTTGTTGAATGTTTGGCAACCCTAGCAACGTATTCATGTGTGAAGAAAAAATCAGTTTGTTGTTGTTAAAGCGATGATGCAGGATCTCCCAACAAGTAGCATAGTTTTCAGAGCTTATGTGTAGATGTTGTAATAGGCGCTCTGCTTCTCCTTTGACTTTCGACTTTAGAAACTGCATCTTCTGGGCGTTAGAAAGTGATGGATTGTTATGAATTGTCTCAGTGAACAGGTCCTTAAATGAAACCCATTGACTGTAATGACCAGTAAAAACTGGTATATCCATTGTAGGTGTTATTTTTTCTCTGTGAGCCACTGACCACATTTTCGCGTTGATGGCCTTTTTCAAGCTGTTGTATTGTTGCTCATGTTTGTTAAAAAGAAATTCGTAAAATTCATTTTCTCCATTCAGTTCGCTATCGATCTCCCAGTGTAGGGTGTCGACAACTAACCAACGTGCTTGCAATGTCTTCAAAGCGTCCTCGAATTCCCATTTGTCGGTGATGGTTTCAATATTGATATTTGTTAATGTTCTCGTAAAAGCTTTGAAGTTTGCTGTTTGTTTACGCATCATTTCATCTAGTTTGCTGTTAGTGCCTTCATTAATGAGCTTATGTTGAGAATTATCTCCTTCTGTGTCTTTGCTTGTTGTACCGGAAGTACCTGGTATTTCATCTGATTTCTCTGACTGTGTTTCTGGTTTTTTCTCTGTTTTAGAAGGTTGTTGTTTGCTAGCTACTACTAGCAATTGATTGTTAATGTCACTCCTCAATAGTTGATAATATCTTCTTACTTCTTCGTGCTCTGCCGCCGTAAAATAGACGTGACTCCTACTTAGATCCGTACACAGACGATCATGGTTAAGTTGATAGTCCTCCCAATACTTATCTAAGTTTTGGAGATTCCGCTTGAAGTAGTCGATGGTTTTTCTACTCGAACCATCTTTCTTCATGTTTCGTTCTATGCTCTTCATGCCATCGTGTATAATTTTTTGGACGTCGTACAGATTTTCTTCCATTTTGAAAGCAGAACCCGACTTGTTGTTGTTTGAGGTGAACTTCGCACTCCCTGATTTCGCTGTTTCTCTTTAGTATTGTAATGGTCAGCGCGTGATATCACGCCTTCTCAATCCAGCTGGTGAGACCCGCTTGTGGGAAGCCAGCCGAACCGATTCGTTAACACGCACTTTGCACTACACACACTAAATTGCTCGAAGGACCAATATGTTGGGGTCACGAAGTTCTTGTTCGTATGTTGTTAAAGATAGATAATAGTAGATTAGAAGATAACTGTTTATTGGGAAAACTTATTCTAACGATACAATGTTAACGCGAATGCACCCGGCTGGTTTGCTTGTTTAGTGTGCACTGGCCTCGCGGTCCGCCTTTAGGTAAGGCGACGCGATGCGGTGTTCGGTTGCATTGCACCGAACAATAAGTTTGACCGCTATGTGTGTCTGTGTGTGCTGTGGCACCGTAGCTCGTCATAGACGGTTGAAACTAATTTGAATACGGTTTTTTTAAACATAAAACCAGGTTTTCTAGCGATAGTTCTTAGATCATCATCATCATGTCAGCCTCAGACGTCCACTGCTGGCCGACGGCCTCCCCCGCGGCTCTCCCCTCAGCCCGGTCTTGTGCTGTCCGCATCCACCGCGGTCCCGCGATCCTCACCAGGTCGTCGCTCCATCTTGTTGGAGGCCTACCGACAGCTCGTCCCCCGGCAGCAGTTCTTAGATATGTTTTATCAAAGGTTCAGTCGTTTTTAATCCCCTCCCAAAAAGAGGGGTGTTATAAGTTTGACATGTGTATCTGTGTGTCTGTGTATCTGTGAATCTGTCTGTGGCATCATAGCTCCTTAACGGATGGACCGATTTCGATGCGGTTTTTTTCAATCAAAAGCTAGTTTAATCGAGATGGTTCTTAGCTAAGTTTCATTAAAATCGGTTGACGCGTTTTTGAAATATTGAACTTTGAAATGACAATGTCGGGGGTTTTTCAACTTTTCTAAGTTGGTCAGGTTATTGAGATATTACATTTGGGGGATTTTGTCAAGTTCAAATCATAATTTATCACTAGCTTTACGGTGAAGGTAGGTATGTGTGTGTAAAGTTCCCGATCCACACTGGGCCCTCGTGGGAACTATAGCCCAAGCCCTCTCATTCTGAGAGGAGGCCTGTGCCCAGCAGTGGGACGTAAATAAGACAGGTGATAGTGAAATAAACGGATCACTCACGTATGTCAGTCGAGTCGTGGTTTTTTCACTATGATTGAGTCTCGCGGTAGTTTCGTGTTAAAAGACTGGTGATGATGATGATGACACGTCTGTCAAAACTTTTATTTCGACACGGTTCCTCAGATTCACTATCATTATTAACATGCGGTTGCAATTAGACAAAAACTGATGACTTAATAGAGAAACTGCGAATCTTACACTTGACCTTAGTTGACCTCCGCGTAACCGTGACTGTACCGAAACTGATGCACTTTCGCTACAGCTTGAAACAATAGTCGAAACTAATGATAATCCATGACCGCCGTTAATATAACGGGGGTCGGTGACCCTGATACGATGCCGGAGTGTTGGGGCAAACGAGCAAGCGGGTCGCGTGTGGTACAATAGTAGTTAATGCAACTATTACATAACGAGGATCCTTAAATCACGAGTGCGTTTTTATGAAACGAGGCGAAGCTGAGACGTGTAACACGAATTTTTGTCATTCTAAATTGAGTACCTACATGGTTTACTTATGTCAGTAGTGGAAATGGTGGCATGTTGAACGGTTGTTATAGTGCTTCGTAAATGGCCTCGTGGAGAGTGCCGAAACGCGTCAGCATGTAGTTTAGTGGTGGTGGTGATAGTTGGGTCTGTGTGGCATGTGTTGAGTCGTGTAGCAGTGGAGGCGGAGGTGTTGCATGGAAACATACATTTGCCGCACAGATTAACTATTTTTCACTTGTGGTCGCGGGTGAGCAAAGTAATTGTTTTTAGTTCATAAATATGGACCTCCGCAAAATAACGCCTGATTCAATAAATTATCACACGAGTGTTTTAAGGTCTAATTACCTATGTAGAGTTGCATACATTACTTTATCTACACACATATTATAAGTACTGTAAGATGGTTTCAGAAGCCGGTTTAAATCCTACACAAACATACCGAGCTGACGTTTCGTATCGATATGTTTTTTTATTGAAGCCAATTTGTTAACCCCCGACGAAAAAGAGGGGTGTTATTGGTTTAATCGAGATGGTTCTTAGCTAAGTTTCATTAAAATCGGTTCCCCGTTTTTTAAATATTTAACTTCGAAATGGCAATGTCGGGGGTTTTCCAACTTTTCTAAGTTACAATACGTGTTTTTGTTTCGGGGGTTTTTTTATGAATAAATAAATAAATATCATGGGACAAATTGACACCAATTGACCTAGTCCCAAACTAGGCAAAGCCTGTACTATGGGTACTAGACTACTTGTATAGATACATAAATATTTATATACATATTAAACATCCAAGACCCAAGAACAAATATTCGTATTCATCATACAAACATCTGCCCCGACCGGGGTTCGAGCCCGGGACCTCAAGCTTCATAGTCAGTCAGGGTCTCTAACCACTAGGCTATCCGTTCATCTTTTGGATCGTGTGGGCGGTCTCTTCATTTCCTCATCCTTCATTAAGGCATTAGAATAATTACAGGGAGTCACGATCGATCTGTTTACCAAAGGAAAGCCAAGGCCCCCACGTAGACCATTCACCTCAACTGAAACAGCCCGCGCGGGCGGCTGACTACGCCGTGACCAGGATTCCTCAGTTCATTGCGCGGGCGAGACGCCTACCACACTCTGGTTAACTTACAATGCCCGCAACGTATTAGGAAAACGGTCGAAGCAAGGTGGGCGGGACACCGCAGTCTCACCTTAAGGGATTGCTAGCTTTTAAGTACTTCAAAGTTATTTTTACCCGCGCTTTAAAAGCGAATTTGTAAATATATAAGGTGCCGAAAACGAATTACGAACTCCGTAACCAAACCAACTAAATAACCCCGACATTCTCATTTCAAAGTTTAAACTTAGCTAGAAACCATCTCAATTAAACTAGGTTTTGAATAAAAAAAATGCGCCCAATTCGGTACATTGGTTTGGGAGCTATGATGCCAAAGAAACAGATACAAAAATACACAGGTCAAACTTATAACACGCCTTTTTTCGTCGGTGGTTAAAAATGCCACTAATCGAGCGTCAGCCAGTCTTAGTTTGGTCGGACGACAGCGCTGTGACGTATGGCTGTCGTCGGAAAATGCGGTGTTGTACTGGGACACATTTATCGTGAATTTTGTACTAGACCCGAAGTCCATGGTGTTAGTAAGTCAATATTGGACTGGTACAGACTTTAAACACTTCTACGTTCCAATTCTAACAAATTCTAACAAATGTGTATGTTTGTTTGATTCACCTCGTAAACAGAGCCTGTGGTTGGAGAGCGAAAACAAATGTTTTCGTGGTATACCAATTTTGTGGAGAGCTCTTGAAAGATTTTTTTTTTATAGTCGTATTTTAAGATCATCGATCGGGTGCCGTACCTACGGAGGGCCTACAAATACATGATATTTGAACATGAAAAAACACATTTTCATTTCAAAATGTAATATCTCAAAAAGGCCTGAACAGATTTTCATAAAACATGTCCAAGAAAGAACTATCTCTGGAAAACCTGCTCTCATATAAAAAAAACGCATTCAAATTGGTGCCACAGACACACATAGCGGTCTAATTTATTACACCCCTCTTTTTCGTAGGGGGGTAAAAAAGACCGCACCCGCCTGCGCATATATGTAACATTGTTCGATTGTTAGTAATGAAAGGACTAGCCCAGACATTTTTTTTGTCGGGGGTTTTTAAATTTTTTGTATTTGTAGGCCCTCCGTACTGCACCCGACTGCGAAAAATTTTACGTAGTTCCCAATTAAAGGACCATGCCCAGATTTTTTTACGTTTTATAGGTTTTTTATGCCCCGGGGGGGGGGGTCATTTTTTGTCGCTTTTTACATTCACTTCCCAAGATATCCCGGATTCGGGTCCCCAGAACTTAGCCATACTGAAGACATCAACGGGCTCTCACATTTGGGATCTGAACTTGACAAAAGCCCACCGACATTTCCATTTCAAAATGTAATATCCCAAAAACGGCTGAACCGATTTTGATGAAACTTAGCTGAGAACCATCTCGATTAAACTAGATTTCGATTAAAATTAGCCGCGTCCGAATTCGTTCGTGCGTTTAGGAGCTACGATGCCACAAACCAGATACACAGGTCACACTTATAACACCCCTCTTTTTCGGGGGTTAATAAAACCTTGTAAATAAGTTTTCTGTCTGTCAAGGTCAATAAACCGTGTACATGTTTCAACTTACACGAGAGCTTTTGTCACAGTAAGGTGACAAAGCAATGCTTTTAACTAAAGGGGTGCTTTTAGCTCCCTGTAACCGACTTTGCGGTCATATTACTTTAATCTATTGTCAAGGTTTTTAAGCTTTCAGGGCGGGGAAATTCGTCGTCAAGCACTTATGGAACTCCGTCATATGCATGTAGTCAGTAACATTATATATATGAGCATTCCCAGAGCTTCAAAATTATATAATTATGTACATAGAGGGGTACAGTATACATCTGTATAGATTAAATTATTCTTAACTAATATTATAAATGAGAAAGTACCTCTGTCTCTCTGTCTCTCTGTTTGTTACCTCTTCTCGGGAAAACCACTGCACCAATCTAGATAAGATTTGGTAAGAAGATAGTTTGAATATTGAGGAATAACATAGGCTACTTTTTATTCGGGAAAATTATATAGTTCCCGCGGGATAGCGATAACCGAAATCTACGCGGACGAAGTCGCGGGCAATAGCTAGTTGTTCATATATTTTTGATTATTGAATCTGTACAGATGTAGGCATAAGTATTGTACATACTCTTCTATGCTCATATATTTATTTACTTAACTATTTATTTGGCAATGTATCATGACTTTTAAATAGGCAGTACAGATAGATAGATTAGATTCATTAGCAATAGAAGTTTACTTAAAACAATTTTGTTTAGAATCATCTTCAATATCTGTAGGTAAAACACGCTATGACAGATCAACGCTTATTGTACAGTCAAGGAATTTAATTTCCAACCCGCCTAAGGTTCAATATCGTACAGCAAACTTTCACCATAAGAGCTAGTTAGAGCACAACTTAAATAGGATTTTCGACCTTAATGTATTGCGAATGTCAAACAACATTTCAACGATATGGATATAGTAAATTAAATTCCTTAACTGTACTTACTTCACGAAGCCGAAGGTGAGGTTTCAAGTCGTTCAACGTTAGGTATAGACATTGATATGCCATCGCCATGTTCGCTGCATTGTTCTGCAAAAGTGTAGGTAAGCCACGACAACAGCGTGTAGAATCGCTTCAGAATACATGTCGCAGACCAATATAAAATGACCCCACACTGCGTACATTTGGCTAGGAACAGGGTACTGCTAATATTGGACAACTTAAAACACCGGGGAAAAGCAAGGAAATCCTTGTACGGAACCCTCGTGCGCGAGTCCGACTCGCACTTGTCCGGTTTTTATAGATAACTAGCTGCTGCCGCGACTTCGTCCGCGTAGAAGTCGGATATCGCTATCCCGTGGGAACTATAAATTTTTCCCGAATAAAAAGTAGTCTATGTTATTCCTCAATATTCAAACTATCTTGTTACCAAATTCCATTTAGATTGATGCAGCGGTTTTCCCGTGAAGAGGTAACAAACCACGGACCAATCACCCTCTGGACACCGCATCTTCTATAATTTACTTGGAAAGTCATTACGAAAAAAGCCGCGGTGAGCGGGCCGGGGGAGCGCGTCGTGATCGGTTCATAGCTTGTCATCTCGCTTGTCGTCTGGTCGAAAGTGAGCCGCGATTCGAGGCTAGAGACATTTATAGGTGCAAATGAGCATATGCGTTTCGGAAACGTTCGCCCTGACATTTGGTGTCCAGAGGGTGGTTGGCCCGGGTAACAAACAGACAGACAGAGAGACTGAGAGATAGAATTACTTTCCCATTTATAATATTAGTTAGGAAGTTAGGATGATACGGAACCCTTCGTGCGCGAGTCCGACTCGCACTTGGCCGGTTTTTGAATAACCTAACAAATTTTGGATTATTTCTGCTCACAATCACGAGGACTACCTATTTAAATAATAAAAAAAGTGTCCCATGTCAGCATTATTTTGTCAGTTTTGTGACGCATTTTTACATATCCTAACTTCCTAATATTATAAATGCGAAAGTATATCTGCCTCTCTGTCTGTTTATTACCTCTTCACGGAAAAACCGCTGCACCCATCTAGATGAAATTTGGTAAGAAGATAGTTTGAATATTGAGGAATAACATAGGCTACTTTTTATTCGGGAAAATTGTATAGTTCCCGCGGGATAGCGATAACCGGGCAGCAGCTAGTGTTCTATATAGACCGTCACAAAACTGACAAATAAATTTTCTATGGAAAAATTGAGGACTTTGTTGGCTAAACGAAGCTAAACTGCTGTTTTCTCAAAATGCCCGAATTACCTCCGCCCCTCCCCCCCGTATCGATCCTTAAGGATTAAGTATTGTGCTGCTTGTTTTTTGTGGCCACCCATATAGCAATATATTTTGCATAGGAATACCGTGTGTTCCTAAAAATGGATGGCTTGTTGGCACCTCGGCGGAATCACAAGTAGCCTATGTTTCATTGTTTGCTATTCAGAATATTAACCTAAATCACTGAGTACGTGAGAACCTATTGACGAATGTAGTATAACTATGTAAAAACATATAACCTCCGACCCGAAAAAACCCGACTGCATAAAACCTTTTGCTGTCGCGTTTTTTAATTTGAACTTGACAACCCCCCGACATTTTCATTTCAAAATGTAATAGCTCAGAAACGGCTGAACGGCAGAACCATCGCTAGAAAACCTGCTTTCAAATTAAAAAATCGCATTCATATCAGTTCAATATTTAAGCACTACGGTGCTACAGACAGTCAGACATAGCGGTCAAACTTATAACACCCCTCTTTTTCCGTCGCGGGTTACAAACAATACACTTCCCCTATCTCACTCCCACAACTGAGACGAATCTAACAACACCTCATACGTTGAAATCCGTCTAACGGTTCAGGCTATAGAGCGTGCCAAAGAATTAGACATATATACATACGCTCGAAAAATATAACCCTCCTTCGGCAGTCGAGGCTGTGTATCTGGTATGGGTGTATCTGTCTGTGGCATCGTAGCTCCCAAACGGATGGACCGATTAGGACGCGGTTTTTTGTAATCGAAAGCCGGTTTAATCGAAATGATTCTTAGCTAAGCTTCATTAAAATCGGTTAACCCGTTTTTGAAATATTGAACTTTTAACATAAAATGTTGGGGGGTTTTTAAATTTTGTAAGTTGTTTAGGTCAGGTTATTCATGTATATGTGCTTATATGTTATTTAGTTGACGGTAGTTGGTAAAATGATATTATTTTTACATCAGCAGTTTTGCCGCCATTTTTGTTGTCATTTGTTAGTTGTAAGCTGTTGTTTTGAACATCTCCTAAAAGTTTTTTCTTCTACCGAAGCCATCTTAGAGTGCTTATGTTATGTTTATTACTTATGTAGATAAAATAACGTATGCAACTGTACCAGCACCATTAAATAACGTTATGTTTATGTATTAGTTGCTTAAAGTTACCAATACCATTGCGATGCTGATTTTTCGTTATTTTTGTTACAGGTAAGACCAGAACTGGGAACAGCCATTTTGTAATATGAAAGTAAGAAGCAATGTTTTATTACAATATCATAAGTAAGACTTGGCACTTTTCTTCACCTGCAACAAACACATAACTAACAAGCCAAAGCGGATCACCAGACCCCGATTTCTCTAACTTTACAAATGTCAGTTTTCAATGACAATTCGGTGTCAACGGCTGACTTGAAGAGCTATGGTTTTAGCGCGCTTCATTATTGTCAAAGAAATGTAGCTCGAATTGTCATATAAAACTGACAATTGTAAAGTTGGCGAAATAGCTGATGGTGCGTCAAAAAACCTGCCAAGAGCGAGTCTGACTCGAGCACCGAGGGTTCTACTATTATTTTTATTTAGGACTAGCTTTTGCTCGCGGCTTCGCTCGCGTGTACCATGAGTATTTCAAATAACCAAGATATCAAGTAAGCAAGCATGTAAGCAAGCTAACTATACCGTGTGACATATCATATAAAAGAGCTCGTTGTGACGGTCTACGACTCGTTAAACGAAAAATCCGATTTTTCCCGTTCCCGTGGGAACTTTGGAATGAGCTTTCTCAATGCTCCTCTACACTCCCCAAGCAACCTGCATGCCGAATTTCAGCTTTCTACATATATCAACAGTGAGTCAGTCAGTCAGTGTAGAATTATATAAATATAGATAAGTATTGATTTTATTGGTTTAGTTTTAGTTTCAGTTTTTATTTATTAAGTTTGTTGATGGACTTTAATGTTATTTTCGCATAATTATAATTTGTCAGCAAAAAGGTTGTTTAAAATTTACATTACTGGCTGAAAGTAAAAGTACGAATTTCTGTAATAAGAGCTGTTTCCATAAGGGGAGAGGCACAAGAAGCCGCATCAAAGCATTCGAATGCGAAGATGGAGGTGTTCGCCGTCGTCGGCGTAGCCTGGAAAACCTCGCAGTTAGAGTTGTGCCTGCTCGGTCTTTAAAGGGAGCGCTCCGATCTCGTTCAATCGGTGAAAGGAACTAGTTCGGTATTTTAGATCCTTTAGTTCAGTAGTTCAGTGAACGAGTTAGAACTGTTTTGATCTGTGAAGGACACAGAACGGAATGATAGTTGTTCATCTCACTCCCACTTGCTCTAGACACACTTTGAACGAGCGTTATTTATCTCGCTCCTCGGTCTCGGTCACTCTCACTCGCTCCGTTCCGCTCAAGCGATTCATCCACTCCACTCCTCTACCTACTGTGCCCTAAGCACGACTTGTCGAATCCTGCGTTACGTTACGGTTATCGTATCGAGATCGAGAAATCTCATACTAAATTTTAGTTCCAAATACGCTCACGGGCGGGCGCTGTTCCAAACGTCATACAAACTCGTTATAGTTTACTATTCGATTTTACGTGACGCAGGATTCGACAAGTCGTGCTTAGGGCACTGAAGTAAAGGAGCGAAGGCCGATTCAAATCGTGCGAAAGGATTTAGTTCCTTTCGGTCCGCGATGAGAATTCATTCCTAACAGTTCTTAGTTCCTGACCGACTCAAGTCTACTCGCAGTAGAAGATTTAGCATTAATTTGCAGGAAAAGATAGACGAAACACAGATTTAATTCTACATGACACTTTAGATTACCTTATGATAATGACATATATTGGTATGTTGTTTTATAACTATTTTTGTTTATCTTAATAGTATAATATCTGGATTAATAAATAATATTCTATACGGAAAAAATAAGCATTTTTATGGTTAGGTCAAAAATTGCAGATTAATCGTTGGATTGAAGTTTTTGTAGTTAGTTTCACGCTTCCCAGTTTTAGTTTGGGGTGTCGGACAGTAGGTACCTATTTAACCACGGGGACCATGGTTAATGGTGGCACTACACCTGCCGCCACCGGAAGAGGGGAGCCACTGATGGATAGATAACGGTTACTGGCTTATAATTATAATTATAACTAAACATGTCCGTTTTACTCTGTCTATTTGGCGTTGTCGTCATAAGTCTATTGTAGTTCGAATTGTCATATAAAACAACGGTGCTTGCATTGCACTGTTGCGTTCCGGTGTGGAGAGTAAGACAGCCGGTGTAATTACGGGCACAAGAGGCATTTCATGTTAGCTCCCTAGTTTGGCATAGCATCTGCAAACCCCCCCGGGGTTGCGAGTGTCTTTGGTCAGTGGTGATCGCTTACCATCAAGTGACCCGCTTGTTCGTTTTCCTTCCTCGTCGTATAAAAAAAACTGACAGTTGTAAAGATGGTCAAAAAAGGGGCCTGTTCCTTTAATTAGGACCTGTATGTTTTCTTTTGCGCAGTCGGGTGCCGTCTTTTTTAACCCCCGACGAAAAAGAGAGGTGTTGTTATAAGTTTGACCTGTGTATCTGTGTATCTGTCTGTAATAAACGAATGAACGGATTGAACTCGGCTTTTTTGGTCGAAAGCTGCTTAATCTAGATGGTTATCTTACCTAAGTTTCATTAAAATGAGTTCACCCGTTTTTTGTAATATTGAACTTCGAAACGACAATGTCGGGGGTTTGTCAACTTTTTTTTTATACGACAAGGAAGGAAAACGAACAAGTGGGTCACCTGATGGTAAGCGATCACCACTGACCATAGACACTCGCAACCCCAGGGGGTTTGCAGATGCGTTGCCAACCTAGAGAGCTAAGATGAAATGCCTCTTGTGCCCGTAATTACACCGGCTGTCTTACTCTCCACACCGGAACGCAACAGTGCAAGCACTGGTACTTAGCGGCAGGATTAGCAAGTTTCTAAGTTGGTTAGGTCATGAATCGTCATGACATATCTACTTTCTGTTTATGTATGTATGTATGTACCTACTTAAACATCTTACACGGCCCCATTGTTTAAAAAAAAACCTTTTTTCTATTAAAAAACGGCCACGGACCCATAGAAGTGAAAAATACATATTCATGAACACTCGGGGTTATTTTGCGGCAGCTCCCGCATAATCAGTTGAGGAAAATGTTTTGCGGGGTACAAAAATATTTCTAACGATCCCGGCGAATTGGAGAGTGGTCAGTGTTAGAAATAATATTCTAACTAGGAATTTATGAGCTAGAATAATATGGTGCCCACGCTATTTTGCAAAATTATTTATTTATTAAATTCCAGTTTGTAAGGTTCAAAGGGTATTAGAAAACTTGATAAGCCCGACATTTTCGTTTCGAAGTTCAGTTATAATATATAAATTGCGTCTGAATATCCTATTTGTTACTTAAAACGCTTTGAAACTGGCGTGTTTTTATTTCGTGCACCGTTTTTTAACCTCCGACGAAAAAGAGGTGTTGTGTAACAGTAACATGTGGGTAGTCTTAAGTTACTATCAACTATGAGGGTAGATATTTAATAAAGCAGTGTTTGACCAAGCATCTGAGTTTCACTACATGGTGACAGCGGTAAATCGAAAAAACAATATTTTACGCGACTTAACTTTGTGATAAGTGTACTATTAGTATCACCGTTTGTTAGTGTGTGATACTAGTAATATGGAGCACGCACGTCCTCCGCCAGAATTAAATGTCGAGGGCAGCGCGGCGGGTGCGCGCCGAGGCATGGAAAAAATGGTGGAAGCAATTCTCGGTGTTTTTGAAGGCATCGGGCGTAAACAAGGAGGCGAAGGATGTACAATCAAGTTTGCTGGTCAACCTCATTGGCGCAGAGGGTTATGAGATCTTCTCGACATTTACTTATACTAAGGACGAGACTGCCGACGATATTGATTGTGTTAAGAAAAAATTTGACCAACATTTCGGTACCAAAGTAAATGTCACGATGTCACGTTTCAAATTCTTTACTCGCAATCAGAATGCAGGTGAAACGGTGAGCCAATATGTGACGGCATTAAAACTGCTCAGTCAAGGATGTGAATTTGTACAACTATGTGGCGGCTTAATAAGGGATCGTCTCGTATGCGGTATTTTAAGCAATGTGGTAAGGGACCGCCTGCTCAGGACGGACGGCTT